>JAGIQG010000003.1:139010960-139136562 GCA_024679065.1 Sphyrna mokarran
GGTTTTGTGAAGGGTAGGTCGTGCCTTACTAACCTCATTGAGTTTTTTGAAAAAGTGACCAAAGAGGTGGATGGGGGTAAGGCGGTTTGATGTGGTATATATGGACTTTAGTAAGGCGTTTGATAAGGTGGCCCATGGAAGACTTCTGCAGAAAATGCAGATGTATGGGATAGAGGGTGATTTAGCTAATTGGTTTAGGAATTGGCTAGCAGATAGAAGACAGAGGGTGGTGGTTGATGGGAGATATTCATCTTGGAGTTCGGTGACAAGTGGTGTACCTCAGGGGTGTGTTTTGGGGCCCCTGCTGTTTGTAATTTTTATAAATGATCTGGATGAGGGTATTGAAGGATGGATTAGTAAATTTGCAGATGACACTAAAGTCGGTGGAGTGGTAGATAGTGAAGAGGGTGTTATAGTTTGCAGAGGGACTTGGACAAGTTGCAGAGCTGGGCCGAGAGGTGGCAAATGGAGTTTAATGTGGAAAAGTGTGAGGTAATGCACTATGGCAGAAATAATAAATGTGTAGAGTATAGGGCAAATGGTAGGATTCTTAGTAGTCTAGATGAACAGAGGGATCTTGGTGTGTATGTGCATAGATCCCTGAAAGTAGGCAGTCAGGTCGAGAAGGTTGTTAGGAAGGCATATGGAGTCTTGGCTTTTATTGGTAGAGGGATTGAATTTCGGAGCCGCAACGTCATGTTGCAACTGTACAAAAGTCTAGTGCGGCCGCACTTGGAGTATTGTGTGCAGTTCTGGTCCCCACATTATAAGAAAGATGTGGAGGCATTGGAGAGGGTACAGAGGAGGTTTACCAGGATGTTGCCTGGTATGGAGGGCAGGTCTTATGAAGAGAGGCTGAGGGATTTGAGGTTGTTTTCGTTAGAAAGGAGGAGGCTAAGAGGGGACCTGATCGAAACATATAAGATGATTAGAGGTTTAGATAGGGTGGACAGTGATAGCCTTTTTCCTAGGATGGAAAAAGCTAGCACGAGGGGACACAGCTTTAAATTAAGGGGTGATAGTTATGGGATGGATATCAGAGGTAGGTTCTTTACCCAAAGGGTGGTTCGGAGTGGAATGCCCTGCCTGCAGCAGTTGTAGATGCGCCAAGTTTGGTGGCGTTTAAGAGGTTAGTTGATAAGTATATGGAAGAGAAGGGAATGGTTTAGTTTGGAGGGGCATTGCTTTTTATATTGGTCGGCGCAACATCGAAGGCCGAAGGGCCTGTTCTGTGATGTAATGTTCTATGTTCTATGTACTCTCCCCCACCACCTCCCCTATCCCCTTTCCACCCACTGCCCTTCCTGTATCCCCTGACACAGCTCCCCCTTCCACAACTCACCTCCACTTCCAGCTTCCCCAGCTCCCCCCTCCCCCTTCCCCCTATCTCCATTCCCCCCTCCCCCCATTCCCCCTCCCCCATTCCCCCTCCCCCATTCACCCTCCCCCCATTCCCCCAATTCCCCCTCCCCCCATTCCCCTCCCAATTCCCCTTCCCCCATTCCACCCTCCCCCATTCCCCTCCCCCTTTTCCCCATTTCCCCTCCCCCCATTCCCCTTCCCCCTTCCCCCTCCCCCATCCCACCCCCTTCCCTCCTACTTCCCCCCTCCCCCCATTCCACTCCCCATTCCCCTCCCCCTCCTCCCCATTCCCCCTCCCCCATTTCCCCCTCCCCCCATTCCCATCTCCCCTTCCCCATCCCCCTCTACATCTCTCCGTCCCCCATTCCCACCCCACCTCTCCTCCCCATCTCTCTCTCCCCCCTCTCTCCTACCCATCCCCACCCCCAACTCCCCATCTCTCCTCCCCATTTTCCCACCCCCCATCCCCACCCCCTCCCCATTCCCTCTCCTCCCCCGATTCCCCACCCCCCTCCCCTCTCTCCCCCTCCCCCATTCCCCACACCAAGAGGCAGGGAAGGGAAAAGTTGTCGCGATGTCTAATGATATCTGCTCCCCGCTGGCGCCCCCTCCCCAATTCCCCACCACCCCTCCCCCCTCCCCATCTCTCTCCCCCATTCCCACCCCCCCTCCCCGTCTCTCCTGCCCCCATTCCACACCCCCCTCCCCCTCCCCAATTCTCGAGAAATTCTTCGAGGGTTTGAAGTTGGATAGTCCCTTGGGCCGGACGGGATTTACCCTAGGATTCTCTGGGAGGCAAGAGAGGAGATTGCAGAGCCTCTGGCTCTGATCTTCAGGGTCCTCGTTGGTTACGGGTGTGGTCCGGAGGACTGGAGATGGCGATGTGGTCCCATTGTTTTAAGAAGGGGAAGAGAGACCTTCCTGGAATTATAGCCAGTGAGTCTTACTTCTGTGGTTGGGCAAGGTATTGGAGAATTTATTAGGTAGGATTTATAGTTATTTAGAGAGAAATGAATTGATTGGGGATAGTAGCATGGTTTTCGTGAAGGGTAGGTCATCCTTACTAACCTCATTGAGTTTTTTTGAGGAAGGTGGACAGAGAGTGATGGGGGTAGGCGGTTGATGTAGTATATATGGGCTTTAGTAAGGCTTTTGATAAGGTGGACCTGGATTTCTACGAAAATGCAGATGTGTGGAATAGAGGGTGATTTAGCTAATTGGATTAGAAATTGGCTGGCAGATAGAAGACAGAGGGTGGTGGTTGATGGGAGATATTCATCGTGGAGTTCGGTGACGAGTGGTGTGCCTCAGGGGTCTGTTTTGGGGCCCCTGCTGTTTGTAATTTTTATAAATGATCTGGATGAGGGTATTGAGGGATGGATCAGTAAATTTGCAGATGATACTAAAGTTGGTGGTGTGGTAGATAGTGAAGAGGGGTGTTTTAGTTTACAGAGTGACTTGGACAAGTTGCAGAGCTGGGCCGAGAGGTGGCAAATGGAGTTTAATGTGGAAAAGTGTGAGGTAATGCACTTTGCAGGAACAATAAATGTGTAAGTATAGGGCTAATGGTAGGGCTCTTAATAGTGTTGAGGAACAGAAGGATCTTGGTGTATGTGTCAATAGATCCCTGAAAGTAGGCAGTCAAGTGGATAAAGTTGTTAAGAAGGCTTATGGAGTCTTAGCTTTTATTGGTAGGGGGATTTGAATTTAGGAGCCGCAGCATCATGTTGAGCTGTACAAAACTCTAGTGCGGCCGCACATTGGAGTATTGTGTGCAGTTCTGGTCGCCACATTATAAGAAAGATGTGGAGGCATTGGAGAGGGTACAGAGGAAGTTTACTAGATGTTGCCTGGTATGGAGGGCAGGTCCTATGAAGAGAGGTTGAAGGATTTGAGGTTGTTTTCGTTAGAAGGAGGCGGCTAAGGGGGGATCTTATTGAAAGCATATAAGATGATTAGAGGTTTGGATAGGTGGACCGTGATAGCCTTTTTCCTAGGATGGAGAAAGCTAGCACGAGGGGACACAACTTTAAATTAAGGGGTATGAGTTATAGGACGGATATCAGAGGTAGGTTCTTTACTCAAAGAGTGATTAGGGAGTGGAATGCCCTGCCTGCAGCTGTTGTAGATGCGCCAAGTTTGGTGGCGTTTAAGAGGTTAGTTGATAAGTATATGGATGAGAAGGGAATGGTTTAGTTAGGAGGGGCATTGCTTTTTATTTTGGTCGGCACAACATCGAAGGCCGAAGGCCTGTTCTGTGCTGTATTGTTCTATGTTCTATGTTCTATCTCCTCCTCCCCATTCCCCACCCCCCTCCCCCTCCCCATCTCTCCTCCCCCATTTTCCCCACCCTCCTCCCCCCCCCTTCCCCACCCCCCCTCCCCCTCCCCATCTCTCCTCCCATTCCCCACCCCCATCCCCCACCCCCTCCCCCACCCCACTCCCCCTCCCCCACCCACCACCTCACTCTCCACCCCCTCCTCCCTCCCCCACCCGCCTACTCCCTCCCCCATTCCCATCTCTCCTCCCCCATTCCCATCTCTCCTCCCCGTTCCCCCTCCCCCCTTCCCGCCTCCCCCCCCCCGGTCCCTCCCCCCCCCATTCCCCCTCCCCCATTCCCCTCCCCCATTCCCCCTCCCCCCATTCCGCATTCCCCCTCCCCCATTCCCCCCTTCCCCCATTCCCCCTCTCCTTCCCTCAGTTTCACCCCTCCCATTTCCCAGCTTCCACATTCCCAAATCCCCCAGATTCCTGTTCCCTGATCCCTATTTCCAGCTTTCTGTTCATTCATCCCTGGTCCCAAAGGTAGAGCCCATTGATTCAAAGAACAAAGAACAATACAGCACGGGAAACAGGCCCTTCGGCATAATGAGCCCATGTCGCCATTTTAACATTATGAATGTCCTCCTCTACCTATGACCCTTGTCTACACCTATTGGGGAAAATTGAGGGAAGATAGGTTTATAAGATGTTGAGAGGAAGAGACAGGGTGGATTCTCGGAGGCTATTTCCCAGGGCTGAAATGGTTGCTACGAGAGGACACAGGTTTAAGGTGCTGGGGGGCAAGTACAGAGGAGATGTTAAGAGATAAGTTTTTCACTCAGAGAATAGTGAGTGAATGGAATCGGCTGCTGTTGGTGGTGGTAGAGGCAAACTCGCTGTGATCTTTTAAGAGACTTCTGTGTGAGTACATGGGATTTAATGGGATTGGGAGTTACAGATAGTTCTATGGCCTGATAGGTACTGATATGATCAGCACAACATGTGGGCCAAAGGGCCTGTTTGTGGTGTAGTGTACTGTGTTCTATGTTCTAATTTAGGGACAATTTGTTACACCAACCAGCCTAAGAACATGTTTTTAGGATGTGGGAGGAAACCAGAGCACCTGGAGAAAACCCACGCAATCGTGGGGAGAATGTGCAAACTCCTGCAGACACTGGTCCAAATCTATGTACCTGCACAGCAATCAGTGATAGTCACTGAGCTGTCGTGTAGCGTGTCAGATGGTCCAGTTTAAGCGTACACTAACGACATGAGATTAGAAACAGGAGAGGAGAGGTCACCCTGTTGGGAGTCTTTTACAGACCTCCTAATAGTTCTAGAGAGGTTGAGGAAAGGATTGCAAAGTCAATTCTGATTAGGAGTGAAAGTAGTAGGGTAATTGTGATGGGGTACTTTAACTTTGCTAATATTGATTGGAATAGCTATAGCTCTAGCTCGTTAGAGGGGTCAGTTTTCGTACAGAGTGTGCAGGAAGGTTTTTTGACTCAGTATGTAGATAGGCCAACTAGAGGTGAGGCTACATTGGATTTGGTGCTGGGCAATGAGCCAGACCAGTTGTTAGGCTTGGAAGTTAGTGAACATTTTGGTGATAGTGACCACAATTCGGTTACGTTCACCTTAGTGATGGACAGGGATAGGCATGAAGCTGGTGGCAGTAGTTATAGCTGGGGGAAGGGTAATTATGAGGCCATCAGGAGAGAATTAGGGTGCATAGATTGGACTAGGAAACTACAGGGACTGGGAACATCTGGAATGTGGTACTTATTCAAGGAGCAGCTGCTGCGAGTCCTTGATAAGTATGTCCCTGTCAGGCAGGGAGGAAATGGTCGAGTAAGAGAGCCTTGGTGTACGAAAAAGTTGATTTGCTGGTTAAGAAGAAAAAGGAGGCTTATGTCAGGATGAGGCTTGAAGGCTCAGTTAGTGCAATGGATAGCTATAGATTAGCCAGGAAGGAGCTCAAAAGTGAATTGAGGAGAGCTAAGAGGGGACACGAGAAGATGTTGGCTGATAGGATTAAGGAGAATCCTAAAGCTTTCTTTAGATATGTTAAGAATAGAAGATTGGTTAGGGCAAGATTAGGGCCAGTCATAGACAGCAGTGGGAAGTTGTGCGTTGAGCCTGAAGAGATTGGTGAGGCACTGAATAAATATTTCTCTTCGGTATTCACGCAGAGTGCTGGAAATGTAGCTGTGGAGAGCACTGAGGTACAGGGTTGCAAATTGGGGAGTATTGTAGTAGATAGGGAGGATGTGTTAGAAATTCTCGATGGTTTGAAGTTGGATAAGTCCCCTGGGCCGGACGGGATTTACCCTAGGAGTCTCTGGGAGGCAAGAGAGGAGATTGCAGAGCCTCTGGCTCTGATCTTCAGGTCCTCGTTGGTTACGGGTGTGGTTCCGAGGACTGGAGGATAGCGAATATGGTCCCATTGTTTAAGAAGGGGAAGAGAGACCTTCCAGGGAATTATAGGCCAGTGAGTCTTACTTCTGTTGTGGGCAAGGTATTGGAGAGAATTATTAGGGATAGGATTTGTAGTTATTTAGAGAGAAATGAATTGATTGGGGATAGTCAGCATGGTTTCGTGAAGGGTAGGTCATGCCTTACTAACCTCATTGAGTTTTTTTGAGAAAGTGACCAGAGAGGTGGATGGGGGTAAGGCAGTTGATGTAGTATATATGGACTTTAGTAAGGCGTTTGATAAGGTGGCCCATGGAAGGCTTCTACAGAAAATGCAGATGTGTGGAATAGAGGGTGATTTAGCTAATTGGATTAGGAATTGGCGGGCAGATAGAAGACAGAGGGTGGTGGTTGATGGGAGATATTCATCGTGGAGTTCGGTGACGAGTGGTGTGCCTCAGGGGTCTGTTTTGGGGCCCCTGCTTTTTGTAATTTTTATAAATGATCTGGATGAGGGTATTGAGGGATGGATCAGTAAATTTGCAGATTATACTAAAGTTGGTGGTGTGGTAGATAGTGAAGAGGGGTGTTTTAGTTTACAGAGTGACTTGGACAAGTTGCAGAGCTGGGCCGAGAGGTGGCAAATGGAGTTTAATGTGGAAAAGTGTTAGGTAATGCACTTTGGCAGGAACAATAAATGTGTAGAGTATAGGGCTAATGGTAGGGCTCTTAATAGTGTTGAGGAAAAGGAGGATCTGGGTGTATGTGTCAATAGATCCCTGAAAGTAGGCAGTCAAGTGGATAAAGTTGTTAAGAAGGCATATGGAGTCTAGCTTTTATTGGTAGGGGGATTGAATTTAGGAGCCGCAGCATCATGTTGCAACTGTACAAAACTCTAGTGCGTCCGCACTTGGAGTATTGTGTGCAGTTCTGGTCCCCACATTATAAGAAAGATGTGGAGGCATTGGAGAGGGTACAGAGGAGGTTTACCAGGATGTTGCCTGGTATGGAGGGCAGGTCTTATGAAGAGAGGCTGAGGGATTTGAGATTGTTTTCATTAGAAAGGAGGCGGCTAAGAGGAGACCTTATCAAAACATATAAGATGATTAGAGGTTTAGATAGGGTGGACAGTGATAACCTTTTTCCTAGGATGGAGAAAGCTAGCACTAGGGGACACAGCTTTAAATTAAGGGGTATGAGTTATAGGACGGATATCAGAGGTAGGTTCTTTACTCCAAGAGTGATTAGGGAGTGGAATGCCCTGCCTGCAGCTGTTGTAGATGCGCCAAGTTTGGTGGCGTTTAAGAGGTTAATTGATAAGTATATGGAAGAGAAGGGAATGGTTTAGTTTGCAGGGGCATTGCTTTTTATTTTGGTCGGCACAACATCGAAGGCCGAAGGGCCTGTTCTGTGCTGTAATGTTCTATATCTATATCTATGAAGCACTAGGCAACTCTTGAAGCAACATCCAAGAACAGCCCTCGCATGACCCATTGCATGTATGCCCCTTGTTGGTCAACAAGGGTCCCCCATAAATCGAGGGCAAACATCCTCAGCACCCCTCCTGCCCCTCCCCCGGCAGAATTCCCATCTTCTCCAGTACAGTCTCTCTGTCCCAGACTGTGTGGGTAGTTAGCAGTTCAGTGGGGGGGAGGGGGGGGGGCGTTGCAGAGTCCACCCCTAATACCAGAGTGGGGATAAATGGGCCATGTCCAACTTGGCAAACTGCAACTGGAGTGTCACAGGGATCAGTGTGGGGGGGAGGGAACACTATTCTTTACACCATATATTAGTGATTTGGTTTAAGGGACTTAGTGTAATGCAACCAAAACTGCTGCTGATATCAAAATAAGGAAGCAAGTTTTGAAGAGGACATAAAGTAGATGGGCTCGGTGAGTAGACAAAACAGCCAGTAGATAATAATGTGGGAAAACTTTGGCAGCAAGAATAAAAAAAGCAGCAAATTATTTCAATGGAGACAGATGATAGAACTCTGAGATACAGAGGGATTTGGCTGCCCCAGTACATCAATCTCATTGGCCTGAATTTCACACTGCCCAGCAGAGGGTTTTTTATGCTCCTTGGTGGGATGTTGGTGGGTAGTGGGGTGGGGGTGGGGGGTGGGGGGTGGTGGTAGATGTGTGCGTTCAGCATAACATTGATGGAAAGGGATTCCTTCTGCGTTCCCAGCTGCCTTGACCTTGCAGTAACTTTACTCTGGGATGGATAGGACCTTAGACTGGCCACCTGTCTTTGCCTCAATTGATGACCATTTCAGGGCCATTTCATGTCCAACCTCAGTCTTTAAGCTGGCGATAGGATTTACCTGGCACAATGGAAAACTGGAAATGAGTGGACATACATTTTGGGTGAAAAGTGGGTGGGGGAGGAGGGGGTTCCAATTCTGTCAAAAGCCCCCTCCTGATTTTGAATGTCTATTGCTTAACGTACAGTGGCTGTCAGACTTTCTTCCCCCTCTGACTCTCCACCACTCTCAGGCCTGCCCTGCTCTCCTCATCCTGGGAGCCCCGACATAACCTTGCCATCCAGACCTGGGACTTTGGCTGTGGCACCTTGAAGTGCTTCCTCTTTTGCCCTGTACTCTTCCTGTTGCTGGAATGACAAGAGAGGTGCCAGTCTGGAGCTTCCTCCCAAGTGAGGGGCAGAAGTCCCCCCTCCAGCTAATGAACACTGATTTGAGTATGAAATGGTTCAGAGACAAAATTGATGAAGGGCATTGGGGAAATTATATCACACAACATTAGTCTCCCAATTTAAGAAAGGATAAAAATTAATTGAAAATAGTTCAGAGAAAGTTCATGGAGCTGATTTCTGGAATGGGAGCGATTGTTTTCTAATAATAGGTCAAACAGGTTGGACCCAAAAATGGGAGGTGATCTGATTGAAGCATACACAATGCTGAAGGAACTCGACAGGGTAGATGCTGAGAGGGTGTTTCACATTGAGCGGGGGAATGAAGCTCCAGGCCATGGTCTGAAAATAAGGCATTTGCTCTCAGAGAGTTAATCCATAAAATTCCCATCCCTGAGAGTGCTGGAGGCTGGTTCATTGAGTGTTTTAAAGATTGATGCAAATAAGTTCTTGACTGAAAAGGACTCACAGCTTATCGGGGGCAGCCAGGAAAGGAGAGGCTCAAAGGACCAAATGGCCTCCTCCTATTCCTAATTTGTGTGTTTGTTAATTTGGCTAGTACAAGGAAGAGAGATAGCAGTGGACTGACAGACCAAGGCAAGGCCAGATCACAATCAAAGATAAACACTCCTGCAGACTGAATGTGTTACATTCCATTACCCACTTGCAAGCAGAGTCCACCCATGTTTTGGAAAAATTACTTTGTTTGATTGTGATATTTGTTCCCTTAGATTTGCTAAGCTATTTCTAACTGATTATCAGAGGCTGCAGGGAGTGTCAATGTTAAACTGTCAGCAAAATGTGGGCCATTAGTTTTGAAAAGCAGGAAGTCAGGCATCCGCCAATTAGTCTGACAGGAAATGCAATTGTATGAGGTTCAAGTCAATGCTCAGTTAACATCTCGACTGGTCACCTCCTGTCCAACCTCTTCACAACATGAGGTAATTGGTTGAGTTTGAGCACTCTGAGGCCACTCAGCACATGTGATGATCAAACATCCAGATAATGGCTTTCTTAAAGTAGTCACTTGAACTCACAGGAGGCACAACGTTAATTTACACACAGAAAGATCTCAAACAAACAACATGGAAATAACCAAATAGTCTATGTAATTATGTCAGTTTGCGAATAGATATTGACCCAGGACACCAGCGACAATTCCCTTTCTCACCTTCTTGTAGTACTGATGGTCCTTTATATCCACAAGCGAGTGTCAATCAGGCTGCATGTGTTCATCTTATCTGTAACATAGCACCTCTGACGATGTGGCACTCCCTCAGCACTGACCCTCCGACAGTGCGGCACTCCCTCAGTACTGACCCTCCGACAGTGTGGCACTCCCTCAGCACTGACCCTCCGACAGTGCAGCACTCCCTCAGTACTGACCCTCTGACAGTGTGGCACTCCCTCAGTACTGACCCTCTGACAGTGCGGCACTCCCTCAGCACTGACCCTCTGACAGTACTGTAGCATTCTCTGAGCACAGTATAAAGGACATAATGCCCTCAAAACACGGGGTATATAAAAGTGATTCCAGGGATGAGAAACTTCAGTTATGAGAATAGATTGGAAAGGAGAAGGCTAAGAGGAGATTTGAAGGAGATATTCAAAATCATGAGGGAGCTGGACAGAGTAACTAGGGAGAAACTCGTAAAAGGATCAAGAGTGAGAATGCACAGATTTAATGTGATTTGTGAAAGAGGCTAATGTGATGTGAGAACATTCCCACAGCAGATGCTTCGGGGCTAGAACGTTCTGCCTGGAAGTGTGGTGGAATAGGTTCAACTGAACCGTTTAAGAGTGCACTCGCATTGAGTAGAGGATGGGGAATAGGTAGAAGAATGGCACTCATTTGGAGAGCCAGACAGCTATGATGGCCGAATGGTCTACTTCTGTATCGTAATAATTCTGTGGTAAAAGATAGAGTGAAGACTGATCAGGGTGTGCTTGAATTTCACATTCTGTTTGCGAGCAATAAAGTTAAATCCCACATCAGTGTCCGGATGCTACACCAAGGTAATTACATCGGCACAGGAACAGAGTCGGCTCGAGAGGATTGGGCAGTTGATGAACAGTGACAAAAATTTAAGGAAATATTCAATTCCTCCCAACTAAAATTTATTCCAGAAAGGAAGAAACATTATAATTGACGAAAATGCATCTGTGCCTGAGCAGGGGAGTGTTAAAGATAACACAGAGGCAAAACCTCACTTTTATATATTTGTACTTATTCCTATTGACTCACTGGAACTATGCTATATTGATGTTTGCCCTAGAAATGTTGCAATGGACCGAGCATGGGAGAGAGAGAAGCAGCCATGAAAAAGATCACACACCATTAATAAAGCTCCCTTCATCTTTAACTAGTCTATCCTGTTTATCACATTTCCAATACACAATACAGTCCAAAATACATGCTGGTTAGGTGCATTGGCCATGCTAAATTCTCCCTCAGTATATCTGAACGGACACTGGAGTGTGGCGACTAGGGAATTTTACAGTAACTTCAGTGCAGTGTGAAAGTAAGCCTTATGACTAATAAAAAAAATAAGGCATACCATATTGCAAAGGCCAGGGGCAGGCTGGAGAATTGGGAAACTTTTAAAAAAGATTTCTAAAAAGTAATAATAAAAGCAAAGATAAATTATGAAAGATATCTAGTGCAAAATATAAAAATCGATAGCGAAAGATTTTATATGTATATAAAAAGGTAGAGGGTAGCTAAAGTGAACATTGGTCCATTAGTGGACAAGACTGAAGAACTAATAATAGAACATAGAACAATACAGCACAAACAGGCCCTTCGGCCCACGAGTTGCGCCGATCACATCTATCAATCCACAGACCTATCTATAACCCCCTATCCTATTCTTTTCCATATACTCATCCAGAAGTCTTTTAAAAGACCCCAGTGAGTTTGCCTCAACAACCTCCGACGGCAGTCGGTTCCATTCACTCACCACCCTCTGAGTAAAAAACCTACCCCTGACATCTCCTTTGTATTTGCTTCCCTGCACCTTAAATCTGTGTCCTCTCGTAGTGACCATTTCAGCTCGGGGAAATAGTCTCTGAGAGTCCACCCTATCTATTCCTCTCAACATTTTATAAACCTCTATCAGGTCGCCTCTCAACCTACGTCTCTCCAGTGAGAAGAGTCCCAGCTCCCTCAACCTATCTTCATAAGGCCTGCCTCCCAATCCAGGCAGCATCCTTGTAAATCTCCTCTGAACTCTCTCAATAGCCTCTACATCCTTCCTATAATGAGGCGACCAAAACTGCGCACAATACTCCAACTGGGGTCTGACAAGAGTCTTATAGAGCTGCATCATTATCTCCTGACTTCCAAACTGGAAGTCAGGAGGTAATGTGGAAAAGTGTGAGGTAATGCACTATGGCAGAAATAATAAATGTGTAGAGTATAGGGCTAATGGTAGGATTCTTAGTAGTCTTGATGAACAGAGGGATCTTGGTGTGTATGTGCATAGATCCCTGAAAGTAGGCAGTCAAGTCAAGAAGGTTGTTAAGAAGGCATATGGAGTCTTAGCTTTTATTGGTAGGGGGATTGAATTTCGGAGCCGCAACGTCATGTTGCAACTGTACAAAACTCTAGTGCGGCCGCACTTGGAGTATTGTGTGCAGTTCTGGTCCCCGCATTATAAGAAAGATGTGGAGGCATTGGAGAGGGTACAGAGGAGGTTTACCAGGATGTTGCCTGGTATGGAGGGCAGGTCTTATGAAGAGAGGCTGAGGGATTTGAGGTTGTTTTCGTTAGAAAGGAGGCGGCTAAGAGGGGACCTTAATCGAAACATATAAGATGATTAGAGGTTTAGATAGGGTGGACAGTGATAGCCTTTTTCCTGGGATGGAGAAAGCTAGCACGAGGGGACACAGCTTTAAATTAAGGGGTATGAGTTATAGGACGGATATCAGAGGTAGGTTCTTTACTCAAAGGGTGATTAGGGAGTGGAATGCCCTGCCTGCAGCTGTTGTAGATGCGCCAAGTTTGGTGGCGTTTAAGAGGTTAATTGATAAGTATATGGAAGAGAAGGGAATGGTTTAGTTTGGAGGGGCATTGCTTTTTATTTTGGTCGGCACAACATCGAAGGCCGAAGGGCCTGTTCTGTGCTGTAATGTTCTATGTTCTATGTTCTATGTTTAGATAGGGTGGACAGTGATAGCCTTTTTCCTAGGATGGAGAAAGCTAGCACGAGGGGACACAGCTTTAAATTAAGGGGTGATAGTTATAGGACGGATATCAGAGGTAGGTTCTTTACCCAAAGGGTGGTTCGGGAGTGGAATGCCCTGCCTGCAGCAGTTGTAGATGCGCCAAGTTTGGTGGCGTTTAAGAGGTTAGTTGATAAGTATATGGAAGAGAAGGGAATGGTTTAGTTTGGAGGGGCATTGCTTTTTATATTGGTCGGTGCAACATTGAAGGCTGAAGGGCCTGTTCTGTGATGTAATGTTCTATGTTCTATAAACTCTATTCCTCGATTAATGAAGGCCAGTGCACCATACGCCTTCTTGACCACTTCCTCCACCTGCGAGGCAGATTTATGAGTCCTATGGACCTGGACCCCGAGATCCTTCTGCTCTACAACACAGCTAAGACTCCTACCCCTTATATTGTACTCCTTCATCCCATTATTCCTGCCATAATGGACCACTACACATTTATCTGCGTTAAAGTCCATCTACCACTTCTCCGCCCAGTCTCGCATCCTGTCTATGTCCTGCTGCAACGTTTGACGTCCCTCCAGACCATCCACAACACCACCGACCTTTGTATCGTCGGCGAACTTGCTAACCCATCCCTCCACTTCCTCATCCAGGTCATTTATGAAAATGACAAACAGCAGGGGTCCCAGAACAGATCCCTGGGGCACTCCACTGGTTACCGACCTCTATGCAGAACAAGACCCATCCACAACCACTCTCTGCCTTCTGCCAGCAAGCCAGTTCTGGATCCACGAGGCCAAAGCCCCTTGGATCCCATGCCCTCTCACCTTCTCCAGAAGCCTTGCATGGGGGACCTTATCAAACGCCTTACTAAAGTCCATGTACACTACGTCCACCGCCCTTCCTTCGTCAATGTGTTCAGTCACATTTTCGAAGAACTCAACTAGGCTCGTAAGGCATGACCTGCCCTTGACAAAACCATGCTGACTATTTCTAATCAGTCCAAACTTCTCCAAATGTTCATAAATCTTATCCCTCAGAAGCCTCTCCATCAGCTTACCAACCACTGAAGTCAAACTCACCGGTCGGTAATTTCCTGAACTATCCCTGTTCCCTTTCTTAAAGATAGGAACCACATCCGCAATCCTCCAATCTTCCGGAACCTCTTCCATTTCCATGGACGACGCAAAGATCATCGCTGGGGCTCTGCAACTACTTCCCTCATCTCCCACAATAACCTGGGGTACATCCCATCCGGTCCCGGCGACTTGTCTATCTTGATAGAATTTAACAGGTCTAACACATCCTCTTTCCTAACATCCACATACTCAATCTTTTCCGTATGCCTCAAACCTGCAGTGCAATCTCCCAGTTCACTTTCCACCGTGAATACCGAGGCAAAGTACTCGTTAAGCACCTCTGCCATTTCTTCCGGATTCACACAGACTTTTCCCCCTTCACCTTTTATAGGCCCTATCCCTTCTCTTCTCATCCTTTTACTTTTCACAAATTTGTAGAAGGCCTTGGGATTCTCCTTAATCTTACCTGCCAAGGCCTTCTCATGACCCCTTCTGGCTCTCCTAATTTCCTTTTTAAGTTCCCTTCTACTCCTATACTCCTCTAGATCCCTAACATCCCCTAGCTCTCTGAACCTTTTATATACCTTTTTTTCCTTCCTAACGAGGTTCACCACTACCTTCGTGCATCACGGTTCCCGCGTCCCACCAGAACCTCCTTGACTTCTCGGAACGTTGTCTTGCAGTGCCCCAGACAAACATTCCTTGAAAATCCACCACTTTCCTTCTGTACTCTTCCCCAAGAATGCCTCCTTCCAGTTTAAACGTCCAATTACCTGCCTAATGTTTTCATATTTCCCCTTACTCCAGACATACACCTTCCTAGCCTGCCTGATCCTATCTCTTTCCATTGCTATCGTGAAGGAGATAGAATTATGATTCCATTCCCAAGATGCTCACCTACCGTGAGATCCGGCACCTGCCCTGGCTCATTAGCAAGCACCAGGTCAAGCACAGCCTCTCCTCTCGTAGGCTTTTCCACGTACTGTGTCAGAAAACCTTCCTGAACACACCTAGCAAACTCCAGACATTCCAAACCCGTTATTCTTGGGATATTCCAGTCGATGTTTGGGAAATTGAAATCTCCCATCACGACAACCCTGTTATTTCTACATCTGTCTAGGATCTGTTTCCCTATCTGCACCTCAAGTTCCCTGCCGCTGTTGGGCGGCCTATAGAATACACCCAGCAAAGTTATCGAGCCTTTGCTGTTCCTAACTTCCACCCACAGAGACTCCGTAGACAATCCCTCCCCGTCTTCCACCTTCTCTACAGCCATGACACTGTCCCTGATCAACAGTGCCACACCACCTCCTCTTTTGCCCCCAACCCTGTCCCTCCTGAAGCACCTGAATCCCAGCACCTGAAGTATCCAGTCCTGTCCCTGAGACAACCAAGTCTCTGTAATGGCCACCACATCACACTCCGAAGCAGCAATCCACGCCCTAAGCTCATCTACCTTATTTACTACACTCCTGGCATTAAAATAGACACACCTCAGCCCCTCAGTCAGGATATTTCCCTTTTCCACCACCTGTCTGTTGAAGTAGTATGGGCTGACGTTAGAAACAGGAGAGGAGAGGTCACCCTGTTGGGAGTCTTTTATAGATCTCCTAAAAGTTCTAGAGAGGTAGAGGAAAGGATTGCAAAGTCGATCCAGGACAGGAGTGAAAGTAATAGGGTAATTGTTATGGGGGACTTTAACTTTACTAATATTGATTGGAATAGCTATAGCTCTAGCTCGTTACAGGGGTCAGTTTTTGTACAAAGTGTGCAGGAAGGTTTTTTGACTCAGTATGTAGATAGGCCAACTAGAGGTGAGGCTACATTGGATTTGGTGCTGGGCAATGAGCCAGACCAGGTGTTAGGCTTGGAAGTTGGTGAACATTTTGGTGATAGTGACCACAATTTGGTTACGTTCACCTTAGTGATGGATAGGGATAGGCATGAAGCTGGGGGCAGTAGTTATAGCTGGGGGAATGGTAATTATGAGGCCATAATTACCTGGCCAAGAGGTCAGGTAATCAAGAGGTTAATTGATAAGTATATGGAAGAGAAGGGAATGGTTTAGTTTGGAGGGGCATTGCTTTTTATTTTGGTCGGCACAACATCGAAGGCCGAAGGGCCTGTTCTGTGCTGTAATGTTCTATGTTCTATATGGAGGGAATTAGGGTGCATAGGTTGGACTAGGAAACTACAGGGACTGGGCACATCCGAAATGTGGAGCTTATTCAAGGAGCAGCTACTGCGAGTCCTTGATAAGTATGTCCCTGTCAGGCAAGGAGGAAATGGTCGAGTAAGGGAACCTTGGTGTACTAAAAAAGTTAATTCGCTGGTTAAAAGGAAAAAAGAGGCTTATGTCAGGATGAGGCTTGAAGGCTCAGTTAGTGCAATGGATAGCTATAGATTAGCCAGGAGTGAGCTAAAGAGTGAGTTGAGGAGGGCTAAAAGGGGACACGAGAAGACTTTGGCTGATAGGATCAAGGAGAATCCTAAAGCTTTCTTTAGATATGTTAAGAATAGAAGATTGGTTAGGGCAAGATTAGGGCCAGTCATAGACAGCAGTGGGAAGTTGTGCGTGGAGCCTGAAGAGATTGGAGAGGCACTGAACAAATATTTCTCTTCGGTATTCACGCAGGGAGATGTAAATGTAGTTGTGGAGAACACTGGGATACAGGTTGCAAACTGGAAAGTATTGAAGTAGATAAGGAGGATGTGCTAGATATTCTTGAGGGTTTGAAGTTAGATAAGTCCCCTGGGCCGGACGGGATTTACCCTAGGATTCTCTGGGAGGCAAGAGAGGCGATTGCAGAGCCTCTGGCTCTGATCTTCAGGTCGTTGTTGGTTACGGGTATAGTGCCGGAAGACTGGAGGATAGCGAATGTGGTCCCATTGTTCAAGAAGGGGAAGAGAGACTTTCCGGGGAATTATAGGCCAGTGAGTCTTACTTCTGTTGTGGGCAAAGTATTGCAGAGAATTATTAGGGATAGGATTTATAGTCATTTAGAACACAGAACATAGAACATAGAAGAGAACATTTAGAGAGAAATGAATTGATTGGGGATAGTCAGCATGGTTTTGTGAAGGGCAGGTCGTGCCTTACTAACCTTATTGAGTTTTTTGAAGAAGTGACCAAAGAGGTGGATGGGGGTAAGGCAGTTGATGTGGTATATATGGACTTTAGTAAGGCGTTCGATACGGTGGCACATGGAAGGCTTCTGCAGAAAATGCAGATGTATGGGATTGAGGGTGATTTAGCTAATTGGATTAGGAATTGGCTAGCAGATAGAAGACAGAGGGTGGTGGTTGATGGGAGTTATTCATCGTGGAGTTCGGTTACAAGTGGTGTACCTCAGGATCTGTTTTGGGGCCCCTGCTGTTTGTAATTTTTATAAATGATCTGGATGAGGGTATTGAAGGATGGATTAGTAAATTTGCGGATGACACCAAAGTCGGAGGACTGGTAGATAGTGAAGAGGGGTGTTCTAGTTTGCAGAGAGACTTGGACAAGTTGCAGAGCTGGGCCGAGAGGTGGCAAATGGAGTTTAATGTGGAAAAGTGTGAGGCAATTCACTTTGGCAGGAATAACAAATGAGTGGTGTATAGGGCTAATGTAGGACTCTTAATAGTGTTGACGAACAGAGGGATCGTGGTGTATATGTGCATAGATCCCTGAAAGTTGGCAATCAAGTCGATAAGGTTGTTAAGAAGGCATATGGAGTCTTAGCTTTTATTGGTAGGGGGATTGAATTTCGGAGCCGCAACGTCATGTTGCAACTGTACAAAACTCTAGTGCGGCCGCACTTGGAGTATTGTGTGCAGTTCTGGTCCCCACATTATAAGAAAGATGTGGAGGCATTGGAGAGGGTACAGAGGAGGTTTACCAGGAAGTTGCCTGGTATGGAGGGCAGGTCTTATGAAGAGAGGCTGAGGGATTTGAGGTTGTTTTCGTTAGAAAGGAGGCGGCTAAGAGGGGACCTTATTGAAACATATAAGATGATTAGAGGTTTAGATAGGGTGGACAGTGATAGCCTTTTTCCTAGGATGGAGAAAGCTAGCACGAAGGGACATAGCTTTAAATTAAGGGGTGGTAGTTATAGGACGGATGTCAGAGGTAGGTTCTTTACCCAGAGGGTGGTAAGGGTATGGAATGCCCTGCCTGCGGCAGTTGTAGATGCGCCAAGTTTGGTGGCGTTTAAAAGGTTAGTAGATAAGCTTATGGATGAAAAGGGAATGGTTTAGGTTAGAGGGTCACTGCTTGTTCCTAATTGGTTGGCACAATATCGAAGGCCAAAGGGCCTGATCTGCGCTGTATGTTCTATGTTCTATGTTCTACGCCTAACCCCCCCTCTCAGAGTGCCTACAGTCCTTCCCTACCTGGGAACTAACCTCCTTACTCACCGACCCATCGGTATTCCCACCCCCCAGCTTTTCTAGTTTGTGGAACACAGAAATGGCAGAGACAATAAATGAATATTTTGCCTCTGTTTTTATGGTGGTGGAGTTTTGAACCATCCCAGTAGGAACAGATAATGCAGCGGTTGTTGAAAGGAGGAACTTAAAAGAATCAAAAACAGTCTCCATCACGAGGGAAGAAGTCTGAAGCAAATTATTTGGATTAAAGCCAGACAAGTCCTCAGGGCCAAATGGCCAAAATCCTAGGATCTTGAAGGAAGTGGCAGCTGAGATCGTGGAGGCATTGGTTATAATATTCCAAGAATTCCTGGATTGTGGAAAGATTTTAGTGCATTGGAAAAAGCTAATATAATGCCCCTATTCAAAAAGGGAACAAGGCAGAAAGTAGGAAACCATAGACCAGTTTAACATTTGTTGTCGGGAAACTGTTGGGATTCATTATTAAGGAAGTAGTAAGAGGATATTTGGAAAACGAAACACAATCCAGAGTCAGCATGTGTTTATGAAATGTAATCGTGTTTGACTAATTTGCTGGAGTCCTTTGAAAATGAAACAAGCAAAGAAGATAATGGGGATGCTGTAGACGTAGTATATCTGGACTTCAGGAAGCATTTGATAAGGTGCCACACAATAGGTTAATACATCAGGTAAATCCCACCAGGTTGGGGATCATATATTAGCTTGGATAGAAGATTAGCTAACCAACAGAAGGGAAAGAGTGAGGACAAATGGATGTTTCTCTAGCTGGTTAAATGTAACTTGGGTTTGAATCCTGCCACAGCGGATGGTGCGATAGAATTTGAATTCAATAAAAAAAAATCTGGAATTAAGAATCTACTGCTGACCTGAAACCATGTGGAAAAACCCATCTGGTTCACTAATGTCCTTTAGAAAAGGAAATCTGCCGTCCTTACCCGGTCTGGCCAACATGTGACTCCAGAGCCACAGCAATGAGATTGACTCTCAACTGCCCTCAGGCAACTAGGGATGGGCAATAAGCGCTGGCCCAGCCAGTGACACCATGTTCCATGAATAAAAACAAAACTAATGGTGAGCAAGGTTCTATCTGTATATAATCTATTTATATATCTCTATATATATCTGTGTATGATCTATCTATCGCTCTCTCTCTCTATATATATATATCGGTATATAATCTGTCTGTATGTCTCTGGGGCGTGTATGGGGTATCAGGGAGGGGTAGTATCTTTGGTAGGGGAAAATGTTTCATCCTTTGTCCCCACCTAGCACTCAGCTCTCACGTATGGCTCCCCATAGCTGTTTGCATGCGACAGCGGCCATAGCCCGGGCAATGCCTTTGACAAGCTGGCTAAACCGGGCGAGGGTAGCCGATGGGTCTCAACCCTCAGTGAGACAGGGAGTTGTCTATCCCAGCATGTGAAGACAGAATCCGTCGGATTGAACGGACAAGACCAATGGAAGGCCCAACGGTCAAGAAGGCGGTCTCTGTAAGCATCGTGGAATGCGAAGAGCAGGACAAGACACAGAAGACGTCCTGGTCATCCACTGCGCCTAGTCCCACCTCCAGCCGGCTTGACTCTTGTCTTGCCACTGGATCTAGATGGGAATTGGGAAGAGAGAGTGAGGCTGATGCTGCGCAACTCTCCCTCATCTTAATCCAAATCAAGCGCTGGTTTCGACACCATCATCATCATCATCATCCTGTTCAACCCTTGAAGTCCTGTGGCAATGGACGAGGGACAAAGCAGCAGGTGTAGATACTCTGGGAGCTGTAGTCATGGACTTGCACGCCAGCGGCTCAGATCTAATGATCATTTTCTGCTGACCGAAGCAACGGTGGAACTTGGCATCTATATGGGCGACTGAGCAGTCCTCTTCAAGAACGCACTGCGCACCTCTGTAGAATGAGGAAGGGGCTAGAAGGGGCTAGTTTAGTGCCCTAAACATTGCCTGCATCACTACACCCCTGACCAGTTTACCACGGCTGATGGGGATCCCATCTTGCAGTCGAACAAACAAAATAAAACACAAGGTGACAGCACTCACCTTTAGCACTTGGAACATGTGCCTATGGTTTTGGACAATCCTACAGCAGACAGACCAGAGAGAAGAACAGCCTTAGTTGCCAGAGAGCTTGCAAGATACAAAATTGACATTGCAGCCCTGAGCAAAACTCGTCTTTCCAATGTAGGTCAGTTGAGTGAAACTGGAGATGGATACACTTCTCTCTGGAGCAGTCGCGGCAGCGATGAGCGTAGTGATGCTGGAGTTGGATTCGCTGTCAGGAGTCACCTTGTTCGGAAACTTGACAGTCTACCCAAGGGTGTGAACGACCGGCTTATGACATTACAGCTTCTGCTACAGAACAGAAGTCAAACCATCCTGATCAGCGCCTATGCCCCCACAATGAACAATCCCAACAAGATGAAAGACAAGCTCTGCGAAGAACTAGATGCCCTACTATCAGCAGTAAGCAGTACCAAAAAGCTGATTTTGCTCGGTGATTTCAATGCAAGAGTAGGTGTGACTCTGCAATCTGGCAGGGAGTCAGTGTGAGGCATGGAGTGGGCAAGTGTAACAGTAATGGCCTACTCTTACTGAAAATCTATGCAGCACACAACCTCCTCATCACCAACACAACCTTCCATCTGCTTACCTGTAACAAGACCTCCTGATTGCACCCCTGCTCTAAGCATTGGCATCTTATCGACTATGTGATTGTCAGGAGAAAAGACAGGCAGGATGTCAGAGTGATCAAGGCCATGGTGCTGACTGCTGGACAGATCACAGGCTCACTGTCTCCAAAATGAGAGGTTCCGCATCAGACCCAAGAGGCGACCACAAGGAAGTAAGGTCACGAAAAGCATCAATGTGGCCAAGCTAAAGAACTCCAGTATAGCTTCAGCACTGGCTGAAGACTTAGAAATCAAGCTTGCTGACCTACACCTGACAGGCTGTGCTGAGGATGACTGGGAATGCTTCAGGGATGCTTTCCATACTGTGCTGAAGATGCTCGGGTCCTTTACCTGCAAGCAGCATGATTAGTTCGATAAGAATGATGAGGAGATACAGGCTGTACTTGTTGAAAAGCACTGTCTTCATTGGGCCTGTCAGAACGACCCATCTTCAGCTGCCAAGAAAAATGTTTTTACCACTGCTTGCAGGACAGTCCAGAATAAACTGTGTAAAATGCAGGATGCCTGTCTGAGTGCCAATGCAGATGAAATACAGGGATATGTTGACAGAAACGACTTGAAACTTTGGCCCCGTGGATCCAGAACTGGCTTGCCGGTAGAAGGCAGAGAGTGGTTGTGGATGGGTCTTATTCTGCATGGAGGTCGGTAACCAGTGGAGTGCCCCAGGGATCTGTTCTGGGACCCCTGCTGTTTGTCATTTTCATAAATGACCTGGATGAGGAAGTGGAGGGATGGGTTAGTAAGTTCGCCGACGATACAAAGGTCGGTGGTGTTGTGGATGGTCTGGAGGGAAGCCAAAAGTTGCAGCGGGACATGGACAGGATGCAAGACTGGGTGGAGAAGTGGCAGATAGACTTCAACGCGGATAAATGTGTACTGGTCCATTTTGGCAGGAATAATGGGATGAAGGAGTACAATATGAGGGGTAGGAGTCTTAGCTGTGTTGTAGAGCAGAAGGATCTCGGAGTCCAGATCCATAGAACTCTTAAATCGGCCTCGCAGGTGGAGGAAGTGGTCAAGAAGGCGTACGGTGTACTGGCCTTCATTAATCGAGGAATAGAGTTTAGGAGTCAGGAGGTAATGATGCAGCTCTTTAAGACTCTTGTCAGACCCCAGTTGGAGTATTGTGCGCAGTTCTGGTCGCCTCATTATAGGAAGGATTAGAGGCTATTGAGAGAGTTCAGAGGAGATTTACAAGGATGCTGCCTGGATTGGGAGGCAGGCGTTATGAAGATAGGTTGAGGCAGCTGGGACTCTTCTCCCTGGAGAGACGTAGGTTGAGAGGCGACCTGATAGAGGTTTATAAAATGTTGAGAGGAATAGATAGGGTGGACTCTCAGAGACTGTTTCCCCGAGCTGAAATGGTCACTACGAGAAGTCACAGATTTAAGGTGCAGGGAAGCAAATACAGAGGAGATGTTAGGGGTAAGTTTTTCACTCAGGCGGTGGTGACTGAATGGAATCGGCTGCCGTTGGAGGTTGTTGAGGCAAACTCGCTGGGGTCTTTTAAAAGACTTCTGGATGAGTATATGGAAATGAATAGGACAGGGGGTTATAGATAGGTCTGTGGATTGGTAGATGTGATCAGTGCAACTCGTGGGCCGAAGGGCCTGTTTGTGCTGTATTGTTCTATGATCTATGTAACTCTCATTACAGAGAGGGCTCAGATCCTGCAGAAATGGGCTGAACACTTTGAAGCCGTCCTCAACCAACCGTCATCTATTAATAATGAGGCAATAGATAGGATTCCCCAGCCTGATATCAACAGCACCATGAATGACCCACCGGTAGTAGCCAAAGTCACAAAAGCTGTCAGCCAGCTATCCAGTGACAAAGCCCCAGGGGTAGATGCCATACCCGCAGAGATCTATAAAGCTGCTGGTCCTGCAGTTATTGAGAAGCTCACCAAGTTGTTCCAATCCTTTTGGAAGCAAGGATTCATTCCTTAGGAACTTAAAGAAGCTTCCATCATTCACCTCTACAAGAGGAAAGGCAATTGGCAGGTATGTGACAACCACTGAGGAATCTTGCTGCTCTCCATAACAGGAAAAACCTTTGCAAGAGTCCTGCTAAATCGTCTGGCATTCATCTGGAGCTGGGCCTGCTTCCAGAGTCACAGTGTGGCTTCTGTAAAGGTCATGAGATTACTGACATGATTTTTGCTGTGCGCCAACTTCAAGAAAAGTGTCAGGAGCAGAATCGCGAGCTCTACACAACCTTTGTTGATCTCGCGTAAGCCTTTGACACTAAGCTGACAAGGCCTGTGGAGGATTGTGTCAAAGTTCGGCTGCCCCCCCAAATTCATTAAGATGGTATGCCAGTTCCAGGATGGCTAGAGTACTGGATGGTGGAGAATCCTCTGAGGCATTCCCAGACACCAACGGCATCAAACAGGGCTGTGTGCTCACATCCACACTGTTCAGAATGATGTTTACTGCCATGCTGAATGATGTCTTCCAGGACAGTGTGCTGGAATCAGCCTCAAGTACAGAATGGATGGGAAGCTCTTCAACCTGAGGAGACTTCAAGCTATTTCCAAAGTGAAGGAAACTATTCTGAGAGATTTCCTCTTTGCTGATGACTGCACCCTGTATGCTGGCTCAGAGCCAGGGATGCAAGTCAGTATGGACAAATTTTCCATGACTTGTGACAACTTTGGACTCACCATCAACATTTGAAAAGTCGAAGTCATGCACCAGCTTCCTCCTCATGCACTGTACATAGAACCCTTAATCACAATCAAAGGGCAGAAACTACAGGCAGTGACCAGTTCACTTATCTTGGCAGCACCCTCTCCCAAGCAGTGAGTATTGATACAGAAGTTAACTGCAGAATAGCAAAGGCAAGTTCTGTTTTTGTAGACTGCGCTCCATTGTATGGGAATATCGAGGAATCAGCCCAGCAACAAAACCTTGGTACTCACTACCCTCCTGTATACCTGTGAATCGTGGACTGTGTTTCGAAGGCATGTAAGACAGCTTAATCATTTCCACATGACTTGTCTTCGCAGAATATTGTGCATCCGATGGCAAGACAAAGTACCAAACACTGAAGTTCTCTCTAGAGCAAGTCTACCATCAGTCCACACACTGCTGATGAGAGCGCAGACCTGGTGGGCAGGTCATGTCATCTGTATTAGGGATAGGATTTATAGTTATTTAGAGAGTAACGAATTGATTGGGGATAGTCAGCATGGTTTTGTGAAGGGTAGGTCGTGCCTTACTAACCTCATTGAGTTTTTTGAAAAAGTGACCAAAGAGGTGGATGGGGTAAGGCGGTTGATGTGGTATATATGGACTTTAGTAAGGCGTTCGATAAGGTGGCCCATGGAAGGCTTCTGCAGAAAATGCAGATGTATGGGATTGAGGATGATTTAGCTAATTGAATTAGGAATTGGCTAGCAGATAGAAGACAGAGGGTGGTGGTTGAGGGAAATTTTTCATCATGGAGTTCGGTTACAAGTGGTGTACCTCAGGGATCTGTTTTGGGGCCCCTGCTGTTTGTAATTTTTATAAATGATCTGGATGAGGTATTGAAGGATGGATTAGTAAATTTGCGGATGACACCAAAGTCGGAGGAGTGGTAGATAGTGAAGCGGGGTGTTCTAGTTTGCAGAGATACTTGGACAAGTTGCAGAGCTGGGCCGAGAGGTGGCAAATGGAGTTTAATGTGGAAAAGTGTGAGGTAATTCACTTTGGCAGGAATAACAAATGTGTGGTGTATAGGGCTAATGTAGGACTCTTAATAGTGTTGATGAACAGAGGGATCGTGGTGTATATGTGCATAGATCCCTGAAAGTTGGCAATCAAGTCAATAAGGTTGTTAAGAAGGTATACGGAGTCTTAGCTTTTATTGGTAGGGGGATTGAATTTCGGAGCCGCAATGTCATATTGCAACTGTACAAAACTCTAGTGCGGCCGCACTTGGAGTATTGTGTGCAGTTCTGGTCCCCACATTATAAGAAAGATGTGGAGGCATTGGAGAGGGTACAGAGGAGGTTTACCAGGATGTTGCCTGGTATGGCGGGCAGGTCTTATGAAGAGAGGCTGAGGGATTTGAGGTTGTTTTCGTTAGAAAGAAGGCGGCTAAGAGGAGAACTTATTGAAACATATAAGATGATTAGAGGTTTAGATAGGGTGGACAGTGATAGCCTTTTTTCTAGGATGGAGAAAGCTAGCATGAGGGGACATAACTTTAAATTAAGGGGTGGTAGTTATAGGACGCATGTCAGAGGTAGGTCCTTTACCCAGAGGGTGGTAAGGGTATGGAATGCCCTGCCTGCTGCAGTTGTAGATGCGCCAAGTCTAGTGGCGTTTAAGAGGTTAGTAGATAAGTTTATGGATGAAAAGGGAATGGTTTAGGTTAGAGGGTCATTGCTTTTTCTTAATTGGTCGGTGCAACATCGAAGGCCGAAGGGCCTGTTCTGTGCTGTAATGTTCTATGTATGTCAGACGAGCGCATACCCAAGCAGCTCCTTTTTGGGGAACTCTCTACTGGAAGGCACTCGCATGGAGGGCAAAAGAATCTTTTCAAAGGCACACTCAAAGCCTCCTTGAAGTCGCTTAATGTTGACATGACCACCTGGGAATCGCTGGCACAAAACCGCCCTACCTCATCCACAAAGGCTGTCAAGGTCACGAAGCAAGGTGTATTGCTGAAGCACAGCTTAAGCGTGAGCTGCGCAAGTCCAGAGCCACCAGCACAACTACAGTGTCTACCCAAGTCTGCCCAATATGTGCCAGGACATTCCGTGCCTGAACTGGCCTGATCAGTCATTTTTGGACACACCACAACCAACCTCAAAATGACTAATGATGTTGAGGTCCTCATCAATGACGATGGATGAACAACGTCTATATATCTCTACATATATTTATATATAATCTATCTATATATCTGCATACAATCTATCTATATATCTATACATTATCTATATTTCTCTCTCTATATATTTATATATACATCCAATCTACATTAATAACTCAGACACAGGGATAACAGGAACTGCAGCAAATTTGAAGGTAACACCAAAATAGATGGAAAGCAAGTTGCAATGTGGAAATAAGAAATTTACTAATGGATATGGTCAGGTGAGTGGGCCAAAATATGGCAGATGGAAATTAATGTGGATAAGTGTGAGATTATCCATGTCATTCAGAGGAATAAAAAAAATTACCAAAATGCAGATAAAATACAAAATGTTTCAGTGCAGAGGGATCTGGGTGTCCATGTGCATGAACCATAGAAAGCTGCCATGCAGATGCAGTAGTTAATAAGGAAGACATATGGAATTTTGGCATTCATTGCTAATGGAATAGAGGATAAAAGTAGGGAGGTAATTTTGCAATTGTTTAGGAATTGGTGAGACCACAGGTGCAGTACGCCACAGTTTTAGTTCACTCGATTGATTTTAGAAATGAAAGATCACGTCATTATTCTCGCCATGATGACACTTAGAAATTTTTGGAAGAATTCCGCCCCTTTTTATTGCCTATGTTCCTGTTTCCTTTAAACTAGCGATCCTAGCCATGAATTCAGATACATCCCAGTGCACTTTTAAACTATTATTCATTACCGACACAGTGATCCATTAAGTGAAATCTTAAATCCCAACAAACAAAGCTGCAGTCATTGTGAGAAAGTGAATGGAGTGGAAAGGATTCCTACCTGACAGCTGCCTTCAGTCCAGCGTGTTCAGACTCTGTCACCGCCCGTTTCTCTTTGAATTTCATCCAGGTTAGGTTCCAGCACCAAGTCAAACACGATTTCCTTGTGCGTCAGTTCAGTTTCCTGCTGAGGATGGGCGAAACACCGATTATTCTTCACTTGCTGATTACCATTAACCCTTCTAAAGCCTTCGCACCGCAAAAGTTAGCGTGGTGAATTAATACCACAAATAAGATAGTCGAATGCATTGATTAAAAGAAACACATTTTATGAATAAATAACAAAGTTTTACAAGAACAGTACTCAGCACAACATTAATCACAACAATAACTATGAGAAAAAAAAGCATCAGTAAAACAGGATTTGCTTGCAGACTGAGAAACCTTCCAAAACCCACACATGTTCAAAATCCTCAACAGACCTTAGGAAACCAATTACATAAGAGCAAAGTTTATAAGAAAACTCAGTACTGTGAGTGTCATTCTGTAACACTTCTCCCTATTAAATTTCATTCCCCGTCAGGACAGAAACACAGCAAAAACTATTGCAATTTATGCAATGCCGCTGGTGAGTTTTGAAACAGTTGATCTGAAATCGAAGGTGAACTGAGAATCCTCTTTCCCTCCTACAACAGCATCAACTGGTTGGTAAACTCGCAAACATAGCAGCCACTTCCTGGTGAGTGCCCTAGGCAGTATTAGCTTGTGTCAGGTAATTTGTAATCGCTCCTAATTCTGAAACTTTTCCTAGCTCTGAATCATAATATGAACGATATGGTCTCGGTCTCTGCCATGCTGCAGTCACGTGACCCAAGATACTGGATCACTTTGGTTTAGAATGATTCCCAGTAACATCCATTGGTTACTATCAGAAATTCTGATGGAAAACTAATCCATTTTGAACTGTCTCTCTTTGGTGTGGTAATCGTGTTCCTCCTGCTGTTTCCTGCTCACTCTCCTGAGATCATAGAACCACAGGACCCCTAGAATGCAAAAAGAAGCCATTCAACCCATCGAGTTTGCACCAGTAACAATCCCATAACCCCACATATTTACCCTACTAATCCCCTGACACTTGCATCAATTTAGCATGGCCAATCAACCTGCACACATCTAGACCGTATTCGATCTCTGCCTCAATTCCATTTGCCTACCTTTATTCTATAAGCCTTGATATCTTTATCAAAACAGAACTACTGATTTTAGTCCTGAATGTTTTGATTGATAACCGGGAGGAAAGCAGAGCACCCAGAGGAAACCCACGCAGACACAGGAAGAATGTGCAAACTCCATACAGACAGTGACCCAAGCCAATCTCTGCACTGTGAGGCAACAGTGCTGACCACTAAGCTACCGTACCTCCTCTGGATCTGGACAAAGCAGACCAGAGGAGACTTCAGCCTTCCACCTAACATCAATCCCCTTGCAGAGAGCCCGGTTATGGATTGGGAAGTAATACAACACTGAAATATTGTATTTCTGGATGAGTATATGGGATCCAATGGTTCTGGATGAGTATATGGGATCCAATGGGATTGGGGGTTATAGATAGGTCTATGGCTGGGTAGGTTTTGATGTGTTCGGCACAACTTGTGGGCCAAAGGGCCTGTTTGTGCTGTAGTGTTCTATGTTCTATGAAATAAGAGAGCTTTGTTCTTGAAGTATGACCTACCATTCTCTTCAATCCGTCCTCCAAAGTTTGAATGGCTCCCTCTGCCAAACTATTTGAAAGCAGCTCATCAAATCATACAATCTTACAGTGCAGAAGAAGTCCATCAAGCCTGAACCAACCCATTAGAAATACCTGAACTCCCACCTAATCCTATCTGCTAGCACTTGGCCCATAGCCCTGAATGTAATGATGTTCCAAGTATATGTCCAAAGATTAATCTCTATCAGACTAAAGGTTGGTGCTCGGTTAGAGTCTCACATTGACTTATAATTTCCTTACTGATTTCAGATACAGAGGCCACAGTCTATTTCCATCTTAATCTGTTTACAACTGTCAATTATAACTGTCACAGAAATAGGCTCAGCTCACCCCTCACTAATATTGAACATATTGTAAGCTTGTGCTTGCACCTGCTCCAAGCTTTCCACATGTATGAAACTGACTGGGGCTTCTTTGAACTGAAATTTTCTTGCTCATCCCTCATCTTGATCTTCACACTCTGCATTACTTTGCAAAGTACACTCCCTTGCTGCATCAGTGACAATCACCATCCATAATATTGCAATGATTGGCATAATGTGGCCTTCCAAATCTAAAACACTCCCCTCTTTCAGCTTTCTGTGCACAACTTCTTTCTGTACCTGGTGCAGCACTCCCACTTCCGTACTATTTGTCTGCTGCATATTTTTAGAATGGCTGGCAGTCAGTTCCATGCCCTGAGAATTTTCTAGAGCATTCTTAAAACTCCCCCAAAAAACCAACACTGAATGCTGTCCTCCTAAATGCTGCAGACCAGCCTGTCTCTGAGCATATCTTCTAAAACTGTTCTGAAATCTCAGTGCTCTGAAAACTGTATAATTCTGCCACAAATATAGCTACAGATTGACCTGCTTTCCAAAATGGCTATGAAATTTGAATCTTTGAACAATCACTGAGGGTGTCAGGTTATGGTGATTCTGGACCAGAGTAACATCATCCAGCCCGAACATAACTTCAAATCCCATCGAATAAACCACAATGAAAGCTAATTACTTATGCAGTTTTGTCTTATGCTGTACATCAAAAAAAATCTTTTTTTTCCATTTTCTCCTCAATGGCAAAAAGATGTGGTGAGTTGAGACCACAAATAAGGTAATTGAATGTGTTCTTTAAAAGAAGGAAAGAAGGACACAGGTTTAAGGTGCTGGGGAGTAGGTACAGAGGAGATGTCAGGGATAAGTTTTTCACTCAAGAGTGGTGAGTAAGTGAAGTCGGCTGCCGTCAGTGGTGGTGGAGGCGAACTTGTTGGGGTCTTTTAAGAGACTTCTGGATGAGTACATGAGATTTAATGGGATTGAGGGTTATAGATAGGCCTGGTAGATGTGGATATGATCAGCGCAATTTATGGGCCAAAGGGCCTGTTTGTGCTGTAATTTTTCGATGTTCTATGAAATTCTTCATACAAATAACTCAGTAGAATGATATTAATAATGAAAATAGCAGCATTGGTGAAACAAAGCTTGCTTGCATACAGACTGACCTCACTCTCTGCCCCAAAACCTGCACATGCTCAGAACACACAATAGACAGCCATGAAACAATTACATTGGTGTAAAATTTAAAAGAACATTCGGTACTCATCTGTAACACTTCTCCCCTATTAAATTTCACTCCCTTATCAGGACAGGAATACAGCAAAAGTAATGTCTTAACTGTTTGGAGGTCTGTCAGGAGCTTTGTTGTGACTGATGAACTGTGATACTGAGTTGAAACTCCAGCTAACCCTCACCACTCCCATTCTACTCTGGCACATACCCCCAACCATCTCCCAGTCAACTCCACTTTATACTTTCTACCTCACCCCCATCATCCAGGCCATCATCTCTTTATTCAATAGCATAAACCACTGGACTGACACCAACATCACTTACAGGACATTAGGAAACATAGTGGAGAACATACCCCCATCTGCATCAATGGGGATGAAGTAGAAATCCTTGAGAGCTTCAAATTTTTAAGTGTCCAGATCACCAACAACAATGCCCTAGACCCCACGCTGACACTTTAGTTAAGAAAATCCATAACTTCTACTTTCTCAGTAGTTTAAGGAAATTTGGTATGTGCATTGTGGATGGAGTATAATGTGAGGAAATGTGAGATTATTCATTTTGACAGCAATAATAGGAAAACAGATTATAACTTCAGTGGATGTAAATTGAGAGAGGTAGATACTGAATGAGTCTTGGAGTTCTTGTGCATCAGTTGCTGAAAGTAAGTGCAAAGGTACAGCAGGCAATAAAGGCGGCAAATGGTATGTTGGCCTTCAGAGCGAGAGGATTTGAATATAGGGATAGAGATGTTATGCTGCAATTCTGTAACGTGTTGGTGAAGCCATACCTAGAGTATTGTATGTGGTTTTCGTGTCTTTATCTAAGGAAGGATGTCCTTGCTATAGAGGCAGCACAGTAAAAGTTTACCTGGCTGATTCCTGGGATGGCAGGTCTGTCACATGAGGATAGACTAAATTAGTTAGGATTATATTCATTGGAGTTCAGAACAGTAAGAGGGATCTCATAGGAACTTATAAAATTCTAAGAGGGTTAACATAGAACATAGAACATTACAGCGCAGAACAGACCCTTCGGCCTTCGATGTTGCGCCGACCAATTAAGAAAAAGCAATGACCCTCTAACCTAAACCATTCCCCTTTACATCCATAAACTTATCTACTCACCTCTTAAATGCCACCAAAGTTGGCGCATCTACAACTGCAGTAGACAGGGCATTCCATACCCTTACCACCCTCTGGGTAAAGGACCTACCTCTGATATCTGTCCTATAACTACCACCCCTTAATTTAAAGCTATGTCCCCTCGTGCTAGCTTTCTCCATCCTCAGAAAAAGGCTATCACTGTCCACCCCATTGAAACCTCTAATCATCTTATATGTTTCAATAAGGTCTCCTGTTAGCCGCATTCTTTCTTATGGAAACAACCTCAAATCCCTCAGCCTCTCTTCATAAGACCTGCCCTCCATAACAGGCAACATCCTGGTAAACCTCCTCTGTACCCTCTCCAATGCCTCCACATCTTTCTTATAATGTGAGGACCAGAACTGCACACAATATTCTAAGTGCGGCCGCACTAGAGTTTTGTACAGTTGCCACATGACGTTGCGGATCCGAAATTCAATTCCCCTACCAATAAAAGCTAAGACTCCGTATGCCTTCTTAACAACCTTATCGACTTGATTGCCAACTTTCAGAGATCTATGCACGTATACACCAAGATCCCTCTGTTCTTCAACACTATTAAGAGTCCTACCATTAGCCCTATACTCTACACATTTGTTATTCCTGCAAAAGTGAATTACCTCACAGTTTTCCGCATTAAACTCCATTTGCCACTTCTCGGCCCAGCTCTGCAACTTGTCCAAGTCTCTCTGCAAACTATAACACCCCTCTTCACTATCTACCAGTCCTCCGACTTTAGTGTCATCTGCAAATTTACTAATCCATCCTTCAATACCCTCATCCAGATCATTTATAAAAATTACAAACAGCAGGGTTAGCCAGGCTAGGTTCAGGAAGAAGGTATCCCACTGTGGGGGCAATTTAGAACTAAGGGTCATAGTTTGAGGATAAAAGTAAGCTTGGATGAGAGGAAATACACCAGGGAGAAGGAGGTTCCGAGTGGGCTTGGAGGTTTGGAGTGTGTCTGTTTCAATGCGAGGAGCATAACAGGAAAAACGGATGAACTTAGGGCCTTAATGTTTGCGAGGAACTTGGATGTGGTTGCGGTGATGGAGACGTGGTTAAAGGAAGGGGAGCAGTGGCAACTGAATATTCCTGGGTATAAGTGTTTCAGGCGTGACAGGGAGGGTCCAGAAGAGGTGGGGGAGTGGCGTTGTTAGTTAGGGAGAGCAACACTGTGGTGCAGAGGGAGAACAATACATAGGAGTTCGAAGTGGAGTCCCCGTGGGTGGAGTTGAGGAATAGAAAGGGGGCGATTACCAAGCTAAGGGTGTATTATAGACCACCCAACAGCCCGCGGATAGTTGAAGAAGGCATATGTAAAGACATTTTGGACAGGTGCAGAAAGAACAGAGTTGTTATAGGGGGAGATTTTAATCTCCCTAGGGTGGATTGGAAGGCACCTAGAGCTGGGGATTTGGATGGGGAGGAATTTGTAAAATGTGAAGTGGAAGGATCGTTGGAGCAGTATGTGGCTAGGCTGACTAGAGAGGGGGCTATATTGGATTTAGTTCTGAGTAATGAGCCAGGGCAGGTGGTTGATGTTGTAGTAGGGGAACGTGTGGCTAACAGTGACCACAATTCTGTCTACTTTAGGATACAGATGGAAAAGGATGCTTGTTGCCCTAGGGGCAGGGTGCTGAATTGGGGGAAGGCTAACTACGGTCGGATTAGGCAGGAACTTATGGAAACTGATTGGGAATGGTTGTTCGAGGGTAAGTCCACGCTAGGCATGTGGGAGTCTTTCAAGGGAATACTGAAAATGTTGCAAGAAAGATATGTGCCGGCTAAGAGGAAAGATGGGAAAGGTAGGATTAGAGAGCTGTGGATTACTAGGGATATTGAGGACTTGGTTAGGAAGAAAAGAGAGGCATATGATAGGTCAAAGCAGCTGGGAACGGATACAGCGTTGGAAGAATATAGAGAGAGTAGGAGGAAGCTCAAACGGGGAGTTAGAAGGGAAAAAAGGGGGCATGAAATGGTTTTGGTGGATAGGATTAAGGAAAATCCAAAGGCTTTTTACTTCTATGTTAGGAATAAAAGGGTGGTTAGAGGAAAAATCGGACCTCTTAGGGACAGAGAAGGGGAACTGTGTTTAGAGACCAAGGGAATGGCAGAGATCCTGAATGAATACTTTGCGTCGGTATTCAAGAAGGAGAGGGGCTTGTTGACAGCTCCTGTCTCTGAGGGAGCTGTGGACCAGTTGAGGGAACTATCCATACCGACAGAGGAAGTGTTAGAGCTTCTACGTAGCATTAAAACTGATAAATCTCCGGGGCCTGATGGCATTTATCCCAGGCTGCTTAGGGAGCTACGAGGTAAAATTGCTGGGTCTCTGACGCACATCTTTGTCTCTTCTTTGGACACAGGTGAGGTCCCAGAGGACTGGAGAATAGCTAATGTTGTATCGTTGTTTAAAAAGCGTAGTAGGGATAACCCTGGAAATTATAGGCCGTGAGTTTGATGTCAGTGGTAGGGGAGCTGTTGGAGGGGATTCTTAGAGATAGGATGTATAGGCACTTAGAGCATTGCAATCTGATTAGGGATACACAGCATGGCTTTGTTAAGGGGAGGTCGTGCCTTACAAATCTGGTAGAATATATTGAGGAGGTGACAAAAACGGTCAATGAAAGGCAAGCTGTTGATGTCGTCTATATGGATTTCAGTAAGGCATTTGACAAAGTCCCTCATGGGAGGTTAGTTGAAAAGGTCAAGGCTAATGGGATACAAGGACAGGTAGCTAGATGGATAAGTAACTGGCTTGGTAATAGGAGACAGAGAGTAATAGTGGAAGGGTGTTTCTCTAGCTGGAGGTCGGTCACTAGTGGTGTGCCGCAGGGCTCAGTACTGGGACCTCTTCTATTTGTAATATATATAAATGACTTGGAAGAAGGAGTAAGTGATGTGATCAGCAAGTTTGCAGATGATACAAAGATGGCTGGACTTGCAGATAGTGAGGAGCATTGTCAGGCAATGCAGCAGGACATAGATAGGCTGATAGCTTGGGCAGATAGATGGCAGATGGAATTCAATCCTGTTAAATGTGAGGTGATGCATTTCAGGAGAAAGAATGTAGGGGGGAAGTATATGATAAAGGATAGACCTATTAAGAGTATAGAAACGCAGAGGGACCTGGGGGTGCAGGTAAACAAGTCTCTGAAGGTGGCAGAGCAGATGGAGAAGGTTGTGAAGAAAGCATATAGTTAGCTAGCCTTTATAGGAAGGGGTATAGAGTAAAAGAGCTGGCCTTTAATGTTGCAGTTGGATAAAATGTTGGTTAAACCTCATTTGGAATACTGTGTCCAGTTCTGGTCACCTTACTACCGGAAGGACGTGGACACTCTGGAGAGAGTGCAGAGGAGGTTTCCCAGGATGCTGCCTGGTATGGAAGGTCTGAGTTACGAGGAGAGGTTAGGCAAATTGGGACTGTTTTCCTTAGAAAGACGTATACTTAGAGGATATCTAATAGAGGTGTACAAGATTATGAGGGGTACAGATAGAGTAAACAGGGTTAAACGTTTTCTTAGGATGGACTCAAATAGCACGAGGGGTCACGGGCTTAGGGTGAGGGGGGTAAGGTATAATTTGGATGCTAGAGGGAGTTTTTTCACACAGAGGGTGGTGGGGATATGGAATGCGCTACCAAGTAAACTGGTGGAGGCAGACATTCTGGAGTTATTTAAGAAATACTTAGATGGGCACATGAACAGAATGGGAATGGAGGGGTATAGAAAACTGATTTAAAATAGGATCATGAGCCTTGGGAGTCCCTGGGAAGTGTGTAAATAGATGATGATATTGATGTACTTGTTTTTATCCTACAGGTGCTTTGGTCCACCTTGTTGTCTAACGAGGGGCATACATGCAATGGGTTGTGAGAGGGCTGCTCTTGGATATTTTTTTTCGGGAGTATCCTAGTGTTTCACGTCGTTAGTCTACGCTTGACCTGGACCATTTGATGGGCAATGCGACAGCTTAGTGACTATCGCTGTGCTGTGGATTTGGGCCTGTGTCTGTGGGAGTTTGTACATTCTTCCCGTGCTTGCGTGGGTTTTCTCTGGGAGCTCCGGTTTCCTCCCACATCCCAAAGATGTGCTCTTAGACTAATTGGCAAAACGAATTCTCCCTAAATTGTCTCAAATTTGGTTTTTAATCCATCAATGTATAAACATAGACAGGGATCACGGGTAGAGGTGGAAACATTGGGGTGGCGCCGCGGGCTCGTTTGGCCGAAGGACCTGTTTCCCATGCTGTTTTGTTCTTTTTGTTCTTTTTTTTGTTCTTTTGATAAAAGGGTAAATCTTGTAGAACAGAGGTGAGGAGAAATTTCTCACCTAGAGGATGGTGAATGTGTGGCATTCACTCCCACAGAAAATAGTTGAGTACAAAATGTCTGATTTCAAGAAGAAATGAGATATAGTTTTTGGGGCTAAATGGATCAAGGGATATGAAAGGAGGGGGGGAATCAGAATTTGAATTTGATGATCAGCCACGATCAAAATGAATGGTAGAGCAGGCCTGAAGGGCTGGATGGCCTCCTCCTGCTTCTAGTTTCTATGTTTCTATGTCCACTACGACTCTCACCAACTCTTATAGATGCACCATAGAAAGCATTCTTTCTGGTTGTATCACAGTTTGGTATGGCTCCTATTCTACCCAAGATCACAAGAAACTACAAAAGGTCATAAACAAAGCCCAATCTATCACTTAAACCAACCTCCCATCCATTGACACTATCTATACTTTCCACTGCCTCAGCAAAGTCGCTAGCACAATTAAGGATCCAATGCACCCTGGATATTCTGTCTTCCACCTTCTTCCACTGGGAAAAAGATACAAAAGTCTAAGGTTACATATCAATCGACTCAAGAATGGCTTCTTCCCTGCTGCTGTCAGACTTTTTAATAGGCCTTACTTGCATTAAGTTGTTCTTTCTCTACACCCTAACTATGACTGTGATACTACATTCTACACTCTCCGCTTTTCTTCTCTATGAACAGTATGCTTTATCTGCACTGAGCGCAAGAAACAATACTTTTCATGTATACTAATACGTGTGACAATAATAAATCAAATCAAATCAAAGGACAATTACAAATGAGAAAAGCCATTTGACTCATTTGACCAGGTGTCAGGATGGGGATTTGGATGCAGTGGGATTGGGTGGGAATGAATATTTACCTCTTACTGCAATAAACAGCTGGACAGACACTGTGCAGAGCTCTCACATTCACTGCGCTTCCTTCACCAACAACTTGAACTGAGGAGGTTCAGATTCTGTACCATGTAGCTGTCAGGAAGGTTAGTTGTGGGGATGTGACAACTGGAGCATTGGCACAGTTACTGCAAAGATGGCAAAATCAGGGAAGTATCAATTAATCTTCTTCTTGAGGCAAGATTTTGTCAACTTGTGGCTTCGTAATCCTCATGTAATATGAAACTGAAGTCATGAAACAGGAACCTAGAAACAGGAAGTGGCAATTCAACACCTCAAACTTGTTCCACCATTCAGTCAGATCAGGGTGGATTGGCCCTGGTGGGATTTGAGCTCACAAACTCCAGTAAATATTAAATTTCCCCATTGCAAAGTTGTGGGGCGGGAGTGGCAGGGTTGGAGGGAGGAGGGAATCAGCATTACCACAGCATTAGCACACTCTGATAGACGCACGGTGGTCAGCTGGGAGTAAGAGGGATGAACGGGGGTCCTGAATGTCCAGACCAGCTCCATCATCTTGACCGGAGGGAGTGAATGAACAGCCAAGGTTTGTACAAGGAGGAAGAATAAGAAAGGAAATCTTACTTATTTTTCTTCCTTAATTCCAGAAAGCTTATCAGAGGAAATACATACTTGTGTCAGGAAGGATATTACTCATTAAATACCAAACTCTAAAAGAAGGAAATGAGCTTTGCCAACAGCAGATCCTGACTTGGTAAATTTCTCAAAGTGCTGAGAGTTCTGTTGGAAAGGAAGCTACTGAGTGTGTGTGTGTGTGAAACAGCTGGGACACAGGGAGAGATGTGTGAGGTGTCACACACTGTCAGTCACAAGCTAAGTGAAACTGCCCCACTTAATGACTGGCTCATGTTGTAAACTGGCTCTGTTTGTAATTTTTATAAATGATCTGGATGAAGGTATTGAAGGATGGATTAGTAAATTTGCGGATGACACCAAAGTCGGAGGAGTGGTAGATAGTGAAGAGGGGTGTTATAGTTTGCAGAGAGACTTGGACAAGTTGCAGAGCTGGGCCGAGAGGTGGCAAATGGAGTTTAATGTGGAAAAGTGTGAGGTAATTCACTTTGGCAGGAATAACAAATGTGTAGAGTATAGGGCTAATGGTAGGATTCTTAATAGTGTTGATGAACAGAGGGATCTTGGTGTATTTGTGCATAGATCCCTGAAAGTTGGCAGTCAAGTCGATAAGGTTGTTAAGAAGGCATATGGAGTCTTAGCTTTTATTGGTAGGGGGATTGAATTTCGGAGCCGCAACGTCATGTTGCAACTGTACAAAACTCTAGTGCGGCCGCACTTGGAGTATTGTGTGCAGTTCTGGTCCCCGCATTATAAGAAAGATGTGGAGGCATTGGAGAGGGTACAGAGGAGGTTTACCAGGATGTTGCCTGTTATGGAGGGCAGGTCTTATGAAGAGAGGCTGAGGGATTTGAGGTTGTTTTCGTTAGAAAGAAGGCGGCTAAGAGGAGACCTTATTGAAACATATAAGATGATTAGAGGTTTAGATAGGGTGGACAGTGATAGACTTTTTCCTCGGATGGAGAAAGCTAGCACGAGGGGACATAGCTTTAAATTAAGGGGTGGTAGTTATAGGACGGATGTCAGAGGTAGGTTCTTTACCCAGAGGGTGGTAAGGGTATGGAATACCCTGCCTGCTGCAGTTGTAGATACGCCAAGTTTGGTGGCAATTAAGAGGTTAGTAGATAAGTTTATGGATGAAAAGGGAATGGTTTAGGTTAGAGGGTCATTGCTTTTTCTTAATTGGTCAGCGCAACATTGAAGGCCGAAGGGCCTGTTCTGCGCTGTAATGTTCTATGTTCTATGTTCTAGAAAGCTTTATTTTTGTTCACTTTTCTCCGCTTGGGCATTATGACAGCTACAGTCGTTCAGCGGTTCTGTTATTGAGTGGATAATCCTGGGGCCTGTACTGGCCAATAACCCAGAGCATCCAGAGTTCAAATCCAATCTGGGCAGCACAGTGGCACAATGGTTAGCCAGGGACCTGCACTCGGTTCCCGGCTTCGGTCACTGTCTATGCGGAGTTTTCATGTTCTCCCTGTGTTTCCTCCAGGTGCTCCGGTTTCCTCCCACAGCCCAAAGAAATGGGGGTTAGGCGCATTGACCCGAACAAATTCTGGGTTATGACAACTAGAGAAATTTCACAGTAATTTCATTGCAGGATTAACATAAGCCTTACTTGTCACTAATAAATAAACTTTATTAAAAATTTAATCACAATTCAAAAAAACCTGACAATAAAAATCTGTAAATGTATCGTGCAACTTGAAATGTTAGAGAAAGTCAACAGTCTTCAGGGAAGGAAAGTAGCTGTCAGGCTGGACATATCTGTGACTCCATACCTTGTAACATACATCTGACCCACTGATGTGACTGAGTGACCCACTGCTAGAGAGGGTTTACCACCCCCTCAGAGCAACTAATAGAACATAGACCACTACAGCACAAACAGCTCCTTTGGCCCACAAGTTGTGCCAATCATATCCATACCTATCAGGCCATACAACTATCTATAACCATCAGTTTGCAGAGGGACATAGATAAGCTGCAGAGCTGGGCTGAGAGGTGGCAAATGGAATTTAATGCAGAAAAGTGTAGGTGATTCACTTTGGTAAGAGTAACAGGAGTACAGAATATAGAGCTAATGGAAGGACTCTTAGTAGTGTCGACGAGTAGAGGTATCTCGGTGTACATGTGCATAGCTCCCTGAAAGTTGGCACCCAGGTTGATAAGGTTGTTAAGAAGGCATATGGCGTGTTAACTTTTATTGGTAGAAGGATTGAATTTCAGAGCCGTGAGATCATGTTGCAACTGTACAAACCCTGGTGCGGCTGCACTTGGAGTATTGTGTACAGTTCTGGTTGCCGCATTATAAGAAAGATGTGGAAGCATTGGAAAGGGCGCAGAAGAGGTTTGAACTCAGTAAGAATTTAGCAACACCAATTATTAATCCAACCGATTTATTTGATAGTAAAATAGCGAGCTTTCAACACTCCCGTGTCTTCATCAGGCAAGTGCAGTGTTCTGCACTGAACAGTGCAGTGTTCAGTGTTCAGAACACTGCACTTGCCTGATGAAGACACGGGAGTGTTGAAAGCTCGCTATTTTACTATCAAATAAATCGGTTGGATTAATAATTGGTGTTGCTAAATTCTTACTGAGTTCTTACCACTCCAATCCAACGCCGGCATCTTTACAGCAGAAGAGGTTTACCAGGATGTTGCCCGGTATGGTGGGAAGGTCATATGAGGAAAGGCTGAGGGACTTGAGGTTATTTTTGTTAGAGAGAAGGTTAAAAGGTGACCTATTTGAGGCATACAAGATGGTCAGAGGGTTTGATAGAGTGGACAATGAGAGCTTTTTCCTCAAATGGTGATGGCTAACACAAGGAGACGTAGCTTTAAATTAAGGGGTGATAGTTGTAGGACGGATGTCAGAGGTATGTTCCTCACTCAGAGGGTGGTAAGGGTGTGGAATGTCCTGCCTGCAGCAGTTGTGGACTCGCCAACTTTCAGGGCATTCAAATGGTTACTGGACAGCCATATGGAAATTTGCTGATGACACGAAGATGAGTGGAAAAGCAAATTGTGTGGAGGGTGTGGAAAGCCTGCAGAGGGATCTGGATAGGTTGAGTGAGTGGGCGAGGACCTGGCAGATGTTAGGAAGTGTGATGTTATCCACTTTGGTAGGAATAACGGTAGGAAGGATTACTATTTAAATGCGAAAAGCTGCAACATGCGACGGTGCAGAGGGACCTGCAGAGGGACTCATTGTTCTCTGGGACAGAGTGTTTGGAAGTGCTGTTGGCTGAGTGTGAATTTTTCAATTTGCTTTTTTTTTTCTCTCTCTTTTTGAGTGCTTTTTGCTGTTGTAGTTAGTCCTGGGTCTAGCTGGGAAGGAAACCGGGGAGTATAAAAAGAAAGTGGCAGTAGACAGCGGGCAGCGTCGGGAGCGGACAGAGGAGTGAATAGGGAAGCAGAGTGAGAGATATAAGGGCTTTGGCTCGCAGGGCTTAGGCTAGAGCAGGCTTAGACACAGTGTGCTACTGGTTTTTTCCATTGGAATTCAAACCTCCAAAAGTGTTCATGACAATGGCAGGGAATAAGGGAAGATGCCTCACCTGTGCACGGTGTCATATGTGGGAGTTCCTGGAGGCAAGACCTCTCCCAAAAATCCACGTATGCGTCAAGTGTTTGGAGCTGCAGCGTCTGAGGGCTCGGGTCAAGCAACTAGAGCGCCAATTGGAAGATGCATTTTTAGAACGGGAGAACGAGGCAATCATTGAAGGGAGGCAGAATAAGGTGGCGGACCCGGAGCCTAAGGGGGAGGAACCTGACCCTTACAGGTGGATTACTGTCAGGAAGGGGAAAAAGGAGAGGGGAGACAGTCCAAAGACTTCCCCAGTGACAGTGCCCCCAAAATATCAAGGGCAGAGAGTTAAAAAAGGCAAGGCACGAGGAGCAGAATACCTCAAAGGGGAGGAAAGGGGCTAGAAGGGAGATAGTGGTGGGGGATGGGAGGGCTAAAGGAATTGATAGACGCTTCTGTGGTCCAAGGCGGGACTCCAGGATGGTAGTTTGCCTCCCTGGAGCAGGGGTGCAAGATGTGTCGGACAGGGTAGAGGGCATTTTGAAGGGTGAAGGGGCCCAGGCGGATGTGATTATTCACGTAGGAGAGAAGGATGTAGGAAGGAAGTGCAGGAAGGATATACGAAGGCAGTTCAAGGAGTTGGGGGGTAGGCTGAAGAGCAGGGCCTCCAGGGTGGCGATCTCAGGGCTGCTTCCAGGTGCGGGTAATAGCGGAGCCAGGAAAAATAAGATCCTACAGTTGAATGTGTGGCTGAAGGACTGGTGTAGGGCAGAGGGTTTTGTATTTGTGGATAACTGGGAAGTCTTTGTGAAAGAAGGACACCTGTATAGAAGGGACGGGGAACACTTGAATGGGAAGGGCGTGAATATCTTAGCTGGGAGGTTAGCTGGAGTGTTTCGGCAGGATTTAAACTAATATGGAGGGGGGGAGGGGCTGAGACCAATAGCTCGGTAGAGAGCGAGATGGGAGATAGAGTAAGCTTGGATGAGAAGAGATGCACCAGGGAGAAGGAGGTTCTGAGTGGGCTTGGAGGTCTGGAGTGTGTCTGTTTCAATGAGAGGAGCGTAATGGGAAAAATGGATGAACTTAGAGCCTTAATGTTTGCGAGGAACTTGGATGTGGTTGCGGTGACGGAGATGTGGTTAAAGGAAGGGGAGCAGTGGCAACTGAACATTTCTGGGTATAAATGTTTCAGGCGTGACAGAGGAGGGTCCAGAAGAGGTGGAGGAGTGGCGTTGTTAGTTAAGGAGAGCATCACGGCGGTGCAGAGGAGTTAGAAGTGGAGTCGCTGTGGGTGGAGTTGAGGAATAGAAAGGGGGCGATTACTAGGCTAGGGGTTTATTACAGGCCACCCAACAGCCCGCGGGTAGTTGAAGAAGGCATATGTAAAGACATTTTGGATAGGTGCAGAAAGAACAGAGTCGTTATAGGGGGAGATTTTAATGCCTAGGGTGGATTGGAAGATACCTAGAGCTGGGGGTTTGGATGGGCAGGAATTTGTAAAATGTGAAGTGGAAGGATCGTTGGAGCAGTATGTGGCTAGCTCGACTAGAGAGGGGGCTATATTGGATTTAGTTCTGAGTAATAAGCCAGGGCAGGTGGTTGATGTTGTAGTAGGGGAACATGTGGCTAACAGTGACCACAATTCTGTCTATTTTAGGATACAGATGGAAAAGGATGCTTGTTGTCCTGGGGGCAGGGTGCTGAATTGGGGGAAGGCTAACTACGGTCAGGTTAGGCAGGAACTCAGGGAAACTGATTGGGAATGGTTGTTCAAGGGTAAGTCCATGCTGGGCATGTGGGACTCTTTCAAGGGAATACTGAAAATGTTGCAAGATAAATATGTGCCGGCCAAGAGGAAAGATGGGAAAGGTAGGATTAGAGAGCCGTGGATTACTAGGGATATTGAGGACTTGGTTAGGAAGAAAAGAGAGGCATATGATAGGTCAAAGCAGCTGGGAACTGAGACAGCGTTGGAGGAATATAGAGAGAGTAGGAGGAAGCTCAAACAGGGAGTTAGAAGGGCAAAAAGGGGGCATGAAATGATTTTGGCAGATAGGATTAAGGAAAATCCAAAGGCTTTTTACTCCTATGTAAGGAATAAAAGGGTGGTTAGAGGAAAAATTGGACCACTTAGGGACGGAGGAGGGGAATTGTGTTTAGAGACCGAGGGAATGGCAGAGATCCTGAATGAATACTTTGCATCGGTATTCACGAAGGAGAGGGGCTTGTTGACAGCTCCTGTCTCTGAGGGAGCTGTGGACCAGTTGAGGGAAATATCCATGCCAAGGAAGGAAGTGTTAGAGCTTCTAACACAGGGAATGGAGATCATAATTCTAACTCTTTCACGATAGCAATGGAACGAGATAGGATCAGGCAGGCTAGGAAGGTGTATATCTGGAGTAAGGAGAGATATGAAAACATTAGGCTAGTAATTGGACGTATAAACTGGAAGGAGGCATTCTTGGGGAAGAGTACAGAAGGAAAGTGGCGGATATTCAAGGAATGTTTGTCTGGGGCACTGAAGACAACGTTCTGAGGAGTCGAGGAGGTTCTGGTAGGACGCGGGAACTGTGGTGCACGAAGGTTGTGGTGAACCTAGTTAGGAAGAAAAAAAAGGTATATACAAGGTTCAGAGAGCTAGGGGATGTTCGGGATCTAGAGGAGTATAAGGTATGTAGAAGGGAGCTTTAAATGGAAATTAGGAGAGCCAGAAGGGGTCATGAGAAGGCCTTGGAAGGTGAGATTAAGGAGAATCCCAAGGCCTTCTACAAATATGTGAAAGGTAAAAGGATGAGAAGGGAAGGGATAGGACCTATAAAAGGTGAAGGGGGAAAAGTCTGTGTGAATCCGGAAGAAATGGCAGAGGTGCTTAACGAGTACTTTGCCTCGGTATTCACGGTGGAAAGTGAACTGGGAGATTGCACTGCAGGTTTGAGGCATACGGAAAAGATTGAGTATGTGGATGTTAGGAAAGAGGATGTGTTAGACCTGTTAAATTCTATCAAGATAGACAAGTCGCCGGGACCGGATGGGATGTACCCCAGGTTATTGTGGGAGGTGAGGGAAGTGGTTGCAGAGCCCCTGGCGATGATATTTGCGTCGTCCATGGAAACGGGAGAGGTTCCAGAGGATTGGAGGATTGTGGATGTGGTTCCTATCTTTAAGAAAGGGAACAGGGATAGTCCAGGAAATTACCGACCGGTGAGTTTGACTTCAGTGGTTGGTAAGCTGATGGAGAGGCTTCTGAGGGATAAGATATATGAACATTTGGAGAAGTTTGGACTGATTAGAAATAGTCAGCATGGTTTTGTCAAGGGCAGGTCATGCCTTACGAGCCTAGTTGAGTTCTTCGAAAATGTGACTGAACACATTGACGAAGGAAGAGCGGTGGATGTAGTGTACATGGACTTTAGTAAGGCGTTTGATAAGGTCCCCATGCAAGGCTCCTGGAGAAGGTGAGAGGGCATGGGATCCAAGGGACTTTGGCCTCGTGGATCCAGAACTGGCTTGCCGGCAGAAGGCAGAGAGTGGTTGTGGATGGGTCTTGTTCTGCATGGAGGTCGGTAACCACTGGAGTGCCCCAGGGATCTGTTCTGGGACCCCTGCTGTTTGTCATTTTCATAAATGACCTGGATGAGGGAGTGGAGGGATGGGTTAGTAAGCTCTCCGATGATACAAAGGTCGGTGGTGTTGTGGATGGTCTGGAGGGAAGTCAAAAGTTGCAGCGGGACATAGACAGGATGCAAGACTGGGTGGAGAAGTAGCAGATGGACTTCAACGCAGATAAATGTGTACTGGTCCATTTTGGCAGGAATAATGGGATGAAGGAGTACAATATAAGGGGTAGGAGTCTGAGCTGTGTTGTAGAGCAGAAGGATCTCGGGGTCTGGGTCCATAGGACTCTTAAATCGTCCTCACAGGTAGAGGAAGTAGTCAAGAAGGCATATGGTGTACTGGCCTTCATTAATCGAGGAATAGAGTTTAGGAGTTAGGAGGTAATGATGCAGCTCTATATGACTCTTATCAGACCCCACTTGGAGTATTGTGCGCAGTTCTGGTCGCCACTAGAGGAAGGACGTAGAGGCTATTGAGAGAGTTCAGAGGAGATTTACAAGGATGCTGCCTGGATTGGGAGGCAGGCCTTATGAAGATAGGTTGATGGAGCTGGGACTCTTCTCACTGGAGAGACGTAGGTTGAGAGGCGACCTGATAGAGGTTTATAAAATGTTGAGAGGAATAGATAGGGTGGACTCTCAGAGACTATTTCCCCGAGCTGAAATGGTCACTACAAGAGGACACAGATTTAAGGTGCAGGAAAGCAAATACAGAGGGGATGTTAGGGGTAAGTTTTTCACTCAGAGGGTGGTGAGTGAATGGAATCGGCTGCCATCGGAGGTTGTTGAGGCAAACTCGCTGGGGTCTTTTAAAAGACTTCTGGAGGAGTATATGGAAACGAATAAGATAGGGGGTTATAGATAGGTCTGTGGATTGGTAGATGTGATTGGCGCATCTCGTGGGCCGAAGGGCCTGTTTGTGCTGTATTGTTCTATGTTCTAGGTAGCATTAATACTGATAAATCTCCGGGGCCTGATGGCATTTATCCCAGGCTGCTTAGGGAGGTGCGAGGTGAAATTGCTGGGCCTCTGATGCAAATCTTTATCTCTTCTTTGGACACAAGTGAGGTCCCAGAGGACTGGAGAATAGCTAATGTTGTACCGTTGTTTAAAAAGGATAGTAGGGATAACCCTGGAAATTATAGGCCGGTGAGTTTGACGTCAGTGGTAGGGGAGCTGTTGGAGGGGATTCTTAGAGATAGGATGTATAGGCACGTAGAGCGTTGCGATCTGATTAGGGATATGCAGCATGCCTTTGTTAATGGGACGTCGTGACTTACGAATCTGGTAGAATTTTTTGAGGAGGTGACGAAAACAGTGGACAAAGATTTACCCTAGGATTCTCTGGGAGGCGAGAGAGGCGATTGCAGAGCCTCTGGCTCTGATCTTCAGGTTGTCGTTGGTTACGGGTATAGTGCCGGAAGACTGGAGGATAGCGAATGTGGTCCCATTGTTCAAGAAGGGGACTAGAGACTTTCTTGGGAATTATAGACCGGTGAGTCTTACTTCTATTGTGGGCAAAGTATTGGAAAGAATTATTAGGGATAGGATTTATAGTTATTTGGAGAGAAATGAATTGATTGGGGATAGCATGGTTTTGTGAAGGGTAGGTCGTGCCTTACTAACCTTATTGAGTTTTTTGAAAAAGTGACCAAAGAGGTGGATGGGGGTAAGGCAGTTGAAGTGGTATATATGGACTTTAGTAAGGCGTTCGATAAGGTGCCCCATGGAAGGCTTCTGCAGAAAATGCAGATGTATAGGATTGAGGGTGATTTAGCTAATTGGATTAGGAATTGGCTAGCTGATAGAAGACAGAGTGGTGGTTGATGGAAATTATTCATCATGGATTCGGTTACAAGTGGTGTACCTCAGGGATCTGTTTTGGGGCCCCTGCTGTTTGTAATTTTTATAAATGATCTGGATGGGGGTATTGAAGGATGGATTAGTAAATTTGCAGATGACACCAAAGTCGGAGGAATGGTAGATAGTGAAGAGGGGTGTTCTAGTTTGCAGAGAGACTTGGACAAGTTGCAGAGCTGGGCCGAGTGGTGGCAAATGGAGTTTAATGTGGAAAAGTGTGAGGTAATTCACTTTGGCAGGAATAACAAATGTGTAGAGTATAGGGCTAATGGTAGACTCTTAATAGTGTTGAAGAACAGAGGGATCTTGGTGTATATGTGCATAGATCCCTGAAAGTTGGCAATCAAGTCGATAAGGTTGTTAAGAAGGCATACGGAGTCTTAGCTTTTATTGGTAGGGGGATTGAATTTCGGAGCCGCAACGTCATGTTGCAACTGTACAAAACTCTAGTGCGGCCGCACTTGGAGTATTGTGTACAGTTCTGGTCCCCACATTATAAGAAAGATGTGGAGGCATTGGAGAGGGTACAGAGGAGGTTTACCAAGATGTTGCCTGGTGTGGAGGGCAGGTCCTATGAAGAGAGGCTGAGGGATTTGAGGTTGTTTCCATTAGAAAGAAAGCCGCTAAGAGGAGACCTTATTGAAACATATAAGATGATTAGAGATTTAGATAGGATAGACAGTGGTATCCTTTTTCCGAGGATGGAGAAAGCTAGCACGAGGGGACATAGCTTTAAATTAAGGGGTGTTGGTTATAGGACGGATGTCAGAGGTAGGTTCTTTACCCAGAGGGTGGTAAGGGTATGGAATGCCCTGCCTGCGGCAGTTGTAGATGTGCCAAGTTTGGTGGCGTTTAAGAGGTTAGTGGATAAGTTCATGAACGAAAAGGGAATGGTTTAGAACATCGAACATAGAACATAGAACACTACAGCACAAACAGGCCCTTCGGCCCACAAGTTGTGCCGAACACATCAAAACCTACCCAGCCATAGACCTATCTATAACCCCCAATCCCATTGGATCCCATATACTCATCCAGAAGTCTTTTAAAAGACCCCAGCGAGTTCACCTCGACCACCACCGACGGCAGCCGATTCCATTCACTCACCACCCTCTGAGTGATAACTTTCCCCTAGTATCCCCTCTGTACTTGCTTCCCTGCACCTTAAATCTGTGCCCTCTCGTCGCGACCATTTCAGCCCTGGGAAATCTCTCTGAGACCCCACCCTATCTATTCCTCTCAACATCTTGTAAACCTCTGTCAGGTCGCCTCTCAACCTTCGTCTCTCCAGGGAGAACAGTCCCAGCTCCCTCAACCTGTCTTCATAAGGCATGCCTCCCAATCCAGGCAACATCCTTGTAAATCTCCTCTGCACCCTTTCAATAGCTTCCACGTCCTTCCTATAGTGAGGCGACCAGAACTGCGCACAGTACTCCAAGTGTGGTCTGACAAGGGTCGTATAAAGCTGCAGCATTACCTCCTGACTCCTGAACTCAATCCCTCGATGAATGAAGGCCAGTACACCGTAAGCTTTCTTAACCACATCCTCCACCTGGGAGGCCGATTTGAGAGTCTTATGGACCGGAAATGATCCAGGTCATTTATGAAAATGACAAACAGCAAGGGTCCTAGAACAGATCCCTGGGGCACTCCACTGGTGACCGACCTCCATGCAGAAAAAGAGCCATCCACAACCACCCTCTGCCTTCTGCAGGCAAGCCAGTTCTGGATCCACAAGGCCAAAGCCCCTTGGATCCCATGGCCTCTCACCTTCTCAAGAAGTCTTGCATGTGGGACCTTGTCAAATGCCTTGCTGAAGTCCATGTACACCACGTCCACTGCTCTTCCTTCGTCAATGTGTTCAGTCACATTTTCGAAGAACTCAATTAAGCTCGTAAGGCACGACCTGCCTTTTACAAAACCATGCTGACTATTTCTAATCAACCTAAACTTCTCCAAATGCTCGTAAATCTTGTCCCTCAGAAGCCTCTCCATCAGCTTACCAACCACTGAGGTCAGACTCACCGGTCGGTAATTTCCAGGACTATCCCTGTTCCCTTTCTTGAAAATAGGGACCACATCCGCAATCCTCCAATCCTCCGGAACCTCTCCCGTCTCCATCGACGACGCAAAGATCATCGCCAGGGGCTCTGCAATGACATCCCTCACCCCCACATAACTCCCACAATAACCTCCCATACATCCCATCTGGTCCCAGAGACTTGTCTATCTTGATAGCATTTAAAAGTTCTAACACATCCGCTTCCTTAATATCTACACACTCAATCTTTTCAGTCTGCCGCAAACTTGTAGTGCATCCTCCCAGATCACTTTCCACCGTGAATACTGAGGCAAAGTACTCATTAAGCACCTCTGCCATTTCTTCCGGTTCCATACAGACTTTTCCCCCTTCACCTTTTATAGGTCCTATCCCTTCTCTTCTCATCCTTTTACTTTTCACATATTTGTAGAAGGCCTTGGGATTCTCCTTAATCCTACCAGCCAAGGCCTTCTCATGACCCCTTCTGGCTCTCCTAATTTCCTTTTTAAGCTCTCTTCTATAAGCCTTATACTTCTCTAGATCCCCAACATCTCCTAGCTCTTTGAACCTTTTATACACCTTTCTTTTCTTCCTGACTAGGTTCACCACAGCCTTCGTGCACCACGGTTCCCTCGACCTACCAAAAGCTCCTTGTCTCACCGGAACGTTGTCGTGCAGAGGTCCAGACAAGCATTCCTTGAATAACTGCCACCTTCCTTCTGTGCTTTTCCCCAAGAACACCTCCTTCCAGTTTATTCGCCCCAACATCTGCCTGATGTCTTCATATTTCCCCTTATTCCAGACAAACACCTTCCTAGCCTGCCTGATCCTATCCTTTTCCAACGCAAGGGTGAAGGAGATAGAATTATGATCTCCATCCCCAAGATGCTCTCCTACCGAGAGATCCATCACCTGTCCTGGTTCATTAGCTAGTACCAGGTCCAGTACAGCCTCTCCTCTCGTAGGCTTGTCCACGTGCTGTGTCAGGAAACCCTCCTGAACACACCTAACAAACTCCTCCCCATCCAAACCCCTTACCCTTGGGATATTCCAGTCGATGTTTGGGAAATTGAAGTCTCCCATCACAACAACTCTGTTATTTCTACATCTCTCCAGTATCTGTTTCCCTATCTGCACCTCAACTTCCCTGTCACTATTGGGCGGCCTATAGAATACACCGAGCAACGTCACCGACCCTTTGCTATTCCTAACTTCCACCCACAGAGACTCCGTAGACATTCCCTCCTCGGTATCCACCTTCTCTGCAGCCATGACACTGTCCCTGATCAACAGTGCCACTCCACCACCTCTTTTGCCTCCCTCCCTGTCCTTCCTGAAGGATCTGAATCCCGGGACCTGTAGTACCCAGTCCTGTCCCTGAGACATCCAAGTCTCTGTAATGGCCACCACATCACAATCCCAAGCAGCAATCCACGCCCTAAGTTCATCCACCTTATTTACTACACTCCTGGCATTAAAATAGACACACCTCAGCCCCTCAGACTGGACATTTCCCTTCTCACCCACTCGTCAAACCTGCCTGTCATCCTGCCTAGAGTCCTTCCCTACCTGGGAGCTAACTTCCTTGCTCCCAGTCTCCACATCACTATTCCCTCCCCCTAACCTTTCTAGTTTAAAGTCCCCCTTTAGGTTAGAGGGTCATTGCTTTTTCGTAATTGGTCGGCGCAACATCGAAGGCCGAAGGGCCTGTTCTGCGCTGTAATGTTCTATGTTCTATGTTCTAAAGGGTGAGCCGTTGATGTCATCTATATGGATTTCAGGAAGGCATTTGACAAAGTCCCTCATGGGAGGTTAGTTGAGATGGTCAAGGCTAATGGGATAGAAGGACAGGTAGCTAGATGGATAAGTAACTGGCTTGGTAATAGGAGACAGAGAGTAATAGTGGAAGGGTGTTTCTCTAGCTGGAGGTTGGTCACTAGTGGTGTGCCGCAGGGCTTGGTACTGGGATCTCTTCTATTTGTAATTTATATAAATGACTTGGAAGAGGGAGTAAGTGGAGTGATCAGCAAGTTTGCAGATGATACAAAGATGGCTGGACTTGCGGATAGTGAGGAGCATTGTCAGGCGATGCAGCAGGACACAGATAGGCTGTAGCTTGGGCAGATAGATGGCAGATGGAATTCAATCCTGATAAATGCGAGATGATGCATTTCAGGAGAAAGAGTGTAAGGGGAGGTATATGATAAAGGGTAGACCTATTAAGAGTTTTGAAACGCAGAGGGACCTGGGGGTGCAGGTGAACAAGTCTCTGAAGATGGCAGAGCAAGTGGAGAAGGTTGTGAAGAAAGCATATGGTATGCTAGCCTTTATAGGAAGGAGTATAGAGTATAAGAGCTGGCCTTTAATGTTGCAGTTGTATAAAACGCTGGTTAGACCTCATTTGGAATACTGTGTCCAGTTCTGGTCGTCTTACTACCGGAAGGACGTGGACACTCTGGAAAGAGTGCAGAGGAGGTTTCCCAGGATGCTGCCTGGTATGGAAGGTCTGAGTTACGAGGAGAGGTTAGGCAAATTCGGACTGTTTTCCTTTGAAAGACGTAGACTTAGAGGAGATCTGATAGAGGTGTACAAGATTATGAAGGGGATAGATAGAGTAAACAGGGTTAAGCTTTTTCCTAGGATGGACTCAAATAGCACGAGAGGTCACCGACTTAGGGTGAGGCGGGTAATGTATAATTTGGATGCTAGAGAGAGTTTTTTCACACAGAGGGTTGTGGGGGTATGGAATGCACTGGCAAGTAAAGTGTTGGAGGCAGGTACTCTGGAGTTATTTAAGAAATACTTAGATGGGCACATGAACAGAATGGGAATGGACGGGTATAAAAAACTGATTTAAACCAGGGATCATGAGCCTTGGGAGTCCCTGGGAGGTGTGTAAATAGATGATGATATTGATGGACTTGTTTTTATCCTACAGTTGCTTTGGTCCACCTTGTTGTCTAACGAGGGGCATAGACTCAATGGTTCGTGAGAGGACCATCCAAGATCTCTTGGATCTTTTTCGAGAGTATCCTAGTGCTTCACGTTGTTAGTGTGTGCTTGACCTGGACCATTTGATGGGCAACACGACAGCTCAGTGACTATCGCTGTGCTGTGCAGATACATGGATTTGGGCCTGTGTCTGTGGGAGTTTGCGCATTCTCCCCGTGCTTGCGTGGGTTTTCACCAGGCACTCCTGTTTCCTCCCACATCCCAAAGATGTGCTCTTAGGCTAATTGGCAAAACAAATTCTCCCTAAATTGTCTCAATTTTGTTTTTAATCCATAGATCTATAAACATAGACAGGGATCCTGGGTAGAGGTGGGAACATCGGGCTGGCGGTGCGGGCACGTTGGGCCGAAGGGCCTGTTTAGAACATAGAACATTACAGCGCAGTACAGGCCCTTTGGCCCTCGATGTTGCGCCAACAAATGGAACCAATTTTATGACCCTCTATCCTAAACTATTCCAATGTTATCCATATGCCTATCCACTGACCATTTGAACGTCCTTAAACTTGACGAGTCCACAACTGCTGGAGGCAAGCCATTCCACGCCCTTACTACCCTCTGAGTGAGGAACCCACCTCTAACATTCATCCTATAACTACCACCCCTTAATTTAACGCTATGTCCCCTCGTGTTATCCATCTCCATATGAGGAAAAAGACTCTCACTATCCACCCCATCTAACCCTCTGATCATCTTTTATGTCTCAATTAAGTCACCCCTTAGCCTTTTTCTCTCTAATGAAAATAACTTCAAGTCCCTTAGCCTTTCCTCATAAGACCTACCCATCATACCAGGCAACATCCTAGTAAACCTCCTCTACACCCTTTCCAATTCCTCCACATCTTCCTTATAATGTGGCGACCAAAACTGTACACAATACTCCAAGTGCAGCCACACCAGAGTTTTGTACAGTTGCCACATGACATTTTGGTTCCGAAATTCAATCCCTCTGCCAATAAATGCTAACACACTATACGCCTTCCTAACAACCTTATCAACTTGAGTACCAACTTTCAGGGATCTATGCACCTGTACACTGAGGTCTCTGCTCATCTGCACTACTAAGAGTCCTACCATTAGCCCTATATTCTGCACACATATTACTCTTACCAAAGTGAATCACCTCACATTTTTCCACATTAATCTCCATTTACCACTTCTCGGCCCAGCTCTGCAACTTTTCTATGTCCCTCTGCAAACTGTAACAACCATCCTCACCATCTACAACTCCTCCGACTTTGGTGTCGTCAGCAAATTTACTAACCCATCCCTCTACATCCTCATCCAGGTCATTTATAAAAATGACAAACAACAGTGGCCCCAAAACAGATCCCTGAGGTACACCACTAGTAACTAAACTCCAGGTTGAATATATCCCATCAACCACCACCCTCTGTCTTCTATCAGCTAGCCAATTCCCAATCCAAATTGCTAAATCTCCCTCAATCCCATGCATCTGCATTTTCTGCAGTAGTCTTCCATGGGGAACCTTATCAAACGCTTTGCTAAAATCCATATACACCACATCAGCTGCCTTACCCTTATCTACCTCTTTGGACACCTTTTCCAAAAACTCAATGAGGTTTGTGAGGCACCACCTTCCCTTCACAAATCCAGGTTGACTATCCCTAATCAATTCATTTCTTTCTAAATTATTATAAATCCTATCCCTTGTAATTCTTTCCAAAACTTTCCCCACAACAGATGTAAGGCTCAGTGGTCTATAATTTGCAGGATGGCCCCTACTCCCCTTCTTAACAAGGGGACAACATTTGCCATCCTCCAGTCTTCTGGCGCTACACCTGTAGCCAACAACGACACGAAGATCAAAGCCAAAGGCTCTGTGATCTCCTCTCTAGCCTCCCAGAGTAACCTGGGATAAATCCCATCTGGCCCAGGGGACTTATCTATTTTCATACTCTCAAGAATAGCTAACATCTCCTCCTTATGTATCTCTATCCTGTCTAGTCTACAACCCTGTATCCCAGTCTTCTTCCCAACTCCATTGACATTTTCCCGTGTGAAGACCGATGAAAAATACTCATCTCTCCCATGCTGTTTTGTTCTTTGTTCTTTGAATCGCAAAATCACAGTATGCAGGTGCAGCAGGTGATTAAGAAGACGAATGCAATGTTGGCCCTTATAGCTAGGGGGATAGAATATAAAAGTAGGAAGGTACTTTTGCAGCTGTATAGGGTACTAGTGAGGCTGCAGCTGGAGTACTGCAGTTTTGGTCGCTGCATTCAAGGAAGGATATATTAGAACATTACAGCGCAGAACAGGCCCTTCGACTCTCGATGTTGTGCCGACCAATTAAGAAAAAGCAATGACCCTCTAACCTTAACCATTCCCTTTTCATCCATAAGTCTATCCACGGACCTCTTAAACGCCACCAAACTTGGCGCATCTACAACTGCTGCAGGCAGGGCATTCCATACCCTTTCCACCCTCTGGGTAAAGAACCTACCTCTGATATCCGTCCTATAACTATCACCCTTTAATTTAAAGCTATGTCCCCCCGTGCTAGCTTTCTCCATCTGAGGAAAAAGGCTATCACTGTCCACCCTATCTAAACCTCTAATCATCTTATATGTTTCATTAAGGTCTCCTCTTAGCCACCTTCTTTCTAACGAAAACAACCTCAAATCCCTCAGCCTCTCCTCATAAGATCTTCTTTCCATATCGGGCAACATCCTCGTAAACCTCCTCTGCACCTCTCCAATGCCTCCACATCTTTCTTGTAATGTGGGGACCAGAACTGTACACAATACTCCAAGTGCGGCCGCACCAGAGTTTTGTAAGTTGCAACATGATGTTGCTGCTCCGAAATTCAATCCCTCTACCAATAAAAGCTAAGACTCCATATGCCTTCTTAACAACCTTATCGAATTGATTGCCAACTTTCAGGGATCTATGCACATATACACCAAGATCCCTCTGTTCATCAACACTATTAAGAGTCCTACCATTAACCCTATACTCTACACATTTGTTATTCCTGCCAAAGTGAATTACCTCACACTTTTCCACATTAAACTCCATTTGCCACCTCTCGGACCAGCTCTGCAACTTGTCCAAGTCTCTCTGCAAACTAGAACACCCCTCTTCACTATCTACCACTCCTCCGACTTTGGTGTCATCCGCAAATTTACTAATCCATCCTTCAATACCCTCATCCAGATCATTATAAAAATTACAAACAGCAGGGGCCCCAAAACAGACCCCTGAGGTACACCACTTGTCACCGAACTCCACGATGAATATTTCCCATCAACCACCACCCTCTGTCTTCTATCTGCTAGCCAATTCCTAATCCAATTAGCTAAATCACCCTCAATCCCATACATCTGCATTTTCCGCAGAAGCCTTCCATGCGACACCTTATCGAACGCCTTACTAAAGTCCATATATACCACATCAACTGCCTTACCCCCATCCACCTCTTTGGTCACTTTTCAAAAAACTCAATAAGGTTAGTAAGGCACGACCTACCCTTCACAAAACCATGCTGACTATCCCCAATCAATTCATTTCTCTCTAAACAACTATAAATCCTATATTTATTGGATAAATATATATATATATATATATAGATTCTATGTATATATTGAACATATATTGGCCTTGGAGGGGGTGCAGAGAAGATTCACTAGGCTGATACCAGAGATGAGGGCATTGGATTATGAGGAAAGACTAAATAGGCTAGGTTTGTACTCGTTGGAGTTTATAAGGCTGAGAGGGGATCTTATAGAGATATATAAGATCATGAAGGGGATGGATAAGGTCGAGTTTCAGAGACTCCTCCCGCTTAACAAAGATAGCAGGACTAGAGGGTATAGCCTCAAGATTGTGGGGGCAGGTGGGGGGTCGGTTCAGATCAGAATTGAGGAGGAATTTCTTCACGTAAAGGGTGGTGAATCTTTGGAATTCTTTGCCTGATGAAGTGGTGGAGGCTTCCTTGCTGAATATATATAAGTCAAGAGTGAATAGGTTTTTGATTGACAAGGGAATTAAGGGTTATGGGGAGAAAGTGGGAAAGTGGAACTGAACCACTACAGATCAACCATGATCTTATTGAATGGTGGGGCAGGCTCGAGGGGCTGGATGGCCTACTCCTGCTCCTATTTCTTATGTTCTTATGGATGACATTAGAATAGTTTAGGTTAGAAGGTCATCAGATTGGTTCCACTGGTTGGCGCAACATCGAGGGCCAAAAGGCTTGTACTGCGCTGTGATGTTCTATGTTCTATAACTCCCAATCCCATTAAATCCCATGTACTGATCCAGAAATCTTCTAAAAGACCCCAACAAGTTTGCCTCTATCACCACCGACAGCAGCTGATTCCACTCACTCACCACCCTCTGAGTGAAAACTTACCCATGACATCTCCTCTGTATTTGCTCCCCAGCACCTTTAACCTGTGTCCCCTTGTAGCAGCCATTTCAGCCCTGGGAAATAGCCTCCGAGAATCCACCCTATCTATTCCTCTCAACATCTTAAAAACCTCTATCAGGTCGCCTCTCAACCTTCGTCTCTCCAGGGAGAAGACACCTAGCTCCCTCAACCTATCTTCATAGGGCATGCCTCCCAATCCAGGCAACATCCTGTAGATCTCCTCTGCATCCTGTCAATAGCTTCCACATCCTTCCTATAGTGAGGTGACCAGAACTGCGCACAGTCCTCCAAGTAGGGTCTGACAAGGGTCTTATAAAGTTGCAGTATTACCTCCCGACTCCTAAACTCAATCCCTTGATTAATGAAGGCCAGTACACCATACGCCTTCTTGACCACATCCTCCATCTGCGAAGCCGATTTAAGAGTCCTATGGACCAGAACTCCAAGGTCCTTCTGCTCCTCAACACTGCTAAGAGTCCTACCCTTGATATTGCACTCCTTCATCCACTCCTTAATGATAAACAATATTCTCTGGCACTGCCAAGGATGCCTACAGCCCAAGAGGCTGTTCAGTTCAGTGATTGCGCTCCCTGTCCTAGATTAAGGCTGGCAAATCCTGCAGACGTGACAGGTATAACAGGGAGGCAGATCTCAGGTAGGATAGATTTGGCATTCCCTTCACCAAACCCTCAAACAACCCCTCCCCCCACCAAGCATAGTCCATCTCTAAGCATTATTTTCATTAGAAAGAAGGCGGCTAAGAGGAGACCTTATTGAAACATATAAGGTGATTAGAGGTTTAGATAGGGTGGACAGTGATAGCCTTTTTCCTAGGATGGAGAAAGCTAGCACGAGGGGACATAGCTTTCAATTAAGGGGTGGTAGATATAGGACGGATGTCAGAGGTAGGTTCTTTACCCAGAGGGTGGTAATGCCCTGCCTGCTGCAGTTGTAGATGCACCAAGTTTGGTGGCGTTTAAGAGGTTAGTAGATAAGTTTATGGATGAAAAGGGAATGGTTTAGGTTAGAGGGTCATTGCTTTTTCTTAATTGGTCGGCGCAACATCGAAGACTGAAGGGCCTGTTCTACGCTGTAATGTTCTATGTTCTAAGCATGTGTAGTGGAACACACTATAACCCTTATCAAAGTCAGGATATCCTCTGAATGACTCACTGCAGGTCCATCCACCTCTTCTCATCCCCTGGCTTCCTGTTGAATTTGGAACTGGTACATAGGAATCCTGCTCCACATCTACTCCACGTCAAGGAATGAATATACTTCAGAAATAAGAAGTTAGTAATATTTAGGAACAGGAAGAGTCCTTAAGCTCAACAAAGCCTATTAATATCTAATGGCAGGACAGTATAGAACATAGAACATTACAGCACAGAACAGGCCCTTCGGCCTTCGATGTTGCGCCGACCAATATAAAAAGCAATGCCCCTCCAAACTAAACCATTCCCTTCTCTTCCATATACTTATCAACTAAGACGTATGTAATTGAAGCCTCTGTTACACATTGCCCCAAATATTCTATTGAAATGTAATGGCCCATCTCTCTGTAATTTACTCTTAGTGATATCTCTCCCAGGGATCCTTTCTCACGGTTTCACTCTATCTCACTCTCTATTTCACTGATGGTGATATCACAAGTGTCAGTGGGGGAACATACAGGAAACAGTGATCATTTTATTATACGTTTTGGAATGTAATAGAAAGGAAAAATAGATAATTAGAGTGCAGGGGAGTAGGTACAGAGGAGATAGAACATAGAACAATACAGCACAAACAGGCCCTTTGTGCAATGGATAGCTATAGATTAGCCAGGAGGGAGCTAAAGAGTGAATTGAGGAGAGCTAAGAGAGGACACAAGAAGACTTTGGCTGATAGGATTAAGGAGAATCCTAAAGCTTTCTTTAGACATGTTAAGAATAGAAGATTGGTTAGGACAAGATTAGGGCCAGTCATAGACAGCAGTGGGAAGTTGTGCGTGGAGCCTGAAGAGATTGGGGAGGCACTGAATAAATATTTCTCTTCGGTATTCACGCAGGGTGATGTAAATGTAGTTATGGAGAACACTGAGGTACATGGTAGCAAACTGGAAAGTATCGAAGTAGATAGGGAGGATGTGATAGATATTCTCGAGGGTTTGAAGTTGGATAAGTCCCCAGGGCCGGACGGGATTTGCCCTAGGATTCTCTGGGAGGCAAGAGAGGAGATTGCAGAGCCTCTGGCTCTGATCCTCAGGTCATCGTTGGTTATGGGTGTGGTTCCGGAGGACTGGAGGATAGCGAATGTGGTCCCATTGTTCAAGAAGGGGAAGAGAGACTTTCCAGGGAATTATAGGCCAGTGAGTCTTACTTCTGTTGTGGGCAAAGTATTGGAGAGAATTATTAGGATAGGATTTATAGTTATTTAGAGAGAAATGAATTGATTGGGGATAGTCAGCATGGTTTCGTGAAGGGTAGGTCATGCCTTACTAAACTCAGTGAGTTTTTTGAGAAAGTGACCAGAGAGGTGGATGGGGGTAAGGCGGTTGATGTAGTATATATGGACTTTAGTAAGGCTTTTGATAAGGTGGCCCATGGAAGACTTCTACAGAAAATGCAGATGTGTGGAATAGAGGGGGATTTAGCTAATTGGATTAGAAATTGGCTGGCAGATAGAAGACAGAGGGTGGTGGTTGATGGGAGATATTCATCGTGGAGTTCGGTGACAAATGGTGTACCTCAGGGGTCTGTTTTGGGGTTTTATAAATGATCTGGATGAGGGTATTGAAGGATGGATTAGTAAATTTGCAGATGACACTAAAGTCGGTGGAGTGGTAGATAGTGAAGAGGGGTGTTATAGTTTGCAGAGGGACTTGGACAAGTTGCAGAGCGGGGCCGAGAGGTGGCAAATGGAGTTTAATGTGGAAAAGTGTGAGGTAATGCACTTTGGCAGGAATAATAAATGTGTAGAGTATAGGCTAATGGTAGGATTCTTAATAGTGTTGATGAACAGAGGGATCTTGGTGTATATGGGCATAGATCCCTGAAAGTAGGCAGTCAAGTCGATAAGGTTGTTAAGAAGGCATATGGAGTCTTAGCTTTTATTGGTAGGGGATTGAATTTCGGAGCTGCAACGTCATGTTGCAACTGTACAAAACTCTAGTGCGGCTGCACTTGGAGTATTGTGTGCAGTTCTGGTCCCCGCATTATAAGAAAGATGTGGAGGCATTGGAGAGGGTACAGAGAGGTTTACCAGGATGTTGCCTGGTATGGAGGGCAGGTCTTATGAAGAGAGGCTGAGGGATTTGAGGTTGTTTTCGTTAGTAAGGAGGCGGCTAAGAGGGGACCTAATCAAAACATATAAGATGATTAGAGGTTTAGATAGGGTGGACAGTGATAGCCGTTTTCCTAGGATGGAGAAAGCTAGCACGAGGGGACACAGCTTTAAATTAAGGGGTGATAGTTATAGGACGGATATCAGGGGTAGGTTCTTTACCCAAAGGGTGGTTCGGGAGTGGAATGCCCTGCCTGCAGCAGTTGTAGATGCGCCAAGTTTGTGGCGTTTAAGAGGTTAGTTGATAAGTATATGGAAGAGAAGGGAATGGTTTAGTTTGGAGGGGCATTGCTTTTTATATTGGTCGGCGCAACATCGAAGGCCGAAGGGCCTGTTCTGTGCTGTAATGTTCTATGTTCTATGTTCTATGTTTGGGCCATGAGTTGCGCCGATCACATCTAATATCTACCAATCCACAGACCTATCTATAACCCCCTATCCCATTCGTTTCCATATACTCATCCAGAAGTCTTTTAAAAGACCCCAGAGAGTTTGCCTCAACCACCTCCGATGGCAGCCGATTCCATTCACTCACCACCCTCTGAGTGAAAAACTTACCCCTAACATCCCCTCTGTATTTGCTTCCCTGCACCTTAAATCTGTGTCCTCTCGTAGTGACCATTTCAGTTCGGGGAAATAGTCTCTGAGAGTCCACCCTATCTATTCCTCTCAACATTTTATAAACCTCTATCAGGTCGCCTCTCAACCTACGTCTCTCCAATGAGAAGAGTCCCAGCTCCCTCAACCTATCTTCATAAGGCCTGCCTCCCAATCCAGGCAGCATCCTTGTAACTTTCTCAATAGCCTCTACATCCTTCCTATAGTGAGGCGACCAGAACTGCGCACAATACTCCAAGTGGGGTCTGACAAGGGTCTTATAGAGCTTCATCATACAGATGTCAGGGGTAAGTTTTTCACTCTGAGAGTGGTGAGTGAGTGGAATCGGCAGCCGTTGATAGTGGTAGAGGCGAACTTGCTGGGGTATTTTAAGAGACTTCTGGTTGAGTACATGGGATTTAATGGGATTGAGGATTATAGATTGACCTAGTAGGTAGGGATATGATCAGCGCAACTTGTGGGCCTAAGGGTCTGTTTGTGCTGTAGTGTTCTAGTTTCTATAGACTGAGAATAAGTAACTGGAGGAGATTTGACAGAGTAGGAGATGTTTAATGGAAAATTATGGCTGAACCATGGGCTGTCTTCAAAATAGAAATGGTCTGTCCATAGTCAACGTAGGAAAGGTAGGGCAAACAAATCCAGAGCTCCTTGGATGAAAAAGAAGATAGAAATTCAGATAAAGACCAAAGTCTGCTTATAACAGGTTTCAGCTAGAAAATAAATACAGGAGGTTAAGAAAGGAGGTGAAAAAGCAATTTTTTTTATCATTAATTTCGAGAATGTGCCAATATTGGTTATGTCAGCATTTATTGCCCGTCCCTAATTGCCCGTGAGAAGGTGGTAGTGAGCTGCTTTCTTGAACCTCTGCATATGGTGTAGGTACTCCCACAGTGCTGTTAAGGAGGGAGTTCCAGGATTTGGACCCAATGACAGTGGAGGAATGGCAGTATATTTCCAAGTCAGGATGGTGAGTGATTGGAGAGGAACCTCTAGGTGATGACGTTCCCTTGTGTCTGCTGCCCCTTTCTGTTGAAATGGTAGAGTCACAGGTTTGGAAGCTGTTGTTGAAGGAGCCTTGGTGTGTACCTTCAGTGTATCTTTTAGATGGTACACGTGACTGCAACTGTGCACGCATGGTGTAGAGAATTAATTTTGAAGTTGGTGGATAGGGTACCAATCAAATAGGCCATTTTGGTCTGGCTTCTTGTTAGTTTGTACTCATCCAAGTGCATAATCCATCACACTCCTGACTTGTGCCCTGTGTTTGTACTATTAGTGTCACAATTAGGTCACATTAACACTGCAATGAAGTTAGTGTGAAAAACCCCAAGGGAGTTTTTTACACTAAGGGAGAATTTAGCATGGCCAGTGCACCTAACCTGCAGTCTTTCAGACTGTGGGAGGAAACCATAAAGTAGGGATGCCGGCGTTGGACTGGGGTAAACTCAGTAAGAGGTCTGACAACGCCAATTTTAAATCCAACCGATTTATTTGATAGTAAACCTGCTAGCTTTCAGCCTTTGTGGCTTTGTCAGTCGGATGAGGTGTTCTTGTCTGCAATAGCACACATATCAGCACAGATAGTTTACAGATTGCTGATTAGAATGCGAATCCTTACACCTAACCTGCTATTCAAGTCTTAAAGTGGCTAAAAATGTGAGTGGAAGGAGCACTGAGCACAGATTAGAGAGGTGTGTATTGTCTCCAGATAGCACAGTAAGTGAGGATTTTTCAGGAAAAGCCTGGGAACTACAGGCCAGTGAGCCTCACATCTGTGATGGGTAAGTTGTTGGAAGGTATTCTGAGAGACAGGATTTACAGGCATTTAGAGACACAAGGACTGATAAGGGACAGTCAGCTTGGCTTTGTGAGTGGAAAATCAACTCTCACAAATTTGATTGAGTTTTTTGAAGGGGTAACTAAGAAGGTAGATGAGGGCAGTGTCGTTGATGTTGTCTATGTGGATTTAGCAAGGCCTTTGACAAAGTATAGCATGGTAGGTTGTTGCATAAGGTTAAATCTCATGTGATCCAGGGTGAGGTATCTAAAAAGGTACAAAATTGACTTAGATATAGATATAGATATAGATATAGAACTTCTTGACAGGAACCAGAGAATGGTCGTAGAGGATTGTTTTTCAAAGTGGAGGCCTGTGGCCGGCAGTGTGAACACAGTAAGAAGTCTCACAACACTATGTTAAAGTCCAACAAGTTTATTAATTTAAATAGACCTGTTGGACTTTAACCTGGTGTTAGAATCATAGAATCATAGAAAAACTACAGCACAAACAGGTCCTTCAGTCCACAAGTTGCGCCGATCATATCTACCTACTAGGCTTACCGATAACCCTCAAACCTATTAAGTCCCATGTACTCATCCAGAAGTCTCTTAAAAGACCCCATCGAGTTTGCCTCCACCACCACTGATGGCAGCTGATTCATCTCACTCACCACACTCTGAGTGAAAAACTTACTCCTAACATCTTCTTTGTATCTACTCCTCAGCACCTTAAACCTGTGTCCTCTTGTGGCAGCCATTTCAGCCCTGGGATGAAGCCTCTAAGAATCCAGCTGATCAATACCTCTCAACACTTAGTAAACCTCTATCAGGTCCCCTTTCATCCTTCGTCTCTCTAAGGAGTAAAGACTGCACTCCTTCAATCTATCCTCATAAGGCATGCTGCCCAATCCAGGTAACATCTTTGCAAATCTTCTCTGCACCCTTTCAATGGCTTCCACATCCTTCCTGTAATGAGGCGACCAGAACTGAGCACCGTTCTTCAAGTGGACTCTGACTAGGCCTGTGAGTAGAGACCTGTGACTAGTGGTGTGCTGCAGGGATTGGTGTTGGGTCCAATGTTGTTTGTTATCTGTATCAATGATCTGGATAATAATGTGGTAAGTTGGATCAGCAAATTTGCTGATGATACAAAGATTGGAGGTGTAGTGGACAGTGAGGAAGGTTTTCAAAGCTTGCAGAGGGACTTGCACCAACTAGAAAAATGGGCTGAAAAATAGCAAATGGAATTTAACGCAGACAAGTGTGAGGTATTGCACTTTGGAAGGACAAACCAAAATAGAATGTACAGGCTAAATGGTAGGACTTTGAAGAGTGCAGTTGAACAGAGGGATCTGGAAAAACAGGTACAGAATTCCCTAAAAGTGACGTCACAGGTGGAAAGACTGCTTTCAGTACATTAGCCTTTTTAAATTGGAGTATCGAGTATAAAAGTTGAAGTGTTATGATAAGGTTATATAAGGCATTGGTGAGGCCGAATTTAGAGTGTTGTGTACAGTTTTGGTCACCTAGTTTCAGGAAGGATGTAAATAAGGTTGAAAGAGTGCAGAGAAGGTTCACAAGGATGTTGCCAGGACTTGAGAAGCTGAGTTACAGAGAGAGATTGAATAGGTTAGGACTTTATTCCCTGGAGCGTAGAAGAATGAGGGGAGATTTGATTGAGGTGTATAAGATGTCGTTCGGTACAGGTAGAGTGAATGCAAGCAGACTTCTTCCACTGAGGCTACGGGAGAAAAAAACCCAGAAGGCATGGGTTAAGGGTGAAAGGAGAAAAGTTTACATAGAACATAGAACATTACAGTGCAGAACAGGCCCTTCGGCCTTCGATGTTGCGCCGACCAATTATGAAAAAAACAATGACCCTCCAAACTAAACCATTCCCTTCTCTTCCATAAACTTATCAACTAACCTCTTAAACGCCACCAAACTTGGCGCATCTACAACTGCTGCAGGCAGGGCATTCCACTCCCGAACCACCCTTTGGGTAAAGAACCTACCTCGGATATCCGTCCTATAACTATCACCCCTTAATTTAAAGCTGTGTCCCCTCGTGATAGCTTTCTCCATCCTAGGAAAAAGGCTATCACTGTCCACCCTATCTAAACCTCTAATCATCTTATATGTTTCGATAAGGTCTCCTCTTAGCCGCCTCCTTTCTAACGAAAACAACCTCAAATCCCTCAGCCTCTCCTCATAAGACCTGCCCTCCATACCAAGAAACATCCTGGTAAACCTCCTCTGTACCCTCTCCAATGCCTCCACATCTTTCTTATAATGTGGGGACCAGAACTGTACACAATACTCCAAGTGCGGCCGCACTAGAGTTTTGTATTGTTGCAACATGACGTTGCGACTCCGAAATTCAATTCCCCTACCAATAAAAGCTAAGTTTAAGGGGAATATTAGGGGGGGCTTCTTCACGCAGAGAGTAGTGGGAGTGTGGAATGAGCTGCCGGATAAAATGGTAAATGCGGGGTCAGTTTTAACATTTAAGAAAAACTTGGACGGGTACATAAATGAGAGGGGGTGAGGAGGGATATGGTTCAAGTGCAGGTCAGTGGGACTAGGCAAAAAATGGTTCGGCACAGACAAGAAGGACCAAAAGGCTTGTTTCTGAGCTGTAATTTTCTATGGTTCTATGCTTTCTATGGACCAGGATGTTATACAGCTGCAGCATTATCTCCTGACTCCTAATCTCAATTCCTCGATTGATGAAGGCCAGTACATCATACACCTTCTTAACTACACCCTCTACCTGTGAAGCCAATTTGTGAGTCCTATGAACCGGACTCCAAGATCCTTCTGATCTTCCACACTGCTAAGAGTCTTACCGTTAATATTATATTCCTTCATCCCATTGGACCTGCCAAAATGTACCACTGTTGTAAGACTTCTTACTGTGTTTACCCCAATCCATCACGGCATCTCCACATCATGACTGGCGGTGTGCCTCAAGGTCCACTGCTATTTGTCATTTATATTAATGATTTGGATGAGAATATAGGAGGCATGGTTAGTAAGTTAGCAGATGACACCAAGTTTGGAGGCATAGTGGACAGTGAAGAAAGTTATCACCAATTGCAATAGGATCTTGATTAATTGGGTCAGTGGGCTGACAAATGGCACATGGAGTTTAATTTAGACAAATGCAAGATGCTGCATTTTGGTAGATTGAAACAGGGCAGGACTTACTTAATGGTAGGGCATTGCGGAGAGTTACAAAACAAAGACTAAAGTAACAGATGTTCAGAGTGATGAAGAAGGCATTCAACATGCTTGGTTTCATCAGTCAGAACATTGAATACAGGAGTTGGGATGTTTTGTTGAAGTTGTACAAGATATTGGTAAGGCCACACTTGGAACATTGTATACAGTTCTGATCACCCTTTCATAGAAAAGATATTATTAAATTAGGAAAAGTGCAGGAAAGATTTATTAGGATGCTACTGGGATTTGATTGTTTGAGTTATAAAGAGAGACTGGATAGACTGGGACATTTTTTCTCTGGAGTGTAGAAGGCTGAGGGTTGATCTTTTAGAGGTCTATAAAGTAATGAAAGGCATGGATCAGATAAATAGTCAATATAGTTTCCCAAAGATAAGGAAGGCTAAAATAGAAGACATAGGTTTAAAGTGAGAGGGGAGAGATACAAAAGTGTCCAGAGGGGTAATTTTTTTCATACAGAGGGTGGTGAGTGTCTGGAACAACTGCCAGAGGTAGTAGTAGAGGCAGGTACAATTTTTAAAAGCATTTAGGCAGTTACTTGGGTAGAACATAGAACATAGAACATTACAGCGCAGAACAGGCCCTTTGGCCTTCGATGTTGCGCCAACCAATTAAGATGGATATAGATGGATATAGGACAAATGTCTTATAGCTTCGGGGTTTAAAAAAAAAGCGGCATGGACAAGTTGGGCTGAAGGACCCATTTCTGTGCTGTGAACCTCTATGACTGTCAGTCTCTGTCGTGCTCTTGCAGTCACAGTATTTATATGTCTAGTTTAGTTCAGTTTCTGGTCAATGGTAACCTCCAGGCTGTTGATAGTGGGAGATCCAGTGATGATAATGCTATTAAATGTCAAGGAACAATGGTTAGATTCTTTCTGGTTGGAGATGATCATTGTCTGGCACTTGTGTTGGGCAAATATTATGTGGTACTTGTCAGCCTAAACCTATAAATTGTGCAGGGCTTACTGGATTTGGACATGAATTCTTATCAAATACAGAATCCTCATCCTCGCCTCATTACAGAAAAGATGAGGAAGCCATAAAAAGGGTGCAAGGGAGATTTACAAGGATGTTGCCCGGATTGGGTGGCATGCGTTATGAGGATAGGTTGAGAGAACTCGGTCTTTTCTCCTTGGAGAGACAATGGAGAGACTATACACCTGATAGAGGTGTATAAGATATTGAGAAGTATAGATTGAGTGGATTCTCAGAGGCTTTTTCCCAGAGTTGAAATGGTTGCCATAAGAGGACACATGTTTAGGGTGCTGGGGAGTAGGTACAGAGGAGACGTCAGGGGTAAGTTTTTCATTCAGAGGATGGTAGTGGAGGCAGTTTCGATAGGGTCTTTTAACAGACTTTTGGATAAGTACGTGGAACTTAGTGAAATGGAGGGTTATAGGTAAGCCTAGTAGTTAGGGACATATTTGGTGTAACTTGTGGATCAAAGGGCCTATTTGTGCTGTAGTTTTTCTATGTTCTATGTTCTAATTGTTTCAGAATCTATGGAGTCAGAAAAGGTGCAATCATCAGCAAACATCTCCACTTCTGACCTCATGAAGTTCATTGATGAAGTAGTTGAAGATGGTTGGACATAGGATATTACCCTCGTAGCTACTCCTTCTGAGGAATGTGCTGTAGCAGTTTGGGAAGTGTGTTTTTGCAGACACCATCACTGTGAGGCAATTTCCCAATTGATGAGTAAGTCCTGGTGGGTATTTCCAAACTGCATTGAACTATAAGCATTGTTTAAGAAAGAGGAACAAATTATTTGATTTATTTAGATATGGCAGGAGAGCTTGAGGCCATGATTTGCTCCTCTTGCTCCAAATGGGAAGCCAGTAGCATGTTTACAGGAAATGTGTCCAGCTGCAGTTTCTGAAGCTTGAGTTTTGGAGCTGGATGGTGGTTCGGGACACAGAGGAGCATCTGTGAGTTTGAGAGCGAGCACTGTGGATGGCATGATTAGAGAGGTCACACTGCATTGAAGGGACCTAAGGAAGGAAGGGAGTTGGTGACCATTGGTGACGAGAATTGGCAGTCCAAGAAAAACAGACAGATAATTCAGGAGTTACCTGTGGTCTCGCTGGTAAATTGGTATTCTATTTTGGAGGCTGTTGAGGATGTTGATTCCTCCAGGGAATGCAGACAGAGACTAGCATTTAGCACCACTAACAGTTGGCCTATAGAGGAGGGGGGGGGAAGAAAGGCAGGGCAATAGTAATAGGAGACTCAATCGTCAGGGATACAGAAAGATGCTACTGTGGCCATCAATGTGATTCCAGGATGATATGTTGCCTCCCTGGTGCTAGGATCAGGAATATCACTGAACGTTTACAGGGCATTCTGAAGGGGAAGAATGATAAGGCAAAGGTCTTGCTATATGTTGGTACCAATGACATAGATGGAAAGAGGGATGAGATCTTGCATCAAGAATGCTGCAGACTAAGGAGCAGAATCTCTCGGGTTATAATCTCAGGATTTCTCCCAGTGCCACAGAGCATAGAAATAGGAGAGTAGCGAGTTGAATGCTTGGTTTAAGAGTTGGTGCAAGCAGGAGGGTTTTTCATTCCTGGATCACTGGGACTGTTTCTGGGGAATGTGGGACCTGTACAAGTGGAATAGTCTATATCTGAATCAGAGTGGGACTAACATCTCTGCCGGTGGGCTTGCTAGTGCTGTTGGGAAGAGTTTAAACTAATTTGGCAAGGGGAGGGGACACAGACTGTTAGCAGAATAAGGGCACAAAATTATACAGCAAAACAAACAAGTCAGAGGGAGTGCAGCTGTCTTAAGTTTTGAGGGAGTAAGGCCAGGCTGGATGGTCTGTATTGCAGGTAAGGTGGATGTATTAAGGAGAATGATTATTACATGTCATTATCATATAAAAGCCGTGGTTGAGCAAAGGCAGGATTGGCAGCTTGGGATATAGAATCTTCAGGCGAGTTAAGGGGAGGGAGGGAGTAAAAGAGGAGGAGGCATGACATTATTCGTTAAGGAGTCAGTTACTGTAGTAAGGAGAAATGATACCCTGGAGAAAGCATCAAATGAAGCTTTGTGGGTAGAGCTTAGGGATAAAAATAAGATAGCCACATTGCTAGCTGGTTATTCTCCAGATAGAGAGATATTGAGGAGCAAATATGTGCAAATTTACAGAGGAATGTAAAAATAATGACAATACAGTTATGAAAGTAGGTGATTTCAACTTTCCCAATATTAACTGGGATAAACGTCGTGTTAAGAGCTTGAATGGAATAGATTTCTTGAAATGTGTAGAGGAGAACTTTTTAGGTCAATATGTAGAAGTTCCAATAAGGGAAGGAGCTATGCTGAATTAATTCTGGGGAATGAAGCAGGACAAGTGGTTGAAGTGGTAGTGGGGGATGCATTTTAGTGTTGCAATCACAATATGAAGGATCGTCACTGCTGGGGGTCATAGAGTCATAGAGCTTCACAACATGGAAACAGGCGCTTCGGCCCAACTTGTCCACGCCATCCTTTTTTACATTCTGAAACTAATCTGGATTACTTGCATTTGGCCCATATCCCTCTATACCCATCTTACCCATATAACTATCTAAATGCTTTTTAAAAGACAAAATTGTATTCACCTCTACTACTACCTCTGGCAGCTTGTTCCAGACACTCACCACCCTCTGTATAATAATTGCCCCTCTGGAAACTTTTGTATCTCTCCCCTCTCAACTTAAACCTATGCCTTTTAGTTTTAGACTCCTTTACCTTTGGGAAAAAACATTGACTTTCTAGCTGACCTGTGCCTCTCATTATTTTATAGACCTCTATAAGATCACCCCTCAGCCTCCTTCACAGAAAAAAATAGTCCCAGTCTACCCAGCCTCTCCTTAGAACTCAAACCATCAAGTCTCAGTAGCATTCTAGTAATACTAGACAGGCGTATCATAGCCTGGTATGGCTCCTGCTCTGTCCAAGACCGCAAGGAACTACAAAAGTATGAATATGGTCCAATCCATCATGCTAACCAGCCTCCCATCCATCAAGTCTGTCTACACTTCCCGCTGCCTTGGGAAAAGCAGCCAGCACAACTAAGGACCCCACACACACGCAGACATTCTCTCTTCCACCTTCTTACGTCAGAATAAAGATACAAAAGTCTGAGTATACGCACCAACTGACTCAAGAACAGCTTCTTCCCTGTTGCTGTCAGACTTTTGAATGGAACTATCTTGCATTAAGTTGACCTTTCTCTACATCCTAGCTATGACTCTAACCCTACATTCTGCACTCTCGTTTACTTCCCTATGAATGGTATGCTTTGTTTGCATAGTGTGCAAAAAAACAATACTTTTCACTATATGCTAATACATGTGACAATAATAAATCAAATAAAATCAATAATTAAAAATTTGGGTGAAAAATGATCCCCAGTATCTCAGTTAATTCTGTATATTTTGCTACCAGGTTTCTCTGGCTGGACCAGACTTTGGAGCAGATTAGAAGATTAACTGTGAAATCAAAAATCTTGTTAGTCAAGACATAGTAATGAAATCTTTCTGTATAGGATTTCCAATTCTCAGATTCAAAGGACAAAGAACAAAACAGCATGGGAAACAGGCCCTTCAGCCCAATGAGCCCGCACCGCCACCTCGATGTTCCCACTTCTACACATAATCACTGTCATCTCTGTCTATGTTTATAGATCTATGCATTAGAACCAAATTTGAGCCAATTTAGGGAGAATTTGTTCTGCCAATCAGCCTAAGATCCTCCCACATCTTTGGGATGTGGGAGGAAACCAGAGCACCCAGAGAAAACCCACGCAAGCACGGGGAGAATGCGCAAACTCCCACAGACACAGGCCCAAATCCATGTATCTGCACAGCACAGCAATTGTCACTGAGCTGTCGTGTTGCCCAACTTTTTCGAATGGGCCAATGGCATCAAACTATCCCCACCATTTTACAGTGATGACAAGATCTGTTCAGCAACGTTCCTTCAGAAGATTCCCTTAATCTAAATCGTCTAGCTTATATTGTAATTAAAGGCAACTGTACCAGCTCTTTTTTGGGGTTTAATGCAATGCAAGAAATCAGTCTCCATCCTTAACCTAACTGAGCATTGATGAATTCAGAAGCCTGAACTCCTTGGGGTGCTTGTTTTAAGTATGGACCTTTGTTTTGTTTTGCCCAACAATCTTACTGGTCCGATGGCAAGTGCAATCAGCTGACCTGCTGTTGATTCAGTCCCAATGTCAAAAGTAGAACATAGAACATAGAACATTACAGCGCAGAACAGGCCCTTCGGCCCTCGATGTTGCGCTGACCAATTAAGAAAAAGCAATGACCCTCTAACCTAAATCATTCCCTTTTCATCCATAAACCTATCTACTAACCTCTTAAATGCCCCCAAACTTGGCGTATCTACAACTGCAGCAGGCAGGGCATTCCATACCCTTACCACCCTCTGGGTAAAGAACCTATCTCAGACATCCGTCCTATAACTACCACCCCTTAATTTAAAGCTACGTCCCCTCGTGCTAGCTTTCTCCATCCGAGGAAAAAGGCTATCACTGTCCACCCTATCTAAACCTCTAATCATCTTATAAGTGTTCAGTAATAAGTGCAGCTTCAATTTTCCTTTCTTGCTTGAAAAAATGTAATCCCATCCTTGTTGCCAGTATTCTTCTTATTAGTTATGTACTGCACTAATGGGGAGTTGTAGCATGTGGGGGTGGATGCAATCATTCAACACAAGTTTATTGAATTGCTGTTAATGCTACAAAGGCTTGATCTGGACTGATGCAAAGCAGATAATACATTACAAACTATACACATGACTAGACTCTTAAAGTGACAGTGCAATAACATAACATCCCCAAATACATAACATCCGCTATCCTGCCCAAACCCAACTCAACCTCCAGATCTGGCTCCTACCCCAAACCCTCAGTGTCCAAACATCACATCCATGACTGAATCATCCATTCTCCTGATTTTCCATTCCCTTCTGATGTTGAAATCCCATCCATTTATTTATGCTCAGTCTGTTATTTACAACATGACCTTTAGACTCATCAGCTGGGCAGATATTGTAAAAAGAGGGAGTGTGACCTCCGTTTCTTTTAAACTTCACTGCTGGAATCTCACTTGGCCTGAGTCAGCAAGGTTTGAGTGAGACATACACTTCAGAATTGAAGGGCAAGTAAGTGGGTGCAGAGTGCCAATTTGTCAATGATTGCCACTCTGAGAAAGTTATGGCTAATGTTATAATAAGACTATAAGATATAGGAGCAGAATTAAGCTATTCACCTCATCAAGTCTGCTCTGCCATTCAATCATGGCTGATAAGTTTCTCAAACCCATTCTCCTGCCTTTTCCCCATAACCTTTGATTCCCTCACCAATCATGAACCTATCTACCTCTGTCTGATATAAACACAGTAAACTGGCCTCCACAGAACACAATGTAAGAACATAAGAAATAGCAGCAGGAGTAGGCCATCTAGCCCTTCGAGCCTACCCCGCCATTCAATAAGATCATGGCTGATCTGAAGTGGATCTATTCCACTTACCTGCTTTCTCCCCATAACTCTTAATTTCTTTGTCTATCAGACATCTATCCATCCATGACTTAAATATATTCAATGAGGTAGCTTCCACCGCTTCAATGGGCAGAAAATTCCAGAGATTTATCACCCTTTGAGTGAAGGAGTTCCTCCTCAATTCTGTTCTAAACTGCCTCCCCCCCTTATTTTGAGGCTCTTCCCTCTAGTTCTGTTTTCCTTTCTAAGCGGAAAGAATCTCTCTACCTCTACCCTATCTCGCCCTTTCATTATCTTGTAAGTCTCTACAAGATCCCCCCTCAGCCTTCTAAACTCTAACGAGTACAGGCCCAGACTATTCAATCTCTCCTCATAAGCTAACCCCCTCATAGAACATAGAACATAGAACATTACAGCGCAGAACAGGCCCTTCGGCCTTCGATGTTGCGCTGACCAATTAAGAAAAAACAATGACCCTCCAAACTAAACCATTCCCTTTTCATCCATAAACTTATCTACTCACCTCTTAAACGCCACCAAACTTGGCGCATCTACAACTGCAGCAGGCAGGGCATTCCATACCCTTACCACCCTCTGGGTAAAGAACCTACCTCTGACATCCGTCCTATAACTACCACCCCTTAATTTAAAGCTATGTCCCCTCGTGCTAGCTTTCTCCATCCTAGGAAAAAGGCTATCACTGTCCACCCTATCTAAACCTCTAATCATCTTATATGTTTCAATAAGGTCTCCTCTTAGCCGCCTTCTTTCTAACGAAAACAACCTCAAATTCCTCAGCCTCTCTTCATAAGACCTGCCCTCCATACCAGGCAACATCCTGGCAAACCTCCTCTGTACCCTCTCCAATGCCTCCACATCTTTCTTATAATGCAGGGACCAGAACTGTACACAATACTCCAAGTGCGGCCGCACTAGAGTTTTGTATTGTTGCAACATGACGTTGCAGCTCCGAAATTCAATCCCCCTACAATAAAAGCTAAGACTCCGTATGCCTCCTTAACAACCTTATCGACTTGATTGACATCTCTGGTATCAGCCTGGTGAACCTTTTCGTACTCCCTCCAAGGCCAGTATATCCTTACGCAAATAAAGGGGTCAAAACTACACACAGTACTCCAGTTGCAGCCTCACCAGTACCTGTACAGTTGCAGCAAGACCTCCCTGCTTTTATATTCTGTCCTCCTCGCTATAAAGGCCAATATTCCATTCACCTTCTTGATCACCTGCTGCTCCTGCAGACTGGGTTTTTGCGATTTGTGCACAAGGAGCCCCAGGTCCCTCTGCACCGTGGCATACTGCAGCTTTTAAGTAATAATCCATCCTACTATTATTTCTACCAAAGTGAATAACCTCACATTTGCTAACATTATACTCCATCTGACAGGACCTCACCTACTCACTCAGCCTATCCAGATCCCTCTGCAGATTTCCCATGCCTTCCACGCAGTTGGCTTTTCCACTCATCTTCGTTTCATCAGCAAATTTTGTTACCCTACACTCAGCTCCCTCCTCCAGATCATCTATGTAAATGGTAAACAGTTGAGGCCCCAGCACCCATCCCTGTGGCACTCCACCAGTCACCAACTGCCAACCAGAAAAGCATCCAACTATCTGCTTTCTGTTAGATAACCAATCCTCAATCCATGTTAACACTTTACCTCCAACTCCATGCACCCTAACCTTCTGCAGCAACCTTTTGTGAGGCACCTTATGGAACGCCTTCTGGAAATTTGAAAACACCACATGCACCGGTTCCCCTCTGTCTACCGCACTAGTCACATCTTCATAAAAATCCAGTAAATTTGTTACAGTATTCCAAGTGTGGCCTTACCAACGTCTGTACAAGACATCCTAACTCCAGTATTCAGTGCTGTGACGAATGAAATTAAGCATGCTGAATGCCTTCTTCACCACTCTGTCCATCTGTGACTTCACTTTCAAGGAGTTATGAACCTGTATCCCTAGATCTCTTTGCTCTGGAACTCTCCCCAGCGCCCTACTATTAATTGAGTAAGTCCTTCCCTGGTTTAATCGACCAAGATGCATCTACAGTAATGAGGATTTACTGCCTTCTACAGCAATGAGGATCAGTGCCAGAGAGTGCTGCACTGTTAGAGAATCGGTGTGTTGGAGTGCTGCATTGTCTCAGGGCTCAAAGTGAAGTGGTCACTGCAGCCTGGGAATGGTACAAGTAATGGATGACATGGTTTGATATATTTAGAAGCAGACGTTGTACAATAATCCTTTATCAAAGTTTATTTTGTATAGTCTGGAACACAGACAACATTCTTTCACAGTTTCTTTCATCAAAATTGATGTCAAAAATAAGCAGTTGCTACATGATAACTTCCTTGAGGGATTAGCCGTGTGGGAGACAGGCTCTATCTCAGAGAAAGAAAATACAGAAACAGTTTTAGAAATTATCACTTCATGCAGTTTCTTGAAATCAATTATTTATAAAATAATTTTTACAAATACAAATCTTTATGAAGCTAATTTCCCAGACACTATGATGTGCTATTAATGAACCCAGTTATTAGTGTAATCTAGGCAGTGTTTCTGATGACAGATAGTGAAAGCAATGTCTTTGATTAGACTGAGAGTCTATGTTATGAGGGATTCCAATTGGTGAAACATTTACAGTAAAGTGATAACAGCAGCTCATGGCAAAAAGGGAGCAAGCACTGAACAGTTCTCTCCACACTGTCCTTTCTACATCTCATACATTTAGTAAGATGGTGATTCTACCCTTATCCCCCAACACATCCTCCTACCCACTTCCCACAGCATCTTTCCCCTCCCCACAGCCTCCCCCTTACTCAATGTCCCCTCTTGACAGTCTTTCTCCCCATCCCATGCCCTCGTCCCACACTCCCCTTCTGAAGAGTGAATGATCCAGTGGGGGCTTTGTGGTCAGTCCCTCACACATCACCTGTCTCATAGCATTATCACAAGCTTCCATTGATATAGCTCGAGCCTCTAGCCACACATTCATTCACTGCAGCTCTTATCAAAATGAGCCAAACATTGGTCGAATAGACAGAGAGACGAAACAATCTGCAGAAAGTTCCATCATCTTTATTTCTGTTATGTTCAGGTAGTGACAGACTAAAAATCTGAACTCCTCAAAGTGAAGTGGTCACTGCACCATGAGAATGGTACAAGTAACGGACAACATTGATTGATACAATGTTTAGAAGCAGACGGCATTGGTGTGCAATAACGCTTTGTCAAAGTTTATTTCATACAGTCCGGGACACAGCAAATCCCCACATTACAGGTCCTGTAACTAAAACAGGTGGCACAGTAGTTAGGACTACTGCCTCACAGCACCAGGGACCTGGGTTCAATTCCAAGCTTGAGACACTGTCTGTGTGGAGTTTGCATGTTCTCCCCGTATCTGCAAGGGTTTCCTCCAGGTGCTCCGGTTTCTTCCCATAGTCCAAAGATGTGCGGATTAACTGGATTGGCCTTGCTAAATTGCCACAGTCTCAGGGGGATTCCTTAGGATAAATGCACAGGGATATGGGGACAAGGCATGCGTGGGATTGTGATCAGTGCAGACGTGATGCATAGAATGGCCCCCTTCTGCACTGTAGGATTCTATGATTCTATGGAACTGCCTCCAGTAGCAACACATAAGGCAGGACTTTTCAGCCTTGGCCGATCCAAAACTGAAAAATCCTGCCCAAGATCAATGGACAGCATGGCATTAGATATACAGAGTAAAGCTCCCTCTGTTCCCATCAAACACTCCCAGGATAGATACAGCACGGGATTAGATACAGAGTAAAGCTCCCTCTACACTGTCCCCCCATCAAACACTCCCAGGACAGGCACAGCATGGGATTAGATACAGAGTAAAGCTCCCTCTACACTGTCCCCCCATCAAACATTCCCAGGACAGGTACAGCCCGGGATTAGATACAGAGTAAAGCTCCCTCTACACTGTCCCCATGGAACACTCCCAGGATAGATACAGCACGGGATTAGATACAGAGTAAAGCTCCCTCTACACTGTCCCCCCATCAAACACTCCCAGGACAAGTACAGCCCGGGATTAGATACAGAGTAAAGCTCCCTCTATACTGTCCCCCCCATCAAACATTCCCAGGACAGGTACAGCACGGGGTTAGATACAGAGTAAAGCTCCCTCTATACTGTCCCCCCATTAAACACTCCCAGGACAGGTACAGCACGGGGTTAGATACAGAGTAAAGCTCCCTCTACACTGTCCCCCCATCAAACACTCCCAGGACAGGTACAGCACGGGGTTAGATACAGAGTAAAGCTCCTCTACACTGTCCCCCCATATAAACACTCCCAGGACAGGTACAGCACAGGATTAGATACAGAATAAAGCTCCCTCTACACTGTCCCCCCATCAAACACTCCCAGGACAGGCGCAGCACAGGGTTAGATACAGAGTAAAGCTCCTCTACACTGTCCTCCCATCAAACACTCCCTGGACAGGTACAGCCTGGGATTAGATACAGAGTAAAGCTCCCTCTACACCGTCCCCATCAAACACTCCCAGAACAACAGGTACAGCACGGGGTTAGATACAGAGTAAAGCTCCCTCTGTTCCCATTAAACATTCCCAGGATAGATACAGCCCGGGATTAGATTCAGAGTAAAGCTCCCTCTACACTGTCCCCCATCAAACACTCCCAGGACAGATACAGAACAGGGTTAGATAGAGAGTAAAGCTCCCGCTACACTGTCCCCATCAAACACTCCCAGGACAGGTACAGCACAGGGTTAGATACAGAGTAAAGCTCCCGCTACACTGTCCCCATCAAACACTCCCAGGACAGATACAGCATGGGTTAGAGTTATAGAGTCAGAGGTTTATAGCTTGGAAACAGATCCTTTGGTCCAACTTGTCCATGCCGTCCTACTTTAGCTCCCAAGCTAGTTCCAGTTGCCCACATTTGGCCCATATTCCTCTGTACTCATTGTACTCATGTAACTGTTGAAATGCTTTTTCAGACAAATTGTACCCGTCTCTACTGCTGTCTCTGGTAGCTTGTTCCAGACACTCACCACTCTCCGTGTGAAAAAATTGTCCCTCTGGACTCTTTTGTATCTCTCCTCTCTCACCTTAAATCTATGTCCTCTAGTTTTATGCTCCCCTACCTTTGGGAAAAAATGTTGACTATCTAGCTGACCTATGCTCCTCATTATTTTGTAGACCTCTATAAGATCACCTCCCCCCCTCCCCCGTCCCTCCAAGCCCCTTACGCTCCAGGGGAAAATGTCCCAGTCTCTCCAGCCGCTCCTTATAACTCAAACCATCAAGTTCTGATAGCATCCTAAAAAATTGTTTCTGCACCCTTTCTAGTTTAACAATATCCTTTTCCTGTAAGAAGGTAACCAGGACTATGCACAGTATTCCAAGTGTGGCCTTACCAATGAACTGTACAACTTCAACAAAACATCCTAACTCCAGTATTTAATGCTGTGACGAATGAAATCAAGCATGCCAAGTGCCTTCTTCACCACTCTGTCCATCTGTGACTCCATTTTCAAGGAGTTATGAACCTGTATCCCTGGATCTCTTTGCTCTAGAACTCTCCCCAGCGCCCTATTAATTGAGAAAGCCCTGACTTGGTTTGGTCAACCAAAATACATCATCTCGCACTTATCTAGATTAAACTCCATCTGCCATTTGTCAGCCCACTGGCCCAATTGATCAAAATCCCGTTGCAATCCTAGATAACCTTCCTCATTGTCTACATGCAAATAATCTTGGTGTCATCTGCAAACTTATTAACCATGCCCCATAAATTCTCATCCAAATCATTAATATAAATATATATGGTAGAATTTATGATACAGATGGAGGATGAGGTAGTAGAGTCCCAGACCTGTGTACTATGCTTGAACAGAGGGGACTATGATAGGATGAGAGAGGAATTGGTGATTGTGGATCGTACTCAGCATAAATATATTCCGATGATGAAGAAGGACTGTAGGAGAAGGGAAAATCAGCCATGGTTCTCCAAGGAAATTAGGGAGAGTATTAAATCAAAAGCTGAGGCATTCAAAAATAGTGGGCAATCGGAGGATTGGGAAAATTTTAAACAACAGCAGAGAGTGACTAAAAAGGTGATTAAAAAAGGAAAGATGGAATATGAGGCTAAACTAGCTTGAAATATCAAAAAGGACAGTAAGAGTTTTTATGAGCATATAAAGAATAGGAGGATGGCCAGAATTAATGTAGGACCGTTGGAGGATGAGAGGGGTGGTTTAATGGTGGATGACAGGGATATGGTGGAGATCTTGGGTAAGTTTTTTGTGTTGGTCTTTATGGAGGAGGACGTAAATAGCTTGCCCGAAATTAAGGATAGAAAGGTGGTAGGAGATGAGGTCTTTGATGAGATTACAGTCACTAGAGAGGTGGTGCATGATAGGCTAATGGGGCTGAGGGCAGATAAGTCCCTGAGACTGGATGGAATGCATCCCAGGGTCCTCAAAGAAATGGCGGAGATGATAGCGGATGCCCTAGTAATTATCTTTCAAAATTCGTTGGACTCCGGAAAAGTGCTGGAAGATTGGAAAACGACTAATGTTACGCCGCTGTTTAACAAAAGGTAGCAGACAGAAGGCAGCGAATTATAGGCCGGTTAGTTTAACGTCTGTAGTTGGAAAAATGCTTGAATCTGTAATCAAAGCAGAAATAACGAGGCACCTGGATATGAACGGTTTGATCAGGCAGACGCAGCACAGATTCGTTAAGGGGAAGTCATGCTTGACGAATTTATTGAAGTTCTGTGAGGAAGTTCTGGGCCAGTCATAGACAGCAGTGGGAAGTTGTGCGTGGAGCCTGAAGAGATTGGTGAGGCACTGAATAAATATTTCTCTTCGGTATTCACGCAGAGTGCTGGAAATGTAGCTATGGAGAACACTGAGGTACAGGGTTGCAAATTGGGAAGTATTGTAGTAGATAGGGAGGATGTGTTAGAAATTCTCGAGGGTTTGAAGTTGGATAAGTCCCCTGGGCCGGACGGGATTTACCCTAGGATTCTCTGGGAGGCAAGAGAGGAGATTGCAGAGCCTCTGGCTCTGATCTTCAGGTCGTCGTTGGTTACGGGTGTTGTTCCGGAGGACTGGAGGATAGCGAATGTGGTCCCGTTGTTCAAGAAGGGGAAGAGAGACCTTCCAGGGAATTATAGGCCAGTGAGTCTTACTTCTGTTGTGGGCAAGGTATTGGAGAGAATTATTAGGGTAGGATTTATAGTTATTTAGAGAGAAATGAATTGATTGGGGATAGTCAGCATGGTTTCGTGAAGGGTAGGTCATGCCTTACTACCTCATTGAGTTTTTTGAGAAAGTGACCAAAGAGGTGGATGGGGGTAAGGCGGTTGATGTAGTATATATGGACTTTAGTAAGGCGTTTGATAAGGTGGCCCTGGAAGACTTCTACAGAAAATGCAGATGTGTGGAATAGAGGGTGATTTAGCTAATTGGATTAGGAATTGGCTGGCAGATAGAAGACAGAGGGTGGTGGTTGATGGGAGATATTCATCGTGGAGTTCGGTGACAAGTGGTGTACCTCAGGGGTCTGTTTTGGGCCCCTGCTGTTTGTAATTTTTATAAATGATCTGGATGAGGGTATTGAAGGATGGATTAGTAAATTTGCAGATGACACTAAAGTCGGTGGAGTGGTAGATAGTGAGAGGGGTGTTATAGTTTGCAGAGGGACTTGGACAAGTTGCAGAGCTGGGCCGAGAGGTGGCAAATGGAGTTTAATGTGGAAAAGTGTGAGTTAATGCACTTTGGCAGGAACAATAAATGTGTAGAGTATAGGGCTAATGGTAGGGCTCTTAATAGTGTTGAGGAACAGACGGATCTTGGTGTATGTGTCAATAGATCCCTGAAAGTAGGCAGTCAAGTGGATAAAGTTGTTAAGAAGGCATATGGAGTCTTAGCTTTTATTGGCAGGGGGATTGACTTTAGGAGCCGCAGCATCATGTTGCAACTGTACAAAACTCTAGTGCGGCCGCACTTGGAGTATTGTGTGCAGTTCTGGTCCCCACGTTATAAGAAAGATGTGGAGGCATTGGAGAGGGTACAGAGGAAGTTTACCAGGATGTTGCCTGGTATGGAGGGCAGGTCCTATGAAGAGAGTTGAAGGATTTGAGGTTGTTTTCGTTAGAAAGGAGGCGGCTAAGAGGGGATCTTATTGAAGCATATAAGATGATTAGAGGTTTAGATAGGGTGGACAGTGATAGCCTTTTTCCTAGGATGGAGAAAGGTAGCACGAGGGGACACAGCTTTAAATGAAGGGGTATGAGTTATAGGACGGATATCAGAGGTAGGTTCTTTACTCAAAGAGTGATTAGGGAGTGGAATGCCCTGCCTGCAGTGGTTGTAGATGCGCCCAGTTTGGTGGCGTTTAAGAGGTTAATTGATAAGTATATGGAAGAGAAGGGAATGGTTTAGTTTGGAGGGGCATTGCTTTTTATTTTGGTCGGCACAACATCGAAGGCCGAAGGGCCTGTTCTGTGCTGTAATGTTCTATGTTCTATGTTCTAAGTGACTAGTGCGGTAGATAGAGGGGAACCGGTCGATGTGGTGTTTTTGGATTTCCAAAAAGTGTTTGATAAGGTGCCTCACAAAAGATTGCTGCAGAAGGTTAGGGTGCAGGGAGTTGGAGGTAGGGTGTTAGACTGGATAGAGGATTGGTTGTCTAATAGGAAGCAGAGGGTAGGTATTAATGGGTGCTATTCTGATTGGCAGCTGGTGACTAGTGGAGTGCCCCAGGGATCGGTGCTGGGGCCTCAACTATTTACCATTGACATCGATGATCTGGAGGAAGGGGCTGAGTGCAAGGTGACGAAATTTGCTGATGACACAAAGACGAGTGGAAAAGCAAATTGTGTGGAGGGTGTGGAAAGCCTGCAGAGGGATCTGGATAGGTTGAGTGAGTGGGTGAGGACCTGGCAGATGGAGTATAATGTTAGCAAGTGTGAGGTTATCCACTTTGGTAAGAATAACGGTAGGAAGGATTATTAGTCAAATGGCGAAAAGCTGCAGCATGCGACGGTGCAGAGGGACCTGGGGGTCCTTGTGCACGAATCGCAAAAACATAGTATGCAGGTGCAGCAGGTGATTAAGAAGGCGAATGCAATGTTGGCCTTTATAGCGAGGGGGATAGAATATAAAAGTAGGGAGGTTCTGTTGTAGCTGTATAGGGTACTGGTGAGGCCGCAGCTGGAGTACTGTGTGCAGTTTTGGTCGCCACATTCGAGGAAGGATATATTGGCCTTGGAGGGGGTGCAAAGAAGGTTTACTAGGCTGATACCAGAGATGATGGCGTTGGATTATGAGGAGAGACTGAATAGGCTTAATTTGTACTCTTTGGAGATTAGAAGGCTGAGAGGGGATCTTATAGAGACGTATAAGATAATGAAGGGATGGATAGGGTAGAGGTTGAGAGACTCTTCCCACTTAACAAAGATAGCAGGACTGGAGGGCACGGCCTCAAGATTTGGGGGCTGGGGGGGTGGTTCAGATCGGAGTTGAGGAGGGGTTTCTTCATGCAAAGGGTGGTGAATCTTTGGAATTCTCTGCCTGATGAAGTGGTGGAGGCTTCCTCGCTGAATATGTTCAAGTCAAGAGTGGATAAGTTTTTAATTGACAAGGGAATTGAGGGTTACGGAGAGAAAGCGGGAAAGCGATGCTGAACCACTACAGATCAGCCATGAACTTATTGAATGGCGGGGCAGGCTCGAGGGGCTGGATGGCCTACTCCTGCTCCTATTTCTTATGTTCTTATAACAAATGACAATGGACCGTGCACCAATTCCTGAGGCACACCATTGGTTATAGGCCTCCAGTTTGAAAAACAACTCTCTACACCCACCTTCTGTGTTCTGTCATCAAGCCAATTTTGTATCCATTTCGCTACCTCGTCCTGGATCCCGTGAGATTTAACCTTGTACAGCAACCTACCATGCGGTACGTTGTCAAAGGCCTTGCTAAAGTCCATGTAGACAACATCAACTGCACTGCCCACACCTGCCTTTTTGGTTACCCCTTCAAAAAGCTCAATCAAATTTGAGAGACATGATTTTTCACTCACAAAGCCATGCTGCCTGTCCCTAATCAGTCCTTGTGTCTCTAAATGCCTACGATTCTGTCACTCAAAATACCTTCTCACAATTTACCTACTGCAGATGTGAGGCTCACTGGCCTGTAGTTCCCAGACTTTTCCCTGTAGCCCTTCTTAAACAAAGGCACAACATTTGCCACCCTCCAATCTTCAGGCACCTCAGCTGTCACTATCGATGATTCAAATATCTTTGCTAGGGGACTCACAATTTCCTCCATAGCCTCCCACGATGTCCTGGGATACATTTTATCAGATCCTGGGGATTTATTTATCTTGATACACTTTAAGATTTCCAGCATCTCTTTCTCTGTTTTACGTACACTCTGATGTTTGAAGTGAGGGTTTGAAGTTGGATAAGTCCCCTGGGCCGGACGGGATTTACCCTAGGATTCTCTGGGAGGCAAGAGAGGAGATTGCAGAGCCTCTGGCTCTGATCTTCAGGTCCTCGTTGGTTACGGGTGTGGTTCCGGAGGACTGGAGGATAGCGAATGTGGTCCCATTGTTTAAGAAGGGGAAGAGAGACCTTCCAGGGAATTATAGGCCAGTGAGTCTTACTTCTGTTGTGGGCAAGGTATTGGAGAGAATTATTAGGGATAGGATTTATAGTTATTTAGAGAGAAATGAATTGATTGGGGATAGTCAGCATGGTTTTGTGAAGGGTAGGTCGTGCCTTACTAACCTCATTGAGTTTTTTGAAAAAGTGACCAAGAGGGTGGATGGGGGTAAGGCGGTTGATGTGGTATATATGGACTTTAGTAAGGCATTTGATAAGGTGGCCCATGGAAGACTTCTGCAGAAAATGCAGATGTATGGGATAGAGGGTGATTTCGCTAATTGGGTTAGGAATTGGTTAGCAGATAGAAGACAGAGGGTGGTGGTTGATGGGAGATATTCATCTTGGAGTTCGGTGACAAGTGGTGTACCTCAGGGGTCTGTTTTGGGGCCCCTGCTGTTTGTAATTTTTATAAATGATCTGGATGAGGGTATTGAAGGATGGATTAGTAAAGTTGCAGATGACACTAAAGTCAGTGGAGTGGTAGATAGTGAAGAGGGGTGTTATAGTTTGCAGAGAGACTTGGACAAGTTGCAGAGCTGGGCCGAGAGGTGGCAAATGGAGTTTAATGTGGAAAAGTGTGAGGTAATGCACAATGGCAGAAATAATAAATGTGTACAGTATAGGGCTAATGGTAGGATTCTTAGTAGTCTTGATGAACAGAGGGATCTTGGTGTGTATGTGCATAGATCCCTGAAAGTAGGCAGTCAAGTCGAGAAGGTTGTTAAGAAGGCATATGGAGTCGTAGCTTTTATTGGTAGGGGGATTGAATTTTGGAGCCGCAACGTCATGTTGCAACTGTACAAAACTCTAGTGCTAGCAGAGAGGGGACACAACTTTTAAAATAAGGGGTATGAGTTATAGGACGGAGATCAGAGGTAGGTTCTTTACCCAAAGAGTGATTAGGGAGTGGAATGCCCTGCCTGCAGCTGTTGTAGATGCGCCAAGTTTGGTGGCGTTTAAGAGGTTAGTTGATAAGTATATGGAAGAGAAGGGAATGGTTTAGTTAGGAAGGGCATTGCTTTTTATTTTGGTCGGCACAACATCGAAGGCCGAAGGGCCTGTTCTGTGCTGTATTGTTCTATGTTCTATGTTCTATGTGTGCAGTTCTGGTCCCCGCATTATAAGAAAGATGTGCAGGCTTTGGAGAGGGTACAGAGGAGGTTTACCAGGATGTTGCCTGGTATGGAGGGCAGGTCCTATGAAGACAGGCTGAGGGATTTGAGGTTGTTTTCGTTATAAAGGAGGCGGCTAAGAGGGGACCTAATCGAAACATATAAGATGATTAGAGGTTAGATAGGGTGGACAGTGATAGCCTTTTTCCTAGGATGGAGAAAGCTAGCACGAGGGGACACAGCTTTAAATTAAGGGGTGATAGTTATAGGACGGATATCAGAGGTAGGTTCTTTACCCAAAGGGTGGTTCGGGAGTGGAATGCCCTGCCTGCAGCAGTTGTGGATGCGCCAAGTTTGGTGACGTTTAAGAGGTTAGTTGATAAGTATATGGAAGAGAAGGGAATGGTTTAGTTTGGAGGGTCATTGCTTTTTATATTGGTTGGCGCAACATCGAAGGCCGAAGGGCCTGTTCTGTGCTGTAATGTTCTATGTTCTATGTTCCTCAAGACATCACTATTTATTTCCCCAAGTTCCCTAACAGTGATACTGATGAGAAACATTCATTTCGGATCTCACCCATTTTTTGTGGATCAGCACATAGATGACCTTGTTGGTCCTTAAGAGGTCCACTCTCTCCCCTGTTACTCTTTTGCCCTTTATGTATTTGTAGAAGCTCTTTGGATTCTTCTTTGACTTATCTGCCAAGACAATCTGTGTCCTTTTTTTGCCTTCCTCATTTCTCTCTTAATTCTACTCCTACACTCTCTATACTCTTCAAGGGATTCACTTGATCCCAGCTGCCTATACATGTCACGTGCCTCTTTATTCTCCTTGACTAGTGCCTCAATATCCTGAGTCATCCAGGGTTCCTTACTTTTACTAGCCTTGCCCTTCACTCTAAAAGGATTGTGGTTACCCTGAACCTGGTTAACACACTTTTGAAAGCTGCTCACTTACCAGATGTCCCTTTGCCCTCCCACAGACTCCCCTAATTAACTATTGAAAATTTCTGCTTGATACCATCAAAACTGGCCTTGCCCAATTTAGAATTTTAACTTTTGGGCCAGAGCTATTCCCATCAAACATTCCCAGGACAGATACAGCGCAGTGTTAGATATAGAGTAAAGCTCCATCTACACTGTCCCCATCAAACACTCCCAGAACAAGTACAGCTCGGTATTGGATACAGAGTAAAGCTCCATCTACACTGTCCCCATCAAACACTCCCAGAACAAGTACAGCACGGGGTTAGATACAGAGTAAAGCTCCCTCTACACTGTCCCCCCATCAAACACCCTCAGGACAGGTACAGCATGGGGTTAGATACAGGGTACAGCTCACTCTACACTGTCTCCATCAAACACTACCAGCACAAGTACAGCATTGTGTTAGATACAGAGTAAAGCTCCCTCTACACTGTCTCCATCAAACACGATGTCATTTATGTCATTTTATATCATTTATAAATGATCTGGATGAGGGTATTGAGGGATGGATCAGTAAATTTGCAGATGACACTAAAGTCGGTGGAGTGGTAGATAGTGAAGAGTGGTGTTATAGTTTACAGAGTGACTTGGACAAGTTGCAGAGCTGGGCCGAGAGGTGGCAAATGGAGTTTAATGTGGAAAAGTGTGAGGTAATGCACTTTGGCAGGAACAATAAATGTGTAGAGTATAGGGCTAATGGTAGGGCTCTTAATAGTGTTGAGGAACAGAAGGATCTTGGTGTATGTGTCAATAGATCCCTGAAAGTAGGCAGTCAAGTGGATAAAGTTGTTAAGAAGGCATATGGAGTCTTAGCTTTTATTGGTAGGGGGATTGAATATAGGAGCCGCAGCATCATGTTGCAACTGTACAAAACTCTAGTGCGGCCGCACTTGGAGTATTGTGTGCAGATCTGGTCCCCACATTATAAGAAAGATGTGGAGGCATTGGAGAGGGTACAGAGGAGGTTTACCAGGATGTTGCCTGGTATGGAGGGCAGGTCCTATGAGGAGAGGTTGAAGGATTTGAGGTTGTTTTCGTTAGAAAGGAGGCGGCTAAGAGGGGATCTTATTGAAGCATATAAGATGATTAGAAGTTTAGATAGGGTGGACAGTGATAGCCTTTTTCCTAGGATGGAGAAAGCTAGCACGAGGGGACACAGCTTTAAATAAGGGGTATGAGTTATAGGACGGATATCAGAGGTAGGTTCTTTACTGAAAGAGTGATTAGGGAGTGGAATGCCCTGCCTGCAGCTGTTGTAGATGCGCCAAGTTTGGTGGCGTTTAAGAGGTTAATTGATAAGTATATGGAAGAGAAGGGAATGGTTTAGTTTGGAGGGGCATTGCTTTTTATTTTGGTCGGCACAACATCGAAGGTCGAAGGGCCTGTTCTGCGCTGTAATGTTCTATGTTCTATGTTCTATGATGTAAAGATGCCAGCGTTGGATTGGGGTGGTAAGAACTCAGTAAGACACAGAGTGTTGAAAGCTCGCAATTTTACTATCAAATAAATCGGTTGGATTAAAAATTGGTGTTGCTAAGTTCTTACTGAGTTCTTACCATCAAACACTCCCAGGACAGATACAGCACGGGGTTAGATATAAAATCAAGCTCTTGTCACTCCCTTGCTAGCTGCTGTTTAACATTTTGGCTCGCTACTCTGAGCAGAATCCTTGTCTGGAAACTGAGTGACATTAACTTCTCTCGGGAACAGATATCTTCTAATCAAAATGTTTAGTTGAAGGAATCAAATTGCAAAAGGAAGAGGAGGAGGTAAAAGAATTGAATGAGATGTTTGGAATTTCGAGTACCCAGAAACACGGTGGAGCGGTAATCACCACAGACTTTACACATCCCATCTATCACAAACTCTCTCTGTAGGTTGCTGCACTGAACTTCCTTAAGACATCATGTTTCCCTCAAACCCTCCAGTGTTAGAGTTCAGGTGGCCCCTATGTGGACAGTTCACGCACTGTGGCCATCGCAGTGCAGTGCTCAATGACTGCAAAGCTGCCTCCGCTTCCTTCTCCAGTACCAATATTCAGAAATGAAAGCTCTCCTGCATTCTGAGTCTTGTTGTTTCTACCCTAGTCATGCACCATGTTAGTTTGATCCTAATGTTGTTGTACATTTCCTGCCTGCATCATTGGAAACAAAAGGCCACCGGGCAAGACAGCACAAACTCCTCAGGGAACTAAGTGCCGCTATTTCCTGCACCATCTGATTAAAAAGGCGATGGAATAATCTTGTCTCAGTTGGAATGTTTCTCGGTGCTGGCTGAGGGGGAGAGACTTTTTCTGCAGCTTTGAAGTCAGATCCCAGTTCAGGATTATTGTGTACTGTACTTTGTATAAAATAACAATGAATATTTATCATCTGTGCGAGATCCTCATTTTTAGACCATCTGAAAACTCTTGAAATTTCATAACTAATAATATCGTTCCGACTTCAATTCTGGGGTAATTGGCTTTGGGCAGTTAGTAAGACACAGGAATAAAGTGCAGTTCTGGCATCCTTGTGCTTTACTCATTACTGTTCATTAACCTTATTTAAAGATCACTTTGTAATTCACATATGGTGACTTTTCTTACCATTTTCTGTGTTTGTGATCTCATCGATAATTTCCCCCAGAAATTTGATTTAATTTTAATTTAACTTTTCACAATACTTTCTCTATTTATTTCTCTATTTGATTCACACTGCATAATATTCAAAATTATCTGCAACTCACTGCCAATTACCAATTAACCTCTACAATTAACTTACTTAGTCCAGTTCTATCATGAACAAGAAAATCTTCAATCCAGTTCAGGTGTCCATCGCCATTTAATTCAAACCTCAGCTATTTTGTCTGAAAACCAGACACTCAGAAATAACTACAGTCTAAGGCAGATTCTGTCGATTTGATTTCCATTTGGGAAAAGGACCAGAAACTAAATGTAGTTTATAATCTGACAGATAGTCACAACTCCACTCGCACCATTTACAAAGTAACTGTGTCTCCATCAATTAGCCACTGTGTGGATCAATATGAATGTATAAGTGAAAGTGTGTGAGAGTGAAGCTGTTGTGTGAGTCAGTGTGTGTGTGTGTCTGAGAGTCAGTGTGTGTCAATGAGTGTTTGTCAATGTGTGTTTTGTCAGTATGTATGTGTGTGAGTCTGTGTCAGTGCGTGTGTGTGTTTGTCTGAGAGTCAGAGTGTGTGTGTGTGTGAGAGAGAGAGAGAGAGAAAGTGAGTGTGCTGGCACACATATGCACAGAAAACAATATCAGGATGAATTTTCAAGTTATGGAAGGTGATCTTCACTGAGTAAAGGATGCTCACATCAAGAGAGGAGCCGTAAGATTAGCAGTAAGACAGCAGGGATGAGCAGGATATTGTTTCCTCTACACTTGATGCATATGCTTTTTGACTTATTGCAGTATTGCCCTTTCCAACCTTTGTAGCACTGACATGCAAATTTAGCTTTCAGTCGGCTCTTGTCCTTAAGGCTCAATTTGCCTTTAGTATAAACCCTGAATGTACTGTGATCGCTCCGTGTGATTATCCGAAAGGAGTTTTTACTCAAGTGTAAGTAAGTGTTTTCCTCCGGATATTTCCGATAACATCGACCGTGTTTGCAGCAGAGATACTGACTACAGGTCTGAGCAGCAACTGTCACATTGACCACATAGGGTCCCAAAGTTCTCCTCACGTAATCTTTCACATGTTGACAATTCTCCTGCAAACACGCACAAATAAAACAGTTAATCAGTGAAGGGAAGGCACCAACAAACCACATTGGGTAACATTGTGAACAGTCTTTCAAGCAGACTTCACATCGTGCACCTTCAGATCCCACGATCCATGGAGTGAATTCACTTCAAAGCCACTGTCCCTGCTGTAAACATCCAATAAATCCCGGGCTCCATTCTCCGATCTTCTCAGGTACCAGCTGGAATCCCAATACCTTGGTGAATGGTGGGGCACCAGTCAGAAATCAGGATTCCCGACAGAGCAAGACAATTGGGGTTCACACACCCTGTGCTGCCCCACTCCATTTCACCCCTCCCTGTCTCGCCATACCATTTGTCAGCACCCCGCCATTCACTAGCCCCCCCCCATTATCTGGCTGCCCAATGGGAATGGTACCACATGGGCTTATTAACAATTAACCCCTCAGGAAAAAAAAAGAGGCATTCTCACTACCCCCTTCACCCTCCACCCATACACACACACTGCAGGCATTACGGTGACCTGACATCTTCTCAAACTCCCTCCCTCCTCAGACCCCTCCCATAAACATCTTCTCCACTCAGATACCCTACTCAGGCCCCTCCAAGTCAGACTCTCCATTCAGCATCCTCTTTGCCCCTCAAACTCCCATCTGATCTCCTAGTCTGCCCCCCCCCAACACATTTCTCACTGCCAGCCCAGATTCATTGCAGAAAACTTATGCTGTAAATCTACAACTTTGCTATAATTCACATAGCAGCTATGTGCCACTTAGTACTGAGTGCTGCATTGTCAGAGGGTCAGAACTGAGGGAGCGCCGCACTGTCAGAGGGTCAGTGCTGAGGGAGAGCCGCACTGTCAGAGGGTCAGTACTGAGGGAGAGCCGCACTGTCAGAGCGTCAGTACTGAGGGAGTGCCGCACTGTCAGAGGGTCAGTACTGAGGGAGAGCCGCACTGTCAGAGCGTCAGTACTGAGGGAGTGCCGCACTGTCAGAGGGTCAGTACTGAGGGAGTGCTGCACTGTCGGAGGGTCAGTACTGAGGGAGTAGCGCACTGTCAGCGCATCAGTGCAGAGGGAGTGCCGCACTGTCAGAGGGTCAGTACTGAGGGAGTGTCACACTGTCAGAGAATCAGTACTGAGGGAGTGCTGCACTGTCAGCGGGTCAGTGCAGAGGGAGTGCCGCACTGTCAGAGGGTCAGTACTGAGGGAGTGTCACACTGTCAGAGAATCAGTACTGAGGGAGTGCTGCATTGTCAGAGGGTCAGTACTGAGGGAGTGCTGCACTGTCAGAGGGTCAGTACTGAGGGAGTGCTGCACGGTCAGAGGGTCAGTACTGAGGAAGTGCTGCACCTTCAGAGGGTCAGTACTGATGGAGTGCCGCACTGTCAGAGGGTCAGTACTGAGGAAGTGTCACACTGTCAGAGGGTCAGTACTGAGGGAGTGCTGCACTGTCAGAAGGTCAGTACTGAGGGAGTGCTGCACTGTCAGTGATACGTCCCCATATTTTGTCTGTGTGTTATAGAAACATACAAAATAGGAGCAGGAGCAGGTCATTTGACCGATTATCTAATTGAATTGCCTGATCACGTGTTCACCCCAAACATTTGATTCCTTAGCCTCAAGTACTTTCATAGAATCATAAAATCCCTACAGCGCAGAAGGAGGGTATTTGAGCACAATCCCACCCATGGCCTATCCTTGTAATCCCACATATTTACCCTGCTAATCTCCTTAACAATAAGCTTTAAATTGAGGGATGATAATTATAGGATGGATGTTAGAGGTAGGTTCTTTACTCAGACGGTAGTAAGGGCGTGGAATGCCCTGCCTGCAGAAATTGTGGACTCGCCAAGTTTAAGGACGTTCAAGTGGTTATTGGATAAGCATATGGATAACATTGGAATAGTTTAGGTTAGAGAGTCATTAGATTGGTTCCACTGGTTGGCGCAACATCAAGCACTGAAGGGCCTGTACTGCGCTGTGATGTTCTATTCTATTAAATTGACTCCAAGTGCAGCTTGTATGGAGGCATTTGCATTTGCTTCACTCTGTTCTGTTGGCAGCCTGCAGCTCGATAGTTACAGTGTGGGAGGTACAGCTCAGACGTTGCAGTGTGGGAGGTGCAGCTCTGGAGTTGCAGTGTGGGAGGTGCAGCTCGGGAGTTGCAGTGCGGGAGGTGCAGCTCGATAGTTACAGTGCGGGAGGTGCAGCTCGGGAGTTGCAATTGGAAAGGTGCAGCTCAGGAGTTGCAGTGTGGGAGGTGCAGCTTGGGAGTTGCAGTGTGGGAGGTGCAGCTCAGTAGTTGCAGTGTGGGTGGTGCAGCTCGGGAGTTGCAGTTGGGGAAGTGCAGCTCGGGAGTTGCAGTACGGAAGGTGCAGCTTGGTTGTTACAGTGCGGGAGGTGCAGCTCGGTAGTTACAGTGCGGGAGGTGCAGCTCAGTAGTTACAGTGTGGGGGGTGCAGCTTGGGAGTTGCAGTGTGGGAGGTGCAGCTCGGGAGTTGCAGTGTGGAGGTGCAGCTCGGGAGTTGCAGTGTGGGAGTGCAGCTCGGTAGTTGCAGTGTGGGAGGTGCAGCTCGGTAGTTGCACTGTGGGAGGTGCAGCTCGAGAGTTGCAGTGTGGGAGGTGCAGCTCGGGAGTTACAGTGTGGGAGGTGCAGCTCGGTTGTTGCAGTGTGGGAGGTGCAGCTCGGGAGTTGCAGTGCGGGAGGTGCAGCTTGGTTGTTACAGTGCGGGAGGTGCAGCTCAGGAGTTGCAGTGTGGGAGGTGCAGCTCGGGAGTTGCAGTGCAGCAGGTGAGCTCTGTAGTTACAGTGCAGGAGATGCAGCTCGGGAGTTGCAGTGTGGGAGGTGCAGCTCGGGCGTTGCAGTGTGAGAAGTGAGCTCTGTAGTTGCAGTGTGAGAGGTGCAGCTTGGTAATTGCAGTGTGGGAGGTGCAGCTTGGTAATTGCAGTGTGGGAGGTGCAGCTCGGCAACTGCAGTGTGGGAGGTGCAGCTTGGGAGTTGCAGTGTGACAGGTGCAGCTCGGGAGTTGCAGTGTGACAGGTGCAGCTCGGGAGTTGCAGTGTGGGAGGTGCAGCTCGGTTAATTCAGTTTAGGAGGTGAGCTCAGTAGTTGCAGTGTGGGAGGTGCAGCTCGGTAGTTGCAGTGTGGGTGTGCAGCTTGGTAGTTGCAGTGTGGGAGGTGCAGCTCGGTAGTTGCAGTGTGGGAGGTGCAGCTCGGTAGTTGCAGTGTGGGAGGTGCAGCTTGGTAGTTGCAGTGTGGAGGTGCAGCTCGGGAGTTGCAGTGTGGGTGGTGCAGCTCGGTTAATTCAGTGTAGGCGGTGAGCTCAGTAGTTGCAGTATGGGAGGTGCAGCTCGGTAGTGGCAGTGTGGGTGGTGCAGCTCGGTAGTTGCAGTGTGGGAGGTGAGCTCTGTAGGTGCAGTGTGGGAGGTGTAGCTCGGGAGTTGCAGTGTGGGTGGTGCAGCTCGGTTAATTCATGTAGGAGGTGAGCTCAGTAGTTGCAGTATGGGAGGTGCAGCTCGGTAGTTGCAGTGTGGGTGGTGCAGCTCGGTAGTTGCAGTGTGGGTGGTGCAGCTTGGTAGTTGCAGTGTGGGAGGTGCAGCTCGGGAGTTGCAGTGTGGGAGGTGCAGCTCGGTTAATTCAGTGTAGGAGGTGAGCTCAGTAGTTGCAGTGTGGGAGGTGCAGCTCGGTAGTTGCAGTGTGGGTGGTGCAGCTCGGTGGTTGCAGTGTGGGACGTGCAGCTCGGTGGTTGCTGTGTGGGTGGTGCAGCTCGGTAGTTGCAGTGTGGGAGGTGAGCTCTATAGTCAGTGGGGTGGGTGGGCAGCTTGGAGTTGCAGTGTGGGAGGTGCAGCTCGGGAGTTGCAGTGTGGGAGGTGCAGCTCGGTTATTCAGTGTAGGAGGTGAGCTCAGTAGTTGCAGTGTGGGAGGTGCAGCTCGGTAGTTGCAGTGTGGGTGGTGCAGCTCGGTGGTTGCAGTGTGGGACGTGCAGCTCGGTGGTTGCTGTGTGGGTGGTGCAGCTCGGTAGTTGCAGTGTGGGTGGTGCAGCTCGGGAGTTGCAGTGGTGGGAGGTGCAGCTCGGGAGTTGCAGTGTGGGAGGTGCAGCTCGGAGTTGCAGTGTGGGAGGTGCAGCTCGGAGTTGCAGTGTGGGAGGTGCAGCTCGGGAGTTGCAGTGTGGATGGTGCAGCTCGGGAGTTGCAGTGTGGAGGTGCAGCTCGGGAGTTGCAGTGTGGGAGGTGCAGCTCGGTAGTGCAGTGTGGGAGGTGCAGCTCGGAGTTGCAGTGTGGGAGGTGCAGCTCGGGAGTTGCAGTGTGGAGGTGCAGCTCGGGAGTTGCAGTGTGGGAGGTGCAGCTCGGGAGTTGCAGTGTGGGTGGTGCAGCTCGGGAGTTGCAGTGTGGGAGGTGCAGCTCGGGAGTTGCAGTGTGGGAGGTGCAGCTCGGGAGTTGCAGTGTGGGAGGTGCAGCTCGGGAGTTGCAGTGTGGGAGGTGCAGCTCGGGAGTTGCAGTGTGGGAGGTGCAGCTCGGTGAATTCAGTGTAGGAGGTGAGCTCAGTAGTTGCAGTGTGGGTGGTGCAGCTCGGTTATTGCAATGTGGAGGCAGCTCGGTAGTTGCAGTTGGGGTGGTGCAGCTCGGGAGTTGCAGTGTGGGTGGTGCAGCTCGGGAGTTGCAGTGTGGGGGTGCAGCTCGGTAGTTGCAGTGTGGGAGGTGAGCTCGTAGTTGCAGTGTGGGTGGTGCAGCTTGGTAGTTGCAGTGTGGGAGGTGCAGCTCGAGAGTTGCAGCATGGGTGGTGCAACTCGGAAGTTGCAGTGTGCTGTGTGCAGCTCGGGAGTTGCAGTGTGGGAGGTGCAGCTTGGTTATTGCAGTGTGGGAGGTGCAGCTCTGTAGTTGCAGTGTGGGTGGTGCAGCTTGGTAGTTGCAGTGTGGGTGGTGCAGCTCTGTAGTTGCAGTGTGGGTGGTGCAGCTCTGTAGTTGCAGTGTGGGTGGTGCAGCTCTGTAGTTGCAGTGTGGGGTGCAGTCGGAGTTGCAGTGTGGGAGGTGCAGCTTGGGAGTTGCAGTGTGGGAGGTGCAGCTTGGGAGTTGCAGTGTGAGAGTTGCAGTGTGGGAGGTGCAGTGTGGGAGGTGCAGTGTGGGAGGTGCAGCGTGGGAGGTGCAGCGTGGGAGGTGCAGCTCAGGAGTTGCAGTGTGGGAGGTGCATCTTGGGAGTTGCAGTGCAGCAGATATGGCTGAGCTGTGGCCGCTTCCATTCAGGAATGCTTTGTCCTGTTGAGAATGGAGGCTGGGATATGGGTGTGTGTGACACACATATCTGGATCATTTCCCATCTGGGAGTTGCCTTGTGGATAGGCTGGGATGAACAGCGTGTTACTGCAGGAGATATGGACATTGGCATTTCAGGAATTCAGCAAGTTAGAGGTCAGATTGTTGGTTTCTGGCTCTGAATGGGTCTTCAGACACGATCAGAATTGCTGAGGATGCAATCTGCTGAGTTGTTTCGGGGTTTACTCTTTCATTTGGCCATGTTTGGTGTGAGTAAATTAATAGTTGAGAAGTTGATGCAGCTGAAGAAAGGTGCACGTACCATAGAATTATTTGTCTCACTGAGGAATGCCATGTTACTGAAAAGATTGGGAATCACTGCTCCATGGTATGGTCCTATGATATGTATATACATATATATATATATATATATGTGTGTGTGTGTGGTATGATACAGCTCTATAATATGTCTCTATGTTGGAAAAGATTCTTACAAATGTAACTCTTTCTGTTACCCTTTGGGATGGTAAGAACTCAGTAAGAATTTAGCAACACCAATTTTTAATCCAACCGATTTATTTGATAGTAAATCCGCGAGCTTTCATCCCTTTGGGATGACATGGTAGCACAGTGGTTAGCACTGCTGCTTCACAGTGCCAGGGACTCAGGGTCAATTCTGGCCCGAGTCACTGTCTGTGTGGAGTCTGCACATTCTCTCCGTGTCTGCGAGGATTTCCTCTGGGTGCTCTGCTTTCCTCCCACGGTCCGAAGGATGTTAAATTAGGTTGATTGGCCATGGAAAATTAATCCCGGTATCAAGGGATAAGCAGGATAAATATGTGGGGTTACAGGAATAGAATCTGCCTGGGATTGTGGCCAGTACAGACTTAATGGGCTGAATGGCCTTCTTCTGCACTGTAGGAATTCCATTCTATTCTATAAACCCTAGGCTTGTCCCCAGTTCTCCACCAATCACCTTGCTAAATCTTCTATAATCCTGGGAAGTTTTACTTGATCCTCAGTCAACTGCCAATGCAATAAGGAGCAGATATCCACTTCCCAGCTCCTTTCACAACTGAGTTTCATATCAGAAAATAAATATTAACCATACTCTATATAGAGCCTGCTGGTGAATGTGACTGTGAGCAGCTCTTCCTGTCTTACCTTCGTACGAGAAAACTCAATGCCTCCCCATAGAATGACTCCACTTGCTCCCAGAGCCGCACTTTCCCCAATGCTGTAGATTAAATCTCTCTGAAATATAAGCAATCAAATGTGTTAGTTATATTTAATCCCATTCCAAGAGAGAGGGGTAGATTCAGTATGAATATATGAAACAGCACCTATTTACATTGCTCTTGTTGGGATGATTTAATGATATTTTACTCAAGTATTTGCAAACACTTCCTTAACTTAGTATGGGTAATATTTATCATATTTATCACTAGGGCGGCGCAGTGGCACAGTGGCTTGCACTGCTGCCTCATAGCCCCAGGTCCCCGGCTTGGGATAATGTCTGTATGGAGTCTGCACATTCTTCCTTATCTGTGTGGGTTTCCTCTAGACTCTAAAGATGGTGGGTTAAGTTGGTTGGCCATACTAGATTGACCCTAGTGTCAGGGGATTAACAGGGTAAATGTGTGGGGTTACAGGAATGGGGCAAGGATGGATTTGTGGTCAGTACAGATTTAATGGGCCAAATGGTCTGCTGTACTGTTGGGATTCTATGATCAGCAAATGTTAGTCATGGACAAAAATAATTTTTTAAAATTAATTCATAGGTTGAACATTGATGGTTCAACTGACATTATTTCCCTGCCCTAATTAGGACAGTACAAACTCTTCTGGAAGGAGATTAGCATTGGTGAATAACTCAAATTAAAGCACTTGTCTTGGTAAACATAGATAGTATCTTAAAATGAAGGTGGAGAATAAGTTAAATGTAAAGCTGGATATATTTTACAACTCTGTACCTGCACTGATACATCGTTGTAAAATACACCTAAGATAGAAGCCACCTATCTGAGCAACAGCCTACATGGGAACTGTCGTAAAGTGGCCCAGCTGTAACAAAGCTAAAAACATAAAAACTACCAGGATGAAGAAGGTGGAAGTAGCTGCAAAATCTGGGGCCAATAAGAGGCCAATATTCCTCAGCAAGTAATGAAGGAACTGGGATTGGAGCAGGAAGATATGAATAAAAGGTAGAGGGGAACTCAGGAACAGAGGTACGATTCACCAAAGCCAGATTGGAAATTTTTCAGTAATCCAATTGATGATCGTGTGGAAAACACCAAAGAAATGGCGAAACTGACATTCTGTAGAAAATGTCCGCTGTTTCAGCTGCTGAGAAAGATTCAGCAATGGACAAAGCCAAAGAGAGAACACAACATGGAACAACTTAGAAATTCAGGAGAACTGTCTCGCAAAGAAATGACAGGAAGAGATGTTGAACGTAGCAGACACGTTGAGATTGTGTAAGACTTGTCTGGATAGTCACATGAGCAGACTGGGAATGGAGGGATACAAACGAATGGTCTAGTTGAACCAATGAGTGGCGCAGGCTTGGAGGGCCAAAGGGCCTGTTTCCTGTGCTGTATTGTTCTTTATTTTTATAGAAGTAGAGTCTGTTGCAACTACAATGAAAGGAATGTGCCGGTTCCCTGAAAACACCAAAGTATGAGGAGGGAGAGATTTTTGTTAAATGGTGTTAGAAGGAATGATGGATTCACCTTGGAAGAAACTCAGAAACAGATAAACTGAACAGATTGCAAAATGCAATGGAATAAAGTACCAGTGATATTCAAACTGCAGAAACTGAGAGGAAAAGATTGAAAAATGAAGACATTGGTGCTGCAGAGAACTCCGCAATGCAACAAATTCAAACAGAGAAGGAAACTGAGATTACAGGCTGGGACAAGGTTGCTGAACTGAACACACCACTAGAAAAACGCACTAACAAATGTGATAAAATAGTTGATGGAAAAGATGCTGAATAGAAATGCTAGGAAGAGAAGAAACTTTGTCGTAGAAACTGAGTATCCGAATTAGAATTTCACAGTTATTTCTTTGATAAACTGAGATTTTGTCAGAACTGTCAAGACTGTATTGTGATGTGATGATGATATCTACATGTGTTATGAAGTAAGATGTTTGAAGTGGTTTGGAGACTGACACGTCCCCAGAGTAAAGTATGTAATCTCTAGTTAGTACACAGTCTAGGGCAGAACTCAGAAAGCAGCAAGCCTGAATAGAAGAATCCCATACAAGATTTGTGTTTGTGCATAGTTGAAGCTTTCTAGAAGTGTTCTGTTAAATGCAAGCCTCCAGCTCTCTCTATTGAACACTCACTACATCAATTTACACATTTTTTTTTAAACTTTATTCCAATTCAATCCAATCAAATCAAATCCAATTCAGAATCCCAACAAGTTGAGACATTCTTGATCCAAGCTGACAAGACAGGGCTCTCACCATCTGTTTTGGGCTTGATCTACATGATCCAAGCTGATTGGAGTAAGTATAGCTCCTCCTCCAGGGCTGGATCTCATTTGCATCTTAGTCAAAAGGCCGAGATGCCACTTTAAAAAATTGCTTCAAAGGAAGCTAAAGTGTAATCTAATGACTCCAACCAAGCACAGCACATCCATACTACACTTAATCTTAGCTAAAAGGCCAAGGAGCGATTTGTCTAACTTGTGTGTATAATATTTATTTGGGATGTGGCTTGGGTAAATCGATTTTGACGAGTGTATAGGAAAATTAAAGGGGGGAGGGATGTTGTGTATGTGGTGTCTGTCTCTTTAAGACAGCACTGCAAAAGTGAGTCACCTGACTTGAGGGACCAATGGGAGTGAGTGATCACACCAGAGGTGGATCCTGTCCTGGGCAGAACCATCCAACAACCATGAGATAGGCATGTAAGGAGTGGACTCAGAGCTGCAAATCTCCTCTATCTACATTGTTTCTCTTATCAATAAATACCTCATGTTCCTAAACAAGGATTCAGATAGCGTCACGTTGCCATAACAGCTCCAACATAATACCCTGTCTCAGTAAAGGAATGAACTCAGTAAGAATTTAGCAACACCAATTATTAATCCAACCGATTTATTTGATAGTAAAATAGCGAGCTTTCAACACTCCCGTGTCTTCATCAGGCAAGTGCAGTGTTCTGGTCTGCAATAGCACACATCAGCACAGACAGTCAGAGATTGCTGATTAGAATGCGAATCCTTACATCTAACCTGCTATTCAAGTGTTAAAGTGGCTAACAATGTGTGTGAAGGGGATCCTGAGCATTGTTAGAGAGTTGTGTATTTTCTCCAGACAGCACAGTAAGTGAGGTTTTTTGCTAACCCAGGCAAGTTACGGGGGTTACAGATAGTGTGTCATGAAGCCAAGATCCCTGTTAAGACCGTCCTCATGTGTGCGGAGCTTGGCTATCAGTCTCTGCTCAGCGACTCTGCGCTGTCGTGTATCACGAAAGCCCCCTTGAAGAACATTTACCCGCAGGTCGGAGGCCGAATGCCCATGACTGCTGAAGTGTTCACCCACAGGAAGGGAACTGTTTTGCCTGGTGATTGTGAGCGATGCTCATTCATCCGCTGTCGTAGTGTTTGCATGGTCTCCCCAATATCCATGCTTGGGACATCCTTTCTTGCAACGTATTAGGTAGACAACGTTTGGCCGAGTTGCAAGAGTATGGTACCGTGCATCTGGTGAACACTTCAGCAGTCATGGGCATTCGGCCTCCGACCTGCGGGTAAATGTTCTTCAAGGGGGCTTTCGTGATACACGACAGCGCAGAGTCGCTGAACAGAGACTGATAGCCAAGCTCCGCACACATGAGGACGGTCTTAACAGGGATCTTGGCTTCATGACACACTATCTGTAACCCCCGTAACTTGCCTGGGTTAGCAAAAAACCTCACTTACTGTGCTGTCTGGAGAAAATACACAACTCTCTAACAATGCTCAGGATCCCCTTCACACACATTGTTAGCCACTTTAACACTTGAATAGCAGGTTAGATGTAAGGATTCGCATTCTAATCAGCAATCTCTGACTGTCTGTGCTGATGTGTGCTATTGCAGACCAGAACACTGCACTTGCCTGATGAAGACACGGGAGTGTTGAAAGCTCGCTATTTTACTATCAAATAAATCGGTTGGATTAATAATTGGTGTTGCTAAATTCTTACTGAGTTCTTACCACTCCAATCCAACGCCGGCATCTTTACATCAGTAAAGGAATGACATAAGCATGGGAATGAAAATAGATCCTGATTCAGAAGATTAGGAAGCAGAATCAGAATAAGATATTAGGAATAAAAAGTGTCAGAAACTGCTGGTAGGAGGAGTTTCTAAATATCCTAACAGTAATGATAAATAACTGTATTAATTGTAGGAGACTTTAAGCTTCACATTGACCGGACCAATCAAATTGTCAAAGGTAGATAATGTTGTACGATCATTCCAATCCTGTAACAAAAATGTTGTGAAACTAACAAGGCAGGATTCTTTTTTATATTTAGTATTGTTAACTCAGGCAGAGTAATTCCAAAGTAAAATCTTCCAAAACAGGAAGCTTAATCTTAAACAATGCCAATTACATCGGTATGAGGAGGCATTAAATATTCAAAAACATAAATCAAAATGTTCTGCAAAAAATATATTCTATTAAAAAACAGAAACTGAGCAAGCAAGACAGAACCGTGGGTTACTAGAGAAATTAAAGATGATAATAAATTGAAAGAAGAGTTTTGTCATGATGCTAGGATGTTAGTGGGTCTGCGGATTGAGATATTTAGAAACAAGCAAAGAGCTAGTTAAAGGGGAAAATATAGAGTATGTGTAAACTATCCAGGAACATAAAAAAAGCTTTTATAAATGTATATATTCCTTCTTCACCACTCTGTCCACTTGTGATCCACTTTCAAGGAGCTATGAACATGTACCTCTAGATCTCTTTGTTCTTTAATTCTCCCCAGCGCCCTATCGTTAACGGAGTAAGTTCTGCCCTGGTTCAGTTGACCAAAATGTATCACCTCGCATTTGTCTCAATTAAATTCCATCTGCCATTCGTCAGCCCACTGGCCCAATTGATCAAGATCCCATTGCAATTGGAGATAACTTTCTTCATTGTCCACTATGTCATCAATCTTAGTGTCATCTGCAAACTTACTAACCATGCCTCCTATATTCTCATCCAAATCATTAATATAAATGACAAATAACAGTGGATCTAGCACTGATCCCTAAGGCACACCGCTGGTCACAGGCCTTCAGTTTGAAAAACAACCCTCTAGAACCACTCTTTGTCTTCTGTCAAGAAGCCAGTTTTGTATCCATTCAGATACCTCATCCTGGATCCTGTGAGATTTAACTTTATGCAACAACCTACTATGCGGTACCTTGTCAAATGCCTTGCTAAAGTCCATGTAGACAACCTCAACTGCATTGCCCTCATCTATATTCTCAATTACCTCTTCAAAAAACTCAAGCAAATTTGTGAGACATGATATTCCACTCACAAAGCCATGCTGACTGTCCCTAATTAGTCTTTGTGTTCTAAATGCCTGTAGATCCTGTTTCTCAAAATATCTTCCAACAACTTATCCACTACAGATGTGAGGTTCACTGGCCTGTAGTTCCCAAGCTTTTCCCTGCAGCCCTTTTTAAACAAAGGCACAACATTCACCGCCCTCTGATCTTCAGGCACCTCACCCGTGACTATCGATGATTCAAATATCTCGATTAGGAAACTCGCAATTTCCTTCCTAGCCTCCCACTTCATCAGATCCGGGGATTTATCTACATTGATGCACTTTAAAACTACCAAGCACCTCCTCCTCTGTAATATGTACACTCCTCAAGACATCACTATTTATTTCCCCAAGTTCCCTAACATTCATGCTTTGTTCAACAGTAAATACTGATAAGAAATATTCATTTAGGATCTTATCTATCTCTTGGGGATCTGCGCATGAATGACCTTGTTGATCCTTAAGAGGCTCTACTCTCTCCCTTGTTACTCTTTTACCCTTTATGTATTTGTAGAAACTCTCTGGATTCTCCTTTGCCTTATCTGCCAAAACAATCTCATGTCCCCTTTTTGCCTTCCTGATTTCTCTCTTTACTCTGACACTCTCTATACTCTTCAAGAGATTCACTTGATCCCTGCTGCCTATGCATATCATGGGCCTCCTTCTTCTTCTTGACCAGGGCCTCAATATCCTGAGTCATCCAGTGTTCCGTACTTCTACCAGCCTTGCCTTTCACTCTAAGAGGAATGTATTTACTCTAAACCCTGGTTAACACACTTTTGAAAGCCTCACAGTTACCAGATGTCCTTTTGCCTTTCCACAGATGTAACAACTGGAAATGAGAAAATGGCTGAGGTATTGAACCAGTATTTTGTGTCGGTCTTCACAGTGGAAGACACAAATAATATGCCAAAAATTGATGACAAGAAGGCTATGGCAGGTGAGATCCTAGAAACTATTATTTATCGTGAGAAAGGTACTGTTGGGCAAGCTAATAGGCTAAAGATATGGAATGCATCCTAGCTTACTAAAACAGATACCGAAAGAAAATAACCAATGCATTAGTAGTAATTTACCAAAATTCACTGGACTCTTAGGTGGTTCCTGCAGATGGGAAAACAGTAAATGTGACTCCACTGTTTAAAAAAGGAAGTAGACAGAAAGTGGGTAACTATAAGCTGGTTAGCTTAACTTCTGTAGTTGGGAAAATGCTTGTGTCTATCATCAATGGAGAAAATAGCGAGACATCTGGATATAAATTGTCCCATTGGTAAGACACAGCATAGGTTCATGAAGGGAAGGTCATGTTTGACTAATTTAGTGGAATTCTTTGAGGACATTACATGTACAGTGGATAATAGAGAACCTGTAGATGTGGTGTACCTGGATTTCCAGAAAGCATTTGAGAAGGTGCCACATCAAAGGCGCCTTGGTCCTAGTTCTTATTAATTTTTTTTTTATTAAGCAACACAGCACGGGAAACAGGCCCTTCGGCCCAACGAGCCCGCGCCGCCGTCATACCAAATAGTAGCAAATACATTATCCTATTTTAATATTCCTATATAATAATATATATATTATTCCTAATATGGAAAATTTTCACCATAGGGACAATTTGTTACCCAATCAGCCTAAGAGCGAATTTTTGGGTTGTGGGAGGAAACCGGAGTGCCCGGAGAAAACCCACGCAACCACGGGGAGAACGCGCAAACTCCCGCAGACACCGGCCCAATTCCAAGTGTCTGCACAGCCACATCGATAGTCTCTGAGCTGTCATGGTGCCCTTCAGATGGTCCACATAAAGCACTCATTTATGACATGAGGTACCAGGCAACCCATGAATCAACATCCAAGAGCTGTACCCGCACCACCTGCCGAATGCGTGCTCAAATTATGGACCGAATTACCTGTGGAAAAAAGCCGTAGTTAAACAGTCCTAATATATCCCTCTATCTGCATACCGCTCATGTGGCTGTCCAAGAGACCCTTAAACAGCCCCAGCGTGCCTGCTCCCACCACCTTACTCGGCAGTGCATTCCACACCCCCACTACCCTTTGTGTGAAAAACTGCCCTCTAATATTCGTCCTATACATAGCCCCCCTCACCCTATGGCCATGACCTCTCGTCCTATCCATTTCTAAAGGTGGAAAAAGTTTACCTCCATTTACTCTATCTATACCCCTTATAATCTTATACACCTCTATGAGATCCCCTCTAAGCCGACGTCTTTCAAGGGAAAACAACCCCAGTCTATCTAATCGTTCCTCATAGGACAGTCCTTCCATACCAGGCAGCATCCTGGTAAACCTCCTCTGCACTCTCTCCAAGGACTCCACATCCTTCCGATAGTACGGAGACCAGAACTGGGCGCAGTATTCCAAGTGAGGCCTAACCAAAGTTGTATACAACTGCAACATCAAACTCCTACTCTTATATTCTATACCCTTTTCTATGAAAGCTAACATACTATACGCCTTCTTTGTCACCTTCTCCACCTGTGAGGACACCTTCAGAGACTTGTGAACCTGCACCCCCAAGTCTCTCTGCGTCTCTATGCTCCTTATAGTTTTACCTTTTATCCTATAATTCTCTTCTACATTTTTCCGGCCAAAATGCATCACCTCGCATTTTTCCGGATTAAATTCCATTTGCCATCTATCTGCCCAGTCTACCAACCTATGTTCATTATTAGAAAATTTGAAAGACAATGAAACAGGCATCAAGAAACTGTATAGTAATCTATAAATGTTTCAGTGGAAAAAGTGAAAAGGAATTTCAGTGAAATAATTAAAAAGAGAGAAAGATATTGGAGAGGCAGTGGCAAAGTGGGAATGTGACTGGATGAGGAATACAGAGAACCAGAGTAATGCTCTCGGGACTCGGGTCCGAATCCCAGCATGCAATAAAAAAAATGACCATGAAAGCATTGTTGACTGTTGGAAAAATCCATCTGGTTTACCAGTGCCCTTTAGGGAAGGAAATCTGTCATCCTTACCTGGTCTGGCCTACATGTGACTCCAGAACTGCAGCAATGTGATTTAGAACATAGAACATTACAGCACAGAACAGGCCCTTCGGCCTTCAATGTTGCGCCGACCAATATAAAAAGCGATGCCCCTCCAAACTAAACCATTCCCTTCTCTTCCATATACTTATCAACTAACCTCTTAAAAGCCACCAAACTTGGCGCATCTACAACCGCTGCAGGCAGGGCATTCCACTCCCGAACCACCCTTTGGGTAAAGAACCTACCTCTGATATTCGTCCTATAACTATCACCCCTTAATTTAAAGCTGTGTCCCCTTGTGCTAGCTTTCTCCATCCTAGGAAAAAGGCTATCACTGTCCACCCTATCTAAACCTCTAATCATCTTTCGATTAGAGGTTTCGATTAGGTCCCCTCTTAGCCGCCTCCTTTCTAACGAAAACAACCTCAAATCCCTCAGCCTCTCCTCATAAGACATGCCCTCCATACCAGGCAACATCCTGGTAAACCTCCTCTGTACCCTCTCCAATGCCTCCACATCTTTCTTATAATGGGGGGACCAGAACTGCACACAATACTCCAAGTGCGGCCGCACTAGAGTTTTGTACAGTTGCAACATGACGTTGCGGCTCCGAAATTCAATCCCCCTACCAATAAAAGCTAAGACTCCATATGCCTTCTTAACAACCTTCTCGACTTGACTGCCTACTTTCAGGGATCTATGCACATACACACCAAGATCCCTCTGTTCATCAAGACTACTAAGAATCCTACCATTAGCCCTATACTCTACACATTTATTATTTCTGCCATAGTGCATTACCTCACACTTTTCCACATTAAACTCCATTTGCCACCTCTCGGCCCAGCTCTGCAACTTGTCCAAGTCTCTCTGCAAACTATAACACCCCTCTTCACTATCTACCACTCCACGACTTTAGTGTCATCTGCAAATTTACTAATCCATCCTTCAATACCCTCATCCAGATCATTTATAAAAATTACAAACAGCAGGGGCCCCAAAACAGACCCCGAGGTACACCACTTGTCACCGAACTCCATGATGAACATCTCCCATCAACCACCACCCTCTGTCTTCTATCTGCTAGCCAATTCCTAACCCAATTAGCTAAATTAGCTAATTTGACTCTAAACTGCCCTTAAATGGTCCAGTATCCTACTCAGCTAAAGGGCAATTAGGGATGGGCAATAAATGCCAACCCGTGAATGAATATAAAAAAGGAGATTAATTCTGAATTGGTTGAAAGTGGTGGGTGAACAATTGTGAAGAACAAGATGAAAGTTTGAGAGAGGTTTAAGGAAACTGACACTACCTGATAGCTATCAAACATTTTTCAATAAAACTGGGAGGCTGATGATTCAAATAATTTCCTGCCCCAGTGAGATAATGATGACTGTCCCTAAACACCTCATTTGGGCAGGGTTGCCAGAGGATGGGCGCAGAGAGAGCTCAGATTGGAGGAAAGCAGAAGCAGCAAAAGGAAGTAGACAAGTAGGAAGTGAAATTAAAAGGCAGACAAAGTGAAGGCAGATATCAAATAAGATCAAAATGCAAATTAAAGAGCACCACTTTTAAATGCAGCATTGGCTCCACTGTGGATGATTTAAAGGCACAGTCACAGGGAAATAGATAGAATTTCTATATTGTTACAGAGGTCTGGTTACAGGATAGCCAAGCCTGGAAATTGAATGTTTAAGAATATTTGTCATTTAGGAAGGATAGTCAAAAAGGAAAAGGAAGTGGGGAAGTGGTTTTAATCAGGGACAAGTGCGGCATTCCCTCAGCACTGACCCTCTGACAGTGCGGCATTCCCTCAGCACTGACCCTCTGACAGTGTGGCACTCCCTCAGTACTGACCCTCTGACAGTGTGGCACTCCCTCAGCACTGACCCTCTGACAGTGCGGCACTCCCTCAGCACTGACCCTCTGACAGTGCAGCACTCACTCAGTATTATACTGGATCATTAGGCAGGACTCTGTCATTTCTGGGGTGGGGCTTGCCTGATGTGTCTTGTTTCTGACAAGTGTGTCACCACTGATCTACCGTGTGAACTGGGTTCTGGAGTCAGATTGCGGCAGAGATTGTCATCGATCCTGGCAGCAAATTGTTTGTGATTGAACGCAGCTCATTCTCCGTTCAGTCACTCAAGACGATGGTACCTGGAGGCCTGTGTAAATGTGTCAGAGCATAGCTGTTACACCACCTTATTTATTCTTCATGATTCATTATTAAACTGACTTTCGTTCCAAATGCCAGGGAACTGATTGCTGCTGTTGTAATTACTAGTTAAAGGTGAGTTGTTTCCACCTACCTGTGTCATTGGTTTGAATGTGTAAGTGTAGTGTGATCGAGTGTACACAAATACGGGCAGTGCATAGGTCGAGTTCGCCATCAATGACACACGCATCGCCTCTTTGACCCGTGCCCTCACAAATTGCCTCCCTTGTTCTGATGATTTTAAAACCTCTTCCATGTAGATGGAGGGATACAGAGCGTCACTCTGATCCCACAGCCAGTTCAGCTGGTTATTGCGTTCCACCTCAATGCGAGGGCACTTCCCATCGTAATGTGAGAAATTGACGTTGTAATGGTAATTGTAACAGTCCGGGAATAGGTAGTAACCCCACAATGCCTTGGGCCTCCTCATCTGACCCACTTTCAGGGTCTGTCTCATGAACTTGCTTGCTGCTGTGTCAAACTCCCACTGTGCTTGTTTCAAGATTCGTGCATCAGACCAATCAGGGTGCCTGGCTTGGACCAGTTCCTGCGACTTCTCCCGATAGATGGCTTTGCTGCCCCAGTTACGCACCCACTGGGGTCTCCATTCCTCCCAATCAATGACTGTCAAACCGCTGTACAAACTGGATGGCAAATACCGCTTAATGTCGCTTTCCGTTTTCTTGATGTGTTCCATCAGGCTTGCATTCTGAGGACAGCCTCCAAAGATTGGGTGATTATTTTCATAATAAGGATATTTGCCCAATTGTTCAGTGTAAAATATTGTGATATTTCCTCCCATAAAAACTTCATTTTGATTGGTCATTATATTAAAGTCATTTAAGTGAAGGTCCACTCCTCGGTGGGTCTTGCATTTCTCGGTCGGAATGTTCCAGACAACCAGGAAAGGCTGGTTAGCCATTAAAGGTGGCACGGCCTGTTTGTGGGGGTGACTCTGGGTTGTGAGCAGGAGGAGGAGTAGACAAAGCGTTTTACTCAAGATTACAGTGCTGGAAGGACAAAGCAGTTCACTCTGACCACTCTGGTAACCTGCTTCATACCAGCTAACGTCCATCGGTCACCTGTACAACCTGCAACAACCAGCAAAGTTGTTAGTTTGTTTCTAGCCAACAAGCAACTAGTGACAAGTAATGAAGTAATAAACTGTGACTACACAACTCCTTCATTACCATGGTTACAGATGGGATTGTCAATCACAGCTTTCATTTCTGCTGCAGAAAAGCCTTCAGAAATTGCATTAAAAAATTAAAAATTTAAACATTGAGCAGAGTGTGAAACAGAGATGGAGAATTCCCTGAGAAAATCTCTCATCCCCAACACCAGGTCACTCACCCTAAACCTTTGCAACAAACTGCCCAATTGCCCCCCTTCAACTCTCACAAGTATTAACAAACTCTGTTCAGCAACAGTGAGGAGGTGGGGAAAGAGGGGGAATGAGGGGAGGGTGAGGAGAGAGTAAGGGGAAAGTGAGGGACGAATGAGGGAAGAGTGAAGGAGGAGTGAAGAGTGAGTGAGAGAGGAGTGACGGGAGAATGAGGAGGAGTGAGGAGAAGGTGAGGGGAGAGTGAAGAGTGAGTGAGGGACAAGTGAGAAGGAAGTGAGGGGAGAATGAAGAGGAAGTGAGGGGAGAGTGACGAGAGTGAGGGACAAGTGAGTAGGAAGTGAGGGGAGAATGAAGAGAGAGTGAGGGAGGAGTGAGAGAAGAATGAGGAGGGAGTGAGGGACATGTGAGGAGGGAGTGAGGGAGGAATGAGGGAGAGTGAGGAGGGAGTGAGGGGAGAATGAAGAGGGAGTGAGGGGAGAATGAAGAGGGAGTGAGGGGAGAATGAAGAGGGAGTGAGGGACAAGCGAGAAGGGAGTGAGGGGAGAGTGAGGAGAGAGTGAGGGAGGAATGAGGGAAGAGTGAGGACAGAATGAGAGAGGAGTAAGGGAAGAATGAGAGGGAATGAGGGATGAGTGAGGAGGGAATGAGAGAGGAATGAGGAAGGAGTGAGGGGAGAGTGAAGAGGGAGTGAGGAAGGAGTGAGGGAAGAGGGGAAAAGTGCGGGAAGAGTGAGGAGGGAGTGAGGGAGGAATGATGCAGAATGACGACTAAGGGAATGTGAGGAGGAAGTGAGGGAGGAATGAGGGGAGAGTGGGGGGAGTGAGGGAGGAGTAAGGGAAGAGTGAGGGGGAGTGAGGGTGACAGGGACTGAATGGGATCAGAGTGAGGTCAGAGTGAGGATGGAGCAGGATTGTGTGGGGTCAGAGTGGGGACAGAATAGGTGTGCGGTGGGACAGTGCAGATTCAGAGCGAGTTCAGAGTGAGGATGGAGTAGTGACTGGTTTCAGTCTGAGTTTTCAGTTTAAGCTGCCAAGGGTAAGGTGGAATTTTCTTTTCCTGTTCATTTATGGGAAGTGATGTTGCTGGCTGGGCCTACATTTTGTGCCTATCCCTAATTGCCCATGAACTGTGTGTCTCACTCAGCCATTTCAGAGCAGTTAAGAGTCAATCACATTGCTGTGGGTCTGGAGTCACATGTATGTCAAACTGAGTAAGAATGACACATTTCCTACCCTAAAAGACAATCATGAACCAGATGCATTTTACGACAATCGACAATAGTTTCATGGTCATCATTAGAATTTTAATTCCAGATTTTTATTGAATCCAAATTTTGAACCTAGGTTGTGAGTGTAGTCCAGCAATAATACCACTTTGCTCATGCCTCTGAGCACACATTTAGAATGACACAAAAGAATAAGAGGCCATGGTGTCGGGGGAGTGTATGAACATGGTAGAGAATTGACCAATAGAAGGCAGAAAGTTGGGATAACAGAGACGTTTCCAGGATGGCAACTTATAATTAGAACATAGAACATTACAGCGCAGTACAGGCCCAATCTAATGACTCTCTAACCTAAACTATTCCAATGTTAACCATATGCCTGTCCACTGACCATTTGAATGCCCTTAAAGTTGGCGAGTCCACAACTATTGCAGGCAGGACATTCCATGCCCTTATTACTGTCTGAGTAAAGAACCTACCTCTGACATCTGTCCTATAATTGCCACCCCTTAATTTAAAGCTACATCCCCTTGTGTTAGCCATCTCCATCTGAGGGAAAAGACTCACTGTCCACCCTATCTAACCCTCTGATCATCTTGTATGCCTCAATTAGGTCACCTCTTAACCTTCTCTCTAATGAAAATAATCTCAAGTTTCTCAGCCTTTCCCCATAGGATGCCAAAAGTTGTAGCAGGACATAGACAGGATGCAAGACTGGGCGGAGAAGTGGCAGATGGACTTCAACGCAGATAAATGTGTAATGGTCCATTTTGGCAGGAATAATAGGATGAAGGAGTACAATATAAGGGGTAGGAGTCTTAGCTGTGTTGCAGAGCAGAAGGATCTCGGGGTCCGGGTCCATAGGACTCTTAAATCGGCCTCGCAGGTGGAGGAAGTGGTCAAGAAGGCGTACAGTGTACTGGCCTTCATTAATCGAGGAATAGAGTTTAGGAGTCAGGAGGTAATGATGCAGCTCTATAAGACTCTTGTCAGACCCCAGGTGGAGTATTATGCGCAGTTCTGGTCGCCTCATTATAGGAAGGATGTAGAGGCTATTGAGAGAGTTCAGAGGAGATTTACAAGGATGCTGCCTGGATTGGGAGGCAGGCCTTATGAAGATAGGTTGAGGGAGCTGGGACTCTTCTCACTGGAGAAGCGTAGGTTGAGAGGCGACCTGATAGAGGTTTATAAAATGTTGAGAGGAATAGATAGGGTGGACTCTCAGAGACTATTTCCCCGAGCGGAAATGGTCAATACGAGAGGACACAGATTTAAGGTGCAGGGAAGCAAATACAAAGGAGATGTCAGGGGTAGGTTTTTCACTCAGAGGGTGGTGAGTGAATGGAACCGACTGCCGTTGGAGGTTGTTGAGGCAAATTCACTGGGGTCTTTTAAGAGACTTCTGGATGAGTGTATGGAAAAGAATAGGATAGGGGGTTATTGGTAGGTCTGTGGATTGGTAGATGTGATCGGCGCAACTCGTGGGCCGAAGGACCTGTTTGTGCTGTATTGTTGTATGTTCTATAAGACCTGCCCTCCATACCAGACAACATCCTGGTAAACTTCCTCTGCACCCTTTCCAATGCCTCCTCATCTTTCTTATAATGTGGCGACCAGAACTGTACGCAATACTCCAAGTGCGGCCGCACCAGGGTTTTGTACAATTGCAACATGACTTTACGGCTCCGAAATTCAATCCCTCTACCAATAGAAGCTAACACACATTATGCCTTCTTCACAACCTTATCAACCTGGGTGCCAACTTTCAGGGAGCTATGCACATGTACATCTCTCTGCTCGTCGACACTACTCAGAGTCCTTCCATTAGCCCTATATTCTGTACTCCTGTTACTCTTACCAAAGTGAAATTACCAAAGTAATTAGTGGAGTGCCATAGGGATCAGTGCTGGAGACACAATTATTTATAAAATATATTATTGATTTGGGCAGTACGGTGGCACAGTGGATAGCACTGCTGCCTCACAGCACCAGGGACCTGGATTCAAGTGACTGTCTGTGTGGAGTTTGCACATTCTCCCCGTGCTTCATCATGTCCAAATGTTCAGGATCTCTACATCCTTCTCACAGCTCATCCTCCCACCTAGCTTCGTATCATCTGCAAACTTGGAGATATTACATTTTGTTCCCTGATCTAAATCATGAATATATATTGCGAATAACTAGGGTCTCAGGTACAAGACCCTACTAGCCACTGTCTGCCATTTGGAAAAAGTGCTGCAGAGAGACTTGGACAAGTTGCAGAGCTGGGCCGAGAGGTGGCAAATGGAGTTTAATGTGGAAAAGTGTGAGGTAATGCACTTTGGCAGGAATAATAAATGTGTAGAGTATAGGCTAATGGTAGGATTCTTAATAGTGTTGATGAACAGAGGGATCTTGGTGTATTTGTGCATAGATCCCTGAAAGTAGGCAGTCAAGTCGATAAGGTTGTTAAGAAGGCATATGGAGTCTTAGCTTTTATTGGTAGGGGGATTGAATTTCGGAGCCGCAACGTCATGTTGCAACTGTACAAAACTCTAGTGCGGCCGCACTTGGAGTATTGTGTGCAGTTCTGGTCCCCACATTATAAGAAAGATGTGGAGGCATTGGAGAGGGTACAGAGGAGGTTTACCAGGATGTTGCCTGGTATGGAGGGCAGGTCTTATGAAGAGAGGCTGAGGGATTTGAGGTTGTTTTTGTTAGAGAGGAGGCGGCTAAGAGGAGACCTTATCGAAACATATAAGATGATTAGAGGTTTAGATAGGGTGGACAGTGATAGCCTTTTTCCTAGGATGGAGAAAGCTAGCACGAGGGGACACAGCTTTAAATTAAGGGGTGATAGTTATAGGACGGATATCAGAGGTAGGTTCTTTACCCAGAGGGTGGTTAGGGAGTGGAATGCCCTGCCTGCGGCAGTTGTAGATGCTCCAAGTTTGGTGGCGTTTAAGAGGTTAGTTGATAAGTTTATGGAAGAGAAGGGAATGGTTTAGTTTGGAGGGTCATTGCTTTTTATAATGGTTGGCGCAACATAGAAGGCGGAAGGGCCTGTTCTGCACTGTAATGTTCTATGTTCTATGTTCTATTTTGTCCTACACTTTGTTTCCTGTCTGCCAAACAGTTTTCTATCCATCTCAATACACTGTTCCCAATCCCAATGCTCTTTTGTGGGGCTTTGTCAAAAGTCTGCTGAAAGTCTAAATAACCACATCCAATAGCTCCCCCTCATCAACTCCACTAGTTATATCCTTGAAGAATTCAAATAGATTTATCAAGCATGATTTCCTTTCATAAATCCATGCTGAATCTGTCCAATTTTGCCACTATTTTCCAAGTGCTCTGCTATTAAATATTTTATGATATATTCTAGAATTTTCCCCACGAGCAACATCTATAATTCCCTGATTACTCTCTATCTTCCTTTTTAAATACATCAGGTCAGTCTGCACTGCAATATTGTGTCCACAATGTTGGAGAAATGCAAAGATATTAGAGAGAGTGTAGCAGAGATTCAAAAGAATGGTTTCAGGGAAGAACATGTGACACAGACCAATTGGACAAATAGGGAATCTTCTTCCAAAAGAGATAGGAGAGGAAATTTGATTGAGGAGCAAAAAAAGCAAAGGAGTGTGGGCAGAGGAGACTGAGAAAAACCAAGATGCCAAAACACAAGGCGACAGAATGAAGTCAGTGGCAAAACAACATGAATGAAAAATGCTTTACGCAGACAGTGATTTGAATTTGCAAGACAGGGTGAAGGAAGCAGATTCAATCCAGTTTCAAAAAAGAATTGGACAATTAATGGAGGAGAAAAGTGGGAGGGGTTCTTAGGAAGAACAAGGTCAAAGTTCCACACACACTATCTCTCACTGGGGTACGGGTCCCACACACACTGACTCTCACTGGGGTACGGGTCCCACTCACACTGACTCTCATTGGGGTACGGGTCCCACTCACACTGACTCTCACTGGGGTACGGGTCCCACACACACTGACTCTCACTGGGGTGCAGGTCCCACACACACTGACTCTCACTGGGGTACGGGTCCCACACACACTGACTCTCACTGGGGTACGGGTCCCACACACACTGACTCTCACTGGGGTACGGGTCCCACACACACTGACTCTCACTGGGGTACGGGTCCCACACACACTGACTCTCACTGGGGTACGGGTCCCACACACACTGACTCTCACTGGGGTACGGGTCCCACACACACTGACTCTCACTGGGGTACGGGTCCCACACACACTGACTCTCACTGGGGTACGGGTCCCACACACACTGACTCTCACTGGGTTACAGCTCTCACACACACTGACTCTCACTGGGTTACGGCTCCCACACACACTGACTCTCACTGGGGTAAGGGTCCCACACACACTGATTCTCACTGGGGTATGGGTCCCACACACACTGATTCTCACTGGGGTACAATTCCGAGCAGGATTAGAGAATTGGATTGATTTTACCTGCTCTGTCATTGCTGATCTTTTTATTCAAGTTCACTTTCTTGTTTGAATGCATATCTGTACATTTCTTCAGAAAGCAAATACTTTTCAAACTTGGTCGCAGATATTCTGATTGTGTCAACAGGAGAGACGTAGATAGAGTCAATCTCCTTGCACTTCCTGCTTTTCCACATGCACATTTCGGAATCTGTAGCCCTAGTTTAGTATCCTTCTCATTTCTAACCTGTTTTGTGCCTGTGTTGCACACAATAAACATCATGTTTCTAACCCACACACTGAGATCACAACAAAAGATTGCTCTTATCAAACTCATGGATGTTCTCCACCCTTCTCTGAATGACCCTCCACTGTTGACACTGGTTCTGTCAGAATCCAAAACATTGTGAGGGAGCTGTATCTAAACCCGTGCTGTACCTGTCCTGGGAGTGTTTGATGGGGGATAGTGTAGAGGGAGCTTTACTCTGTATCTAATCCCGTGCAGTACCTGTCCTGGGAGTGTTTGATGGGGGACAGTGTAGAGGGAGCTTTACTCTGTATCTAACCCTATGCAGTACCTATTCTGGGAGTGTTTGATGGGGACAGTGTAGAGGAAGTTTTTTTTGATGAAAAGTTTCTGACTGGAAATCCAATGTAAAATGATGAGAGAAGTTGAATTCTTTTGTGTTGCCTTTTTTTGAGAGTGAGGTTGTTTTCATCTGAATTATGGGGAATTTCAGTTGATTAATACATTTGAGCTGCTTTGTGAGCCAACACTGCACACAGTTTCTTATTGAGTGATAGGGCATCTGCCAATTGCTGGACTTCATCGAGAATCCCCAAAATCCAAAGTCCCAACAGTCCAGCAGCCCAGTTACATGGCACTTAATACCTCCTCTAGGAGCCTAGACAACAAGTATCAGTGCAGTGCTCTCCCAGTGCCAGTGTGACTCTGTCCCAGTGCCAGTGCGGCGCTGTCCCATTGGAAGGGTGATGCTGTCCCAGTGCCGGTATAGCTCTGTTTGTGTATCGGTGTGGCTCTATCCCAGTGACGGTGCTGTCTCAGTGCTGGTATGATGCTGTTAGTATTCCATTGACTTGTGCATTGTAGATGGTGGATAGACTTTGGGGGGAGTCATGAGGTGAGTTATTCACTGCAGGATTCCAAGCTGCTGACCTGCTTTTAGAATAGAACTCAGAAACAAGTCTGTACCAACAACAATTCCACCCAGGCTCTAACCCCAGGTGTTATCCTATTATTCCCCTTGGCATTAAGGAGCAATTTAGCCTTATCTGCCTAATCTGCACGTCTTTTGAACTGTGGAAGGAAACTGGAGCACCTGGAGGAAACCCATGCAGACATGGGGAAAATGTGCAAACTCCACAGTCACCCAAGACCAGAATTAATCAGGTCCCTGGCACCATGAGGCACTGTGTCACTGTGACATTCTTGTAGCCACAGTATTTATATGGCTAGTCCAGTTCAGTTTCTGGTCGATGATAATTCTAGGCTGTTGATAGTTTTCGGTAATGGGATTGCCAATGAATGTCAAAGAGCAATGATTAGATTCTCTCTTGTTGGGAATGGTCATTGCCTGGCAGTTGTGTGGAATATATCTTGCTTGCCACTTATCTGCTCAAGCCTGATTATTTCCAGATTTGCTGCATTTGGACATGGTCTGCTGTCGTTTCTAAGAGCTTGCCAATGGTGCTGAACATTGTACAATCATCAGGAAACATAAGAACAAGAGCAGGAGAGACTATTTGGCTCCTCAAGCCTACACTAACATTTAATAAGATTATGGCTGATCGGATTGTAACCCTCTGCAAGAAAAACCTTTGCCTCATCTCTGTTTTAAACAGGCAACCCTTTATTTTTAAACAGTGACTCCTAATTCTAGACTTTCCCACAAGAGGAAACATTCTCTCCATTTCCACCTGAAAGTACCCCTCAGAACCTTAAATGATTCATTTGATTTGCCTCTTACTGTTCTAAACTCCAGCGGTTTCCAATCCAATCTCTCTTCACAAGACAATCTACCCATTCTTGGTATGTGTCGAATAAACTTTTTTCAACAATTCCTTAAGCAAGGAGATTGTTACTGTACCCAATACTCCAGATGTGATCTCACCAAAGCTCTGTAGAATTGAAGCATAACCTACCTACTTTCGTAATCAATTCTCCTCACAATAAAGTCACATTTTATTAGCTTTCCTAATTCCTCGTTACATCTGTATACTAGCCTTTTGTGATTCATACATTAGAACAGCCTGACACCTCTGCTCTTCTCACCATTTAGATAATATTCTTTTATTCTTTCTGCCAAAATGGACAGTTTCAAATTTTCCCACATTACTGTCCATGTCCCAGACATTTTCCCACTTACTTAACCTATCTGTATAATTTCACCTTTTCACGACTCATCATCCCACTGTTGATGAAATATTGCCAGTTGTGCCCCAGAATCTCTGCAAGTGAACTGCACCAGGAACCAGATGGGTCTCTGTTTAACATATCATCAGAAAAACAGGTTCTTTGAGTGCTGCACTCCCACATGCTGAAGTGTTAAAGCCTCAGGAGATTATTAAACCCTCACTTTCGCACACAGAGAAAAATGTGCAACGACTAATTCATATTGAGGGAGCGCCGCACTGTCCGAGGGTCGGCGCTGAGGGAGCGCCGCACTGTCCAAGGGTTGGCGCTGAGGGAGCACCGCACTGTCCGAGGGTCGGCGCTGAGGGAGCACCGCACTGTCCGAGGTCGGTGCTGAGGGAGCGCCGCACTGTCAGAGGGTCGGCGCTGAGGGAGCGCCGCACTGTCAGAGGGTCAGCGCTGAGGGAGCGCCGCACTGTCAGAGGGTCAGCGCTGAGGGAGCGCCACACTGTCAGAGGGTCAGCGCTGAGGGAGCGCCGCACTGTCAGAGGGTCAGCGCTGAGGGAGCGCCGCACTGTCAGAGGGTCAGTGCTGAGGGAGCGCCGCACTGTCAGAGGGTCGGCGCTGAGGGAGCACCGCACTGTCCGAGGGTCGGTGCTGAGGGAGCACCGCACTGTCTGAGGGTCGGTGCTGAGGGAGCACCGCACTGTCAGAGGGTCGGTGCTGTGGGAGCGCCGCACTGTCAGAGGGTCAGTGCTGAGGGAGTGCCGCACTGTCAGAGGGTCAGTGCTGAGGGAGCGCCGCATTGTCAGAGGGTTAGTGCTGAGGGAGCGCCGCACTGTCAGAGGGTCAGTGCTGAGGGAGCGCCGCACTGTCAGAGGGTCAGTGCTGAGGAGCGCCGCACTGTCAGAGGGTCAGTGCTGAGGGAGCGCCGCACTGTCAGAGGTCAGCGCTGAGGGAGCGCCGCACTGTCAGAGGGTCAGCGCTGAGGGAGCGCCGCACTGTCGGAGGGAGCGCTGCACTGTCCAAGGGTTGGCGCTGAGGGAGCACCGCACTGTCCAAGGGTTGGCGCTGAGGGAGCACCGCACTGTCTGAGGGTCGGTGCTGAGGGAGCACCGCACTGTCGAGGGTCGGTGCTGAGGGAGCGCCGCACTGTCCGAGGGTCGGCGCTGTGGGAGCGCCGCACTGTCAGAGGGTCAGTGCTGAGGGAGCGCCGCACTGTCAGAGGGTCAGTGCTGAGGGAGCGCCGCACTGTCAGAGGGTCAGTGCTGAGGGAGCGCCGCACTGTCAGAGGGTCAGTGCTGAGGGAGTGCCGCACTGTCAGAGGGTCAGTGCTGAGGGAGCGTCGCACTGTCAGAGGGTCAGTGCCGAGGGAGTGCCGCACTGTCAGAGGGTCAGTGCTGAGGGAGCGCCGCACTGTCAGAGGGTCAGTGCTGAGGGAGCACCGCACTGTCTGAGGGTCGGTGCTGAGGGAGCACCGCACTGTCCGAGGGTCGGTGCTGTGGGAGCACCGCACTGTCCGAGGGTCGGCGCTGTGGGAGCGCCGCACTGTCAGAGGGTCAGTGCTGAGGGAGTGCCGCACTGTCAGAGGGTCAGTGCTGAGGGAGCACCGCACTGTCAGAGGGTCAGTGCTGAGGGAGTGCCGCACTGTCAGAGGGTCAGTGCTGAGGGAGTGCCACACTGTTAGAGGAGTGTCTTTCTGTTGAAGTTTGATCTGCTGTCCTGATCCTGTTCCATGAATGTGAGATAGAGAGGCTTCTGCTTTCCTGCCCAACATTCCTCTTTCAGCTAATGAATCCTCTTGCTAAACTCTTCAAGGTGATAGGTCACCCATTCGCTCCGTGTGAGCTACAATGAGTTGGATGTGGATAGCACTGGGAGGGGAATGCTTTCAATCAGCAGCTTGTTTCTTTGTTGCTGATCTGACTGCATTTTACTGAGTGCAGTGGCGCGGTTTGGGTATAGGAGGGTGTGTATCCTGGGATTGTGGGAAGGGGGGCAGCAGGTTCAGTCTCCTAGCTGCATGCAGTGGGGGTTCTCAGTGGGGTTATGTAGGGGTAGCAGGTTCAGTTCCCTGGCTGGGTGTAGTGGGAGGACTCAGGGGGGGCTGGGGAGGGGGAGTAGGTTCAGTTCCCTGGCTGGGTGCAGTGTGGGGGTTTCGGTGGTGGGGAGGGGAAGTAGGTTCAGTTCCCTGGCTGGATGTATGGGGGGACTCAGGGGGGCTGGGGAGGATAGCAGTTCAGTTCCCTGGCTGGGTGTAGTGGGGGGACTCAGGGTTCAGTTCCCTGGCTGGATGTAGTGGGGGGACTTAGGGGGGGCTGGGGAGGGGGATAGGTTCAGTTCCCTGGCTGGGTGCAATGTAGGGGTTTCGGGGCTGGGGAGGGAGATAGGTTCAGTTCCCTGGCTGGGTGCAGTGTGGGGGTTTTGGGGCTGGGGAGGGGGATAGGTTCAGTTCCCTGGCTGGATGTAGTGGGAAAGTGAATCACTAACCTGAAAAAGTTTGAGCTCCTAGTGGATAGCAGGTGATGAGAAAGAGTCTTGAAGCAGAGTTTGTGCAAATTCAAATCAAAGCTGTCAAATTGCAGAGAGGAAACAGATCCAGATACAGATGAAGCACGTGCCTGAAATGTGTTCAGATAGCTGGCTGCATTATTTTGAACGAATAAGATTAAGTTTGATTTGCCAACACCCTGAGACTGACTGGGTAACATAGCTGCTGACAAAACTGTTATTTAATACTGGGACTCCGATTGTTGGCTCTCTACCCTGGGCTGTGCCTTTGTTTGAATCTGATATCACTCAGTCAATGGCTGTCCTGGGGATACGGCCCCTCCTCAACTCACCATGCAGACCACCTGCCCACAGCATCAGCTGGAGCCCATCTGCTGACAGTTCCTTACAACCATCTGTTCCCCCAGTAGTTCACATCACCTTTGTATTGATGCTGAATGAAGAAAATGTGAGCAGCCACGTTTTTCACAGAGAATGTGTAGAATGTGAGCGATTCCTGTAACACTGAGAAACTTGATCAAAGTTCTCCAATGCAAGTTAACCCTCTGAATACAAGGGCTGCTCTATGACAGATAATCCCGTACACAATCAGCACTCTCTGTATCCCTGGGTAAATCACAGCAGGCACTGCCTCTGTAATCCCCATATAAAACCGGCACTGGATATAGGGAGACTGACCAGGCAATAATCTGTCATAATGAATCTCACTGTGCCTGCGTCGCTGGTCCCAATTCACAAAAAAATCTTCACAGTGAGAGTCAGTGTGTGTGGGACCAGTAACCAGTGAGAATCAGTGTGTGTGGGACCTGTACCCCAGTGAGAGTCAGTGCGTGTGGGACCCGTACCCCAGTGAGAGTCAGCGCGTGTGGGACCCGTACCCCAGTGAGAGTCAGCGTGTGTGGGACCCGTACCCCAGTGAGAGTCAGTGCGTGTGGAACCCGTACCCCAGTGAGAGTCAGCGTGTGTGGGACCAGTAACCAGTGAGAATCAGTGTGTGTGTGGGACCCGTACCCCAGTGAGAGTCAGTGCGTGTGGGACCAGTAACCAGTGAGAATCAGTGTGTGTGGGACCCGTACCCCAGTGAGAGTCAGTGCGTGTGGGACCCGTACCCCAGTGAGAGTCAGCGCGTGTGGGACCCGTACCCCAGTGAGAGTCAGCGTGTGTGGGACCCGGACCCCAGTGAGAGTCAGTCTGTGGGGAACCTGTACCCCAGTGAGAGTCAGTCTGTGTGGCATCCAGTTTTATAGTGCTGTTCTACGTGGGGGAGATGGGGGGGTTGTAGGAGAAGAGGGTGTGGGGAGGATCATAGAGATTTACAGCATGAGAACAGACCCTTTGGCCCAACTTGTCCATGCCGCTCTTTTTTTAAAAACCTTAAGCTAATCCCAATTGCCCGCATTTGGCTCATATCCCTCTACACCCAATCTTATCCATGTAACTATCTAAATACTTTTTAAAAGACAAAATTGTAACTGTCTTTACTACTACCTCTGGCAGTTTGTTCCAGACACTCACCACCCTCTGTGTGAAAAAATTGTCCTTCTGGACATTTTTATATCCATCCCCTCTCATCTTAAATCTATGTCCTCTAGTTTTAGACTCCCATACCTTTGGGAAAAGATATTGACTATCCAGCTGATATGTGTCCCTCATTATTTTATAGACCTCTATAAAAGCACCCATCAGCTCCCTACACACCAGAGAAATAAGTTGCCGTCTATCCAGCCTCTCCTTATAATTCAATCCATCAAGTCCTGATAACATCCTAGTAAATCTTTTCTGCACTCTTTCTAGTTTAATAATATCCTTTCTATAATAGGGTGACCAGAATTGCACACAGTATTCCAAATGTGGTCTTACCAATGTCTTGTACAACTCCTGTGGGCAGCACAGTGGTCAGCACTGCTGCTTCACAGCTCCAGGGACCTGGGTTCCATTCCCGGTTTGGGTCACTGTCTGTGTGGAGTTTGCATATTCTCCTCACGTCTGCATGGGTTTCCTCCGGGTGCTCCGGTTTCCTCCCACAGTCCAAAGACATGCGGGTTAGGTTGATTGGCTGTGTTAAAATTGCTCCTTAGTGTCCGAGATGTGTAGGTTAGAGGGATTAGTGGGTAAAATATGTGGGGATAAGGAGTGGGCCCTGGGTGGGATTGTGGTCGGCGCAGATTCGATGGGCTGAAGAGCCTCTTTCCGCACTGTATAATTCTCCGATTTCAACAAGACGTCCCAACTCCTGTATTCAATGTTCTGACTGATGAAACCAAGCATGCCGAATGCCTTCTTCATCACTCTGTTCACCTGTGTGACTTCACTTTCAAGGAGCTATGAACATGTATCCCCTAGATTTCTTTGTTCTGTAACTCTCCCCAGTCCCCTACCATTAACTGAATAAGTTCTGCTCTGGTTCAATCTATCAAAATGTATCACCTTGCATTTATCTAAATTAATCCCTATCTGCCTTTCTTCAGCCCACTGGCCCAATTGATCAAGAACTCGCTGCATTTAGAGATAATGTTCTTCACTGAGCACTAAGCCACCAATCTGAGTGTCATCTGCAAACTTACTAACCAAGCCTCCTAAATTCTCAAATCATTAATATAAATGACAAATAACACTGGACCAGCACTGATACCTGAGGCACACCACTGGTCACAGGCCTCCGATTTGAAAAACAATTCTCTATAACCACCCTCTGGTTCTATCAAGAAGCCAATTTTGTATCCATTTAGATACCTCACCCTGGATCCCATGAGATTTAACCTTATGCAACAACCTACCATGCAGTACCTTGTCAAAGGCCTTGCTAAAGTCCATGTAGACAACATCAACTGCACTGCCCTCATCTACCTTCTTGGTTACCCCTTCAAAAAACTCAAATTTGTGAGTCATGATTTTCCACTCAAAAAGCCATGCTGACTGACCCTAATCAGTCTTTGTATCTCTAAATGCCTGTCGATCCTGTCTCTCAAAATACCTTCCAATAACTCACCCGCCACAGATGTGAGGCTCACTGGCCTGTAGTTCCCAGGGTTTTCCCTGCAGCTCTTCTTAATCAAAGGCACAACATTTGCCATTTTCCAATCTTTAGGCAGCTCACCCTTGACTATCGATGATTCAAATATCTCGGCAATTTCCTCCCTAGCCTCCCACAATGTTCTGGGATACACTTCATCAGGTCTCAGAGATTTATCTATCTTGATGCGCTTTGAGACTTCCAGCACTTCCTTTTTTGTAATATGTACATTCCTCAAGATATCATAAACTCCTGAAGTGCAGTGTGAGACTACAAGGAGCTAGAGAGAGTGCCGATGCTCGATGGATGGTATGCATGTTTTAGCCTCCGTCCTTTGGCACAGCCTGCTCTCCAGTTGCTTCCAGGCCAAGACCTCACTCCACTGGGACCGTGTGGTAGGTGTGAAATGACCACCCTACGGTACAACAATCCACACACAGGCATCTTCTCCCTATCCTCCACCACCCCAATCCCCAACCACCCCCACCCTTCATCCCCATCCCCGCCTCACCCCACACCCATCCCCACCCATCCCCTTCTCCTCCCTCACCCCACCTTCCACACACCCCCATCCAACTCCACCACTTCACCTTGCTCACCCTGACCCCCACCCAACCATCCCCATCCCTTCCCCTCCCTCAACCCAACACCCACCCTCAACCCCACTCACCCATCCCCACCCCAACCCTACCCACATCCCCACCCACAACCCCACCCATCCTGCCCCACCCCAACCTCACCCCCAACCCCTTCTCACCCAAAGGAATTTTGGGACTTGGAAGGTCAGGATCCTCATGGACAATCCCAGCAGTGACAGACGGGAATGTGATGCCAGCGCGGGGACTCTGACTGGAGGACTGGGCCACAGGGACCAGCAGGAGATGTCAGCAGCAGTGGGACGATATTGGAGAGCCCTAGCCGAGCAGCCCAGGCACTGGAAACACATTTTCAGTCAGCCTATTGTCTGCACATTCAGGCGCCAGTTGCAGTTTGTACCTCATTGTAATGAGTCTTCTCAGGGGTCCGTGTCCTCGGGGGACAATCCTTATTCCCGAGGAACCATCCCTGTTACGTTGGGTGTCCCTCAAAAAGTTTAGGATTGGGAAGTAGCCAAATATAAAACTGTTACGGACATTCCCGGGAAACAGACACGCACCTGCATGGTGAGCTTGGAGTGGTCCCAGTCACATGGAATTGATGAAGGGCCTTAGGATTGGAGAGCTGCACGGTGCAATCAGTGGCTCCCTGTGCCTGTGTCTGCCCTAACCCTTCCTGTCCTCCTCACGGCCTGCTCAAGGCCCAACTGAAGCAATCTTTCACCCTGGCTCCATGATTGTCTCATTAGGGATAGGATTTATAGTTATTTAGAGAGAAATGAATTGATTGGGGATAGTCAGCATGGTTTTGTGAAGGGTAGGTCATGCCTTACTAACCTCATTGAGTTTTTTGAGAAGGTGACCAGAGAGGTGGATGGGGGTAAGGCGGTTGATGTAGTATATATGGACTTTAGTAAGGCTTTTGATAAGGTGGCCCATGGAAGACTTCTACAGAAAATGCAGATGTGTGGAATAGAGGGTGATTTAGCTAATTGGATTAGAAATTGGCTGGCAGATAGAAGACAGAGGGTGGTGGTTGATGGGAGATATTCATCGTGGAGTTCGGTGACGAGTGGTGTGCCTCAGGGGTCTGTTTTGGGGCCCCTGCTGTTTGTAATTTTTATAAATGATCTGGATGAGGGTATTGAGGGATGGATCAGTAAATTTGCAGATGATACTAAAGTTGGTGGTGTGGTAGATAGTGAAGAGGGGTGTTTTAGTTTACAGAGTGACTTGGACAAGTTGCAGAGCTGGGCCGAGAGGTGGCAAATGGAGTTTAATGTGGAAAAGTGTGAGGTAATGCACTTTGGCAGGAACAATAAATGTGTAGAGTATAGGGCTAATGGTAGGGCTCTTAATAGTGTTGAGGAACAGAAGGATCTTGGTGTATGTGTCAATAGATCCCTGAAAGTAGGCAGTCAAGTGGATAAAGTTGTTAAGAAGGCTTATGGAGTCTTAGCTTTTATTGGTAGGGGGATTGAATTTAGGAGCCGCAGCATCATGTTGCAGCTGTACAAAACTCTAGTGCGGCCGCACTTGGAGTATTGTGTGCAGTTCTGGTCGCCACATTATAAGAAAGATGTGGAGGCATTGGAGAGGGTACAGAGGAGGTTTACCAGGATGTTGCCTGGTATGGAGGGCAGGTCTTATGAAGAGAGGTTGAGGGATTTGAGGTTGTTTTCGTTAGAAAGGAGGCGGCTAAGAGGGGATCTTATTGAAGCATATAAGATGATTAGAGGTTTAGATAGGGTGGACAGTGATAGCCTTTTTCCTAGGATGGGGAAAGCTAGCACGAGGGGACACAGCTTTAAATTAAGGGGTATGAGTTATAGGACGGATATCAGAGGTAGGTTCTTTACTCAAAGAGTGATTAGGGAGTGGAATGCCCTGCCTGCAGCTGTTGTAGATGCGCCAAGTTTGGTGGCGTTTAAGAGGTTAGTTGATAAGTATATGGAAGAGAAGGGGATGGTTTAGTTTGGAGGGGCATTGCTTGTTATTTTGGTCGGCACAACATCGAAGGCCGAAGGGCCTGTTCTGTGCTGTATTGTTCTATGTTCTATGTTCTATACACAAGCGTCCGTGCTGGAGGGAACCTGTGGAATTAATGTTTAGAATGGCTGTTGCCTGTATGGCTGCACACAACAGATGTCCATCTGTAGCACCATGTTAGCAATCCCTGGAAGACTCAGTAAAGATGCTGCACAGTCTCTCTCATGGCAAAGTTTCTGGCAGCTTGTGGTCTTGGAAAGCTTGAGAGGGAAATATTACAACGGTTAGCCTTTGTGTGTCTGTGTTGCCTTCCAGCACCCTCATCCATTGGTGCAGCCTCAGCCAACTGACCCTGGCGTCTCCCCGCCCCACCCCTGTCATCAAGATGACGCTCCAGTATCTGCAGCTGTGTATTAATGCTGGGGTTTTCCTCATCCATCATTGTTATCAATACGACCGATCACTCTACTGAGCCCACCGCAAACTCATCAAACCTGTGAGGGAACAGAGAGAGAGATTTGTATCCAACTATCAGATCATTACAATACCTTGGGCCTTTGGCCATCTTTATATAGGAGCAGCGAGCTGACAAACAGCCCACAGCGCTCACAGACTCACTGATGCCCTCGCATCGCCAAAACTGAGTATTTTCTGGAATCTGCCCACACCAACTCACCCTCGGGCTGCCCGTCACCCTTGGGCTGCCTGTCACCCTCGGGCTGCCCTCCTCTGCACACAGGGGTACAGAAGGCTGCTGTATGAGGAAGGGTTTGTGATTTATCGGCCCTCCTCAACATGGACATATGGATAGTGATGTGGGTGGCTGTTGAGAAGGAGCAGAGGGAATCCAAGGCACCATACATATGGGGGAAGGGGGTACCCTGGGGAGATGTGAGCCCCTTGCCTCTTGCTCCTGGCTCCTGAGGCATTTAGTCTACTAGCCTCTTACTGAAAGCTGAGGCTTAGCCATGGGTGTAGTGCTTTGGGGAGCTGATAGTGGAAAGGATTAAATCCTGATGGCCAGTCAGATCACAAGCATAAATCTAACTGGACTTAGTTCTTCTGTCAGAGCTAAGCAGTGCAAACGGGCACCCAGGTAACTCTGTGAAGCAATTTCCCAAAAGGAGCAGTTGATTGGTCAGTCCTGGTGGGTATTTCACTGTCTCAGACAGATAGTGGAGAAACACACAGATGAGTTCCCACTGGCAGCACTGCACTTCCCATGTGTTGTCAGGAGCCATATTCACATCTGCAGAGCTCCTGTCACTGAGGTAACAGCTGATAGAGCTGCTGCTTGTTCCCATTACTGGGCCTGGAACAGGACATCTGCGGGGTTGGGGGGGTGGAGGTGGGGGCATTTGACCTGATATGCAACCCCTCTCTGCTTGTTCAGTTGGTACAGGCCATGCACACAATATGAGCCACAAGGCAGCACTGACTCCTGACCTCAGGACCCCCAGACTGATATTAGCCCCCCCAAATCATCGCACACCCGAGACAACCAGGGGGGGGGGGGAGAAAGGGAAGGGGGGAGGGGGAGGGAAAAAAAAAAGGAGGGGGGGAGGGGGGGGGAAGGGGGGGGGGGAGGGAGAAGGGGGGGAAAAGTTATAGGTGGATTGAGAACAGGTGGTGGTGAGAGGATTTTTGAAAAAACTGGATCCAAATTACTTGTGGGTTGATCCACAATTGATTTGTTTACAAGTCCTTGTCAGGTTGCCTTTACATTGACCAAAATACTTGGAAATCATAGAAACCCTAAGTGCAGATGGAGGCCGTTTGGCCCACTGAGTTTGCACCAACAATAATCCACCCAGGCCCTATCCCTATAATCTCAAATATTTATCTGTTAATCCCTGTAGTCTACGCATCCCAGGACACTAAGGGGCAATTTAACATGGCCAACGTACCTAACCTACACATCTCTGCAAAAGTCTTGTTAGAAAAGCCCTAACTCTGATTTAGTGTTCTACCCTAATCCCATAGCAGGTACGGTCATGTAAGTGGACTGTGACCCAAAGGTTAGACAGACGATCTGGAGAGGTGAACTCAAATCCACCACATCCATTCCTGAGCAGGAAGGACAGGGACCTGCTCTGTAATAAAAGAGCAAGCAGATGTATAAGAGTGCATTTAGGAGACTTGCTCTATCACTTTTCACTCCACTCAGTGGGCTAAACCCTCATGTCTGACAGACACATGCCCAGGGTCTACAGCTCACTGTCCAAAAGGTTTTTAGTAAAATCTTCCTCCCCCAACCATCTCTCCCCAGGTTTTTATAGCAGCGATGATACATAATTGATTCATTGACATGTTCACATCCTTAAATGTCCCAATTTCATAAGACTTGTAGGGTAATAAGCTTGCCCCTCTGTCTCATTTCCCTTTTAGGGAGAAGAGAATATAGGGGTGGGGTGGGAAAGAGAGAGAGTTTTGAGTTTATTTATTAGTGTCACAAGTAGGCTTACATTAACACTGCAATGAAGTTACTGTAAAAATCCCCTATTCGCCTCATACCGGAGGAAGCTGATGTGGAATATATACACATCAGCAGAGATGTGTTGAGGTCTGTATATAATGTGCTGTAGGCTCTGAGTAATATGTCATGAAGGGACATACTAAATGGATGAAATTGGAGATAAAGAGGAAATTACGTGACTCTTCCCTTTCCAAAGGACAATGGGTAGTTTATGTGGAAAAGGTGATTAAAAAAAACACATGGCACGCTTGCCTTCATCGGCCGGGGCACTGAGTATAAAAGTTGGCAAATTATGTTACAGTTATATAAAATGTTGATTAGGCTACATTTGGAATTCTGTGCCCGGTTCTGGTCATCACCCTACCAGATGGATATGGAGGCTTTGGACAGAGTACAGAAAAGGTTTACCAGGACGTTGCCTGGTATGGACAGTATTAGCTATGAGGAGGGATTGAATAAATTGGGATTGTTCTCCCTGGAGAGACAGAGTGGCGATCTGATAGAAATTTATAAAATTATGTGAGGCATAGATAAGGTGAACAGTTGGAAGCTTTTTCCCAGGGCAGAAATCATAATTACAAGGTGGCAGGAGTTCAAGGTAAAAGGGGCAAGGTTCACTGAAGATGTGCAGGGATTTTTTTTTAAAAACACAGGAGGTGGTGGGGGCCTGGAATGTGCTGCCAAGTGAGGGGGTTGAGGCAGACACGTTAGTGATATTTAAGACTTATCTGGATAGATACATGAACAGACAGGGAATAGAGGGGATACAGGCAGATACAGACGGCACAATGTGATTGGTACAGGTTTGATGGCTGAAGGGCCTGTTCCTGTGCTGTACTGTTCAATCTTGAGGTTTTGAGATTCTTTAACTGGTACCAAATGTTGCAGATTCTGTCACTGTGCCCCTTATGGAGATTTGTGTGGTTGATTTAAATGCTGTTTTCTCCCTGTGCAGTGTTATTGCCGGTGCTTTATATTTGGAGCTTGCTGCATTTTTCGAGGTGTGAGGTCAGCGATCCATGTACAAAAGCGTTAAACGATACATTATTCTGCACCAGTATACCAGATGGTGAGTACAATTGTGGCACGTCCAAATTATTTTCTGAAATCGGACTGCACCCGTAATGAATTGGGTACAATATAAACTTCATTTTTCAAAGTCTATGGGTGGGATTCTCTGGTGGTGTGCGCACCAAATCCATCTAAACAAAAAATCACCCACTGCAGAATCCCGTTACCTGCCAAGA
>JAGIQG010000003.1:139136648-139375367 GCA_024679065.1 Sphyrna mokarran
TAGGTTAGAGGAGGGGGGAGGGTGGGATACTCTACCTGTGTAGAGTATCGGGTTTCCTCTCTGGACCAATTTATAGAGAACTCAGTAAGAATTTAGCAACACCAATTTTTAATCCAACCGATTTATTTGATAGTAAAAAAGCGAGCTTTCGACACTCCCGTGTCTTCGTCAGGCAAATGCAGTGTTCTGGTCTGCAATAGCACACATCAGCACAGACAGTCAGAGATTGCTGATTAGAATGCGAATCCTTACATCTAACCTGCTATTCAAGTGTTAAAGTGGCTAACAATGTGTGTGAAGGGAATCCTGAGCATTGTTGGAGAATTGTGTATTTTCTCCAGACAGCACAGTAAGTGAGGTTTTTTTGCTAACCCAGGCAAGTTACGGGGGTTACAGATAGTGTGTCATGAAGCCAAGATCCCTGTTAAGACCGTCCTCATGTGCGGAGCTTGGCTATCAGTCTCTGCTCAGCGACTCTGCACTGTCGTGTATCACGAAAGCCCCCTTGAAGATCATTTACCCACAGGTCGGAGGCCGAATGCCCATGACTGCTGAAGTGTTCGCCCACAGGAAGGGAACTGTTTTGCCTGTTGATTGTTGAGCGATGCTCATTCATCCGCTGTCGTAGTGTCTGCATGGTCTCCCCAATATACCATGCTTCGGGACATCCTTTCTTGCAATGTATTAGGTAGACAACGTTGGCTGAGTTGCAAGTGTATGTACTGTGTACCTGGTGAATGGTATCCTCACGTTTGATGATGTCGTCCATATCTTTGATCCGGCATGTCTTGCAGAGGTTGCTGTGGCAGGGTTGTGTGGTATTGTGGTCACTGTTCTCCTGAAGGTTGGGTAGTTTGCTGCGAACAATGATCTGTTTGAGGTTGTGCGGTTGTCTGAAAGCAAGTGGGGGGGTGGGGATGGCCCTAGCGAGATGTTCATCGTCATCAATGATATGTTGAAGACTCCGGAGAAGATGTCGTAGCTTCTCCGCTCCGGGGAAGTACTGGACAACAAAGGGTACTCTGTCCACCGTGTCCCGTGCTCGTCTTCTGAGGAGGTCAGTGCGGTTTATTGTTGTGGCACGTCGGAACTGTCGATCGATGAGTCGAGCGCCATATCCTGTTCTCACGAGGGCATCCTTCAGCGTCTGGAGGTGTCTGTCACGATCCTCCTCATCTGAGCAAATTCTGTGTATACAGAGGGCTTGTCCATAGGGAATGGCTTCTTTAACGTGTCTAGGGTGGAAGCTGGAGAAGTGGAGCATTGTGAGGTTGTCTGTCGGTTTGCGGTACAGTGAGGTGCTGAGGTGACCGTCCTTGATGGAGATGCGTGTGTCCAAGAATGCAACTGATTCTGGAGAATAGTCCATGGTGAGTCTGATGGTGGGATGGAACTTGTTGATATCATCATACAGTTGTTTCAATGATTGTTCACCATGAGTCCAAAGGAAAAAGATGTCATCAATGTATCTAGTATATAACCTTGGTTGGAGATCTCGTGTGGTGAAGAAGTCTTGTTCGAACCTGTGCATGAAGATGTTGGCATACTGAGGTGCGAATTTGGTCCCCATGGCTGTTCTGTGTGTCTGGATGAAAAGCTGATAGTTGAAGGTGAACACATTGTGGTCCAAGATGAAGTGGATGAGTTGTAAAATTGCATCTGGAAACTGGCAGTTGTTGGCATTGAGTACTGAGGCAGTTGCAGCAATGCCATCGTCGTGGGGGATGTTGGTGTAGAGCGCCGAGACATCCATTGTGACAAGGAGTGTCCCTGGTTCAACTGCTCCATGTGTGCTGAGTTTCTGTAGGAAGCCTGTAGTGTCAAGACAAAAGCTGGGGGTTCTTTGTACGATGGGTTTCAATTTATAGAGACAGAAAACTACAACTACCGGCAGCCTCCTAATGACGACTTCCGGTTTCTTGTTAGTTTAAATAAAAACGGCAAAAACTACCCCCGCTCACTATTTTAAACAAAGAGAAAAGTTAAAGTACTTAACACACAAACTTCACGCTTTTCCCAAATCACTGCCTCTCTGTGCTGCTCCAAGGGAACAATGAGGCCGATACCCAGAGGTTAGTACTTATATAGCTAGAAAACATGAGCTGATGAATGGATTTGATCAGGTAGATAACAAGAGAATGTTCCTACTCATGGAAGAGACTAGAGTGAGGGACATGAGGTCTACAGGAGATGAGGATTGTTTTGTCTCTGGGTCAGTGAATATATTCGATGGCTGAGTTTGACAGATTTTTGATCTACAACTGGGTTAAAGGTCATGGAACAGGCAGGAAATGGAGTTAAGGCCACAATTTGATTAGCTATGATCTTGCAGGGCAGGCTTGAAGGGCTGAATGGCTGCCTCATTATTGTTCTTAGGAAAGTTGAGGATTATGGATTATTTACTATTTTTTTTTTTCTCTCCTCAGACACATTAGCCATGTAGCTTGGAACCCTGAAACTGGATTTGATGTAAGTATGTGATCACTGTCTCACCAAAATTAGTGTTGCCCTGATGATGGGGGAAGGGCTAATACTGAGGAGACTGAGATCTGGGTCAATGTGCAACCAGAACCTGTAGGCACTAACTGTATCTTCATTCCTGTTCCCCTCATCCCATCTCCTCTGAGGGAGTGGGGGGTTGGGTTGTGGGTGGTGTCTGGCTATGCAGCACCACCAGTTTTAAAACCAACCAACTGGTTGGATTTAAATTGGATTTCAACTTGAATTCAAGTTGGATTTAAATACAACTGGTGTTGTCAGACCTCTTACTGTGTTTACCCCAGTCCAATGCCGGTATCTCCGTAGAACGTAAGACAGACCCTTCGGCCCTTGATGTTGTGCCGGCCAGTGGACCCTCTAACCTAAACTGTTCCAATATCATCCATGTGCCTATCCACTGAACATTATGCAGTGATCAGTGTCTATAAAGTGGGAGGGGCAGGGGGAGAGGCAATGGCTTTTGGACTTGGTGAGATTGGGGTTTCTGGGTCTGGATTTGGGGGTGGATTGGGGTATGGGTGACCTGCTCTGTTTCTCTCTCCCTCTCTCTCAGCTGCAGATGAAGCTACTGGACCCAGAGTTGCTCCAACAGACAGGGATTAATGGGAGCCTGAAGGGTGCAGGAAACACCCAGCTGCTTAACAATGTTATTGAGCAGAAAGAAGGAATAGAATCCCTGAGGAAAGAAGTGAGACTTAAAGGTACAGGGTCTAGGGGGAGGAGGTGGGTGGGAAAGAGGATGGGGGGACAGGGACTGTTACAGTGGGGAAACTTTACTGAAGCATTGGAAATAAAGCACTGGATTATTTGCCCCCTATCCAGTGGGGATGGAGGGATGCATCTATGGTTGCCCCATAAACATTGGGGGGAAAAAGGGCCTCTCCCATCCCTCTTACTAAGAGGGTGAGGAGTGGGGGTGGGGGTCTGAGTGTGATGGGCTGGATAATTGGAGTTTGGTCTCTGAGCAAGGAGAAGGATGCAAGTATGATGGGGGTGTAAGAGGCAGTACTGACTCTCTCTCTCTCTCTCTCTCTCTTTAGCTGCCACAGGTTCTGAGGAAATAGCTTCTACATCCAATGCCCACCAGCTGCTCCCTTACAGGGCAGGAACAGGGCCTGCTGCCACCTCTGCTCAAGAAAAGGGAGGTCAAGAAGTTTCTTCCAGCCTCAGAGAACCTACTCCCCTCAAACCAGGTGCTCCTGTTGCACCCAGTCCACATTTTGGAGACCCTTCTCTCTCTTTTTCATTCTGTGCCCCAATTGCCCCGCCCCCTATGCCTCCAGTCTTTGATGGGATTGCCTCGCCCCCTCCAAATAGTTTGCTACTTGAAGACATCAGACAAGGTGCTCAGTTGAATCCAGTGGAGACGGGGAAATCTCTGGGAGCAGCTAGTTGTCGATACCAGCTGCTGGATCAGATTCGACAAGGGTGTATTTTAAAGTCGGTGAGTCTGGGGTTGGGGGAGCATATGGCTCAGTTTTGAGCACGAGTGTTGATTCACCAGATTACTGCCTGTGATCAGTATTGATACTGACAGAAGGGGAAATGAGAGATTCTGGCACTCTTAGCACTGGAGCTGGAAAGGTTAGGGAGAGATTTAATGATGCAAAAATTGGGAAGTATTTTGGTGTGAACAGGCGGAAATCTTTTCTGATTGGAAAGGTTCAGGGAGATAATCCATTTTCCACATAGACCTGCTGCTTATTTGTTAACCTGGCCAGGGCTTTGCAATCTTGAACATGCTGCCTATGGTCATGCTGGGGGGAGGAGATGGGTGGGGGGGCTAATGCTGCCTAAATACATAAGTGGGGAGTCCCACAAAATCTCATCCCAAGTGGTCACCTTCAGATCTTTTTGGCAAGAAAGAGTTGACTGAAGTGAACTGGGCAAAATGGTTAAATAGTAACTGGAGCAATGACAGATCCTTAAACAGAGTCTTAATAGTTTAAGGCAGGGCTGGCTAGATAAAAAGGGTGCAAGATTACTGGTGGAGGTTACAACCAAGTCAGCTGTTAAGTTATTGAATGGTGCAGTAGGCTTGAGGGACTGGGTGGCCCACTCTTAATTTGTGTATCTCAGTAAAGATATATCTTGAGAAATTTTCTACCAAAATAGTTGGGAGGAGAGAAAATGAAAACAATTGAGAAAACACCAGCATGCAACATAAGAGAATCCCACAGTCTTTAGGCAAATAAATAATGATGCTAAAAGGAGCAGACCTGATTAGGAATTGTAAAGGCAATTTGCACATGGAAATGGGGGGGGTGGTATTGCTATTTAAATGGAGAAAAGCTGCAGCATGTGACAGTGCAGAGGGACCTGGGGGTCCTTGTGCACGAATCATAAGAACAGTCTGCAGGTGATTAAGCTGAATGCAATGTTGGCCTTTATAGCTGGGGGATAGAATGTAAAAGTAGGGAGGTACTTTTGCAGCTGTACAGGGTACTGGTGAGGCCACAGAGTACTGTGTGCAGTTTTGGTCGCTGCATTTGAGGAAGGATATATTGGCCTTGGAGGGGATGCAGAGAAGGTTCAATAGGCTGATACCGGAGATGAGGGCGTTGGATTATGAGGAGAGACTAAATAGGCTAGGTTTGTATCCGTTTGAGTTTAGAAGGTTGAGGGGATCTTGTAGAGACGTTATAAGATAATGAAGGGGATGGATAGAGTAGAGGTTGAGAGACTTTTCCTGCTTAGCAAAGATAGCAGGACGAGAGGGCAAAGACTCAAGATTAGGTGGGGTGGGGGGGTGCAGTTTAGATTACATTTGAGGAGGAATTTCTTCACGCAAAGGGTGGTGAATCTTTGGAATTTTCTGCCTGATGAAGTGGAGGAGGCTTCCTCGCTGAATATGTTCAAGTCAAGAGTGGGTAAGTTTTTGATTGACAAGGGAATTAAGGGTTATGGAGAGAAAGCAGGAAAGTGGAACTGAACCACTACAGATCAACCATGATCTTATTGAATGGCAGGGCAGGCTTGAGGGGCTGGATGGCTGACTTCTCCTTTTTAAAAAAAAATGCACCTCTTTACCAAGGAGGTGAATGCTACCAAGACATGGTGATACTTGAACAAGTTGATGCATTCAAGGAAGTGAGTGGAAATTGCAGCTATGCAGGCTACAATCTTCAAGTCGTTTTGAGATTTGGGCTGGTTATTTGCCCCACACTCCTGGTGTGGGGGGAGGAGGGGGATGCACCTGTGGTGCAAACAATTCTGAAATTGGTTGCCCCATAGATATTACAAGTATTATGCCCTTGTTCTAAAATGTTTATAAGGATAGCCCCAGCAGTTATAGGCCAGTTAGTTTAACATCAGCAGTGCAAAAGGACTGGAGTATAAAAGTAGGGAAATGTTCAATTGTTTAGACTCTTTGTAAAGCACATTTGGACTATTGTGTTCAGTTTTGGCCTCTTTATTTGAGGAAGGATATGGTGATACTGGAGGCAGTTCAGAAGAGGTTGCCAGGACTTGAGAAGCTGAGTTAGAGATTGAATAGGTTAGGACTTTATTCCCTGGATCATAGAAGAATGAGGGGAGATTTGATAGAGGGTGTATAAAATTATGAAGGGTATAGATTGTGAATGCAAGCAGACTTTTTCCACTGAGGCTAGGGGAGAAAAAAATCAGAGCATGGGTTAAAAGTGAAAGGAGAAATGTTTAAAGGAATGTTGTGGGGTGGGGGGAGGGGGTGCTGCTTCACGCAGAGTGTGGTGGGAGTGTGGAATGAGCTGCTGGATAAAGTGGTAAATACAGGGTCATTTTTAAGATTTAAAAAACTTGGACAGGTACATGGATGGAGGGGTGTGGGGGATATGGTCCAAGTGCAGGTCAGTGGGACTAGGCAAAAAAATGGTTCGGCACAGGCAAGAAGGGTCAAAAAGCCAGTCTGAGCTGTAATGTTCTGTGAAGAGGAATTACTTCTTGCAGAGGGTGATAAAGTATGGAACTTGATGTCCCATAGCATGGAGTCTGAATCATTGGTTTCAAGAAGAAGTTAGATACATTTCTAAAAGAGGGAGGGATATGGGGAATGGGTGGGGAGGCAGATTTGAGACGAGGGAGAGATCAGCCATGATCTGAATGGCAGAGCAGGCTCAAAAGTTTGAATTTGTCAACTTCTGTGCCTAGTTGCTATGTTCCTAAGCAGTGGAAAAGCTTCTTGAAACAATTGACTGGGATAGTCAGCACTCATGTGGAAAAATGAGTTAAGAAGAGCCAGCAGAGATTTTTGAGGAGCTAATGGAAAAGGTTGATGATAATGCAGTAGATGTGGTGTACATGGACTTTCAGAAGGCATTTGAAATTGTTCCACACAACAGATTTGAGAAGTTGCAACTCATGAAATGAAAAGGACATAGAACAGTACAGGCCCTTCAGCTCTTGATCTGCCAAACTTTGTCCAAAACCAAGATCAAGCTATCCCATTCCCTATCATTCTGGTGTGTTCCATGTGCCTATCCAATAACTGCTTGAAAGTTCCTAAAGTGTCTGACTCCATTATCACAGCAGGCAGTCTATTCACACCCCAACCACTGAGTAAAGAACCTACCTCACACATCCCTCCTATATATCCCACCATGAACCTTATAGTTATGTCCCCTACTAACAGCTACACCCACCCAAGGAAATATTCTCTGAATATCCTCTCATCTTCTTATAAACCTCTTAAGTCACCTCTCATTCTCCTCTGCTCTACAGAGAAAAGCTCCATCTCTCAACCTTTCCTCATAAGACCTACTCTCCAAACCAGGCAGCATCCCAGGGGTAAATCTCTTCTGCACTCTCTCCAATGCTTCAAGATCCTCCTTACAGTGAGGTGACCAGAACTGCACACAATATTCCAAATGTGGTCTCATCAAGATCCTATACAGTTGCAGCGTAACACCAAGGCTCTTAAACTCAAACTCCCTGTTAATAGACACTAACACACTATAAGCCTTCTTCACAGCTCTAGCCACTTAAGTGGCAACCTTCAGCAATCTGTGGATATAGAACACAGAACATTACAGCGCAATACAGGCCCTTCGGCCCTCTATTGGTTCCATTGGTCGGCACAATATAATGACTCTCTAACCTAAACCCATCCAATATTATCCATATGCCTATTCACTGACCATTTGAACACCCTTAAGCTTGGCGAGTCCACAACTGCTGCAGGCAGGGCATTCCATGCCCTTACTACCCTCTGAGTAAAGAACCCACCTCTAACATCTGTCCTATAACTACCACCCCTCAATTTAAAGCTATGTCCCCTTGTGTTAGCCATCTCCAGCCAAGGAAAAAGGGTGGACAGTGAGAGCCTATCTAACCCTCTGATCATCTTGTATGCCTCAATTAGGTCACCTCTTAGCCTTCTTCTCTAATGAAAATAACCTCAAGTCCCTCAGCCTTTCCTCATAAGACCTTCCCACCATACCAGACAACATCCTGGTAAGCCTTCTCTGCATCCTTTCCAATGCCTCCACACCTTTGTGGTGACCAGAACTGAACACAATACTCCAAGTGCAGCTGCATCAGTTTTGTACAGTTGCAACATGACATCTCAGCTCTGAAATTCAATCCCTCTACTAATAAAAGCTAACACTGTATGCTGCCTTAACAACCTTATCAACTTGAATACCAACTTTCAGGGAGCTATGCACATGTACACTGAGACCTCTGCTTGTCGATACTACCAAGATTCCTTCCATTAGCCCTATATTCTTTGCTCCTGTTACTCTTACCAAAGTGAATCACCTAACACTTTTCTGCATTAAACTCCATTTGCCACCTCTCAGTCCAGTTCTGCAGCTTACCTGTCCCTCAGCAAACTGTAACATCCATCCTCACTGTCTACAACTCCTCTGACTTTGTCGTCAGCAAATTTACTAACCCATCCCTCTGCATCCTCATCCAGGTCATTTATAAAAATAACAAACAACAGTGGTCCCAAAACAGATCCCTGAGGTACACCACCAGTAACTAAACTCCAGGTTGAATATATCCCATCAACTACCACCCTCTCTTTTATCAGCTAGCCAATTCCTGATCCAATTTACTAAATCACCCTCAATCCCATGCATCTGCACTTTCTGCAGTAGTCTTCCATGGGGAACCTTATCAAACGCTTTGCTAAAATTCATATACACCACATCAACTCCCTTATCCTTATCCACCTCTTTGGTCACCTTTTTCAGAAAACTAAGGTTTGTGAGGCACAATTTACCCTTTACAAAAAAGTGTTGACTATCCCTAATCAATTCATTTCTCTCTAGATGACTATAAATCCTATCCCTAATTAATTCTTTCCAAAACTTTGCCCACAACAGATGTAAGGCTCACCAGGCTATAATTCCCAGGATGGTCTCTACTCCCTTCTTGAACAAGGGGACAACATTTGCCATCCTCCAGTGTTCCAGCACTATAGCCAACAATGACAAAGGCTCTGCAATCTCCTCTCTAGCCTCCCAGCGAATCCTGGGGTAAATACCATCTAGCCCAGAGGACTTATATTTTCATACACTCAAGAATAGCGAACACCTTATGTACCTCTGTCCCATCTAGTCTACAACCCTGTATCCCAGTATTCTCGACATTTTTCTGTGTGAATACTGATGAAAAATACTCACTCAGTGCCTCTCTGATCTCTTCAGGCTCCTTGCACAACTTCCCACTGCTGTCTCTGACTGGCCCTAATCTTGCTGTAATCAATCTTTTATTCTTGACATACCTATAGAAAGCTTTAGTGTTCTCCTTGATCCTATCTGCCAAAATCCTCATGTTCTCTTCTAGTTCTTCTTAACTCACACTTTAGTGCTCTCCTGGCTAATTTGTAACTCTCCAGTGCCCTAACTGAGCTTTCACATTTCATGTTTACATAAGCCTCCTTTTTCCTCTTCACCAGAGAATCAACTTCCTTAGAACATTGAACGTTACAGCGCAGAACAGGCCCTTCGGCCTTCGATGTTGCACCGACCAATTAGGAAAAAGCAATGACCCTCCAAACTAAACCATTCCCTTTTCGTCCATAAACTTATCTACTAACCTCTTAAACGCCACCAAACTTGGCGCATCTACAACTGCAGGCAGGGCATTCCATACCCTAACCACCCTCTGGGTAAAGAACCTAGCTCTGATATCCATCCTATAACTACCACCCCTTAATTTAAAGCTATGTCCCCTCGTGCTAGCTTTCTCCATCCTAGGAAAAAGGCTATCACTGTCCACCCTATCTAAACCTCTAATCATCTTATGTTTCAATAAGGTCTCCTCTTAGCTGCCTCCTTTCTAACGAAAACAACCTCAAATCCCTCACACCTCTTTCATCAGGCCTGCCCTCCATACCAGGCAGCACACTCCTGGTAAACCTCCTCTACCCTCTCCAATGCCTCCACATCTTTCTTATAATGTGGCGACCAGAACTGCACACAATACTCCAAGTGCGGCCGCACTAGAGTTTTGTACAGTTGCAACAGGATGCTGCGGCTCCTAAATTCAATCCCCCTACCAATAAAAGCTAAGACTCCATATGCCTCCTTAACAACTTTATCCACTTGACTGCCTACTTTCAGGGATCTACGCACATATACACCAAGATCCCTCTGTTCATCAACACTATTAAGAGTCCTACCATTAGCCCTATACTCTACACATTTGCTATTCCTGCACCATGGTTCTCTCACTTGACCACTTCTGTCCTGCCTGACAGGTACATAATTATCAAGGACTTGCAGTAGCTGTTTCTTGAATAAGTTCCACATTTCAGATGTTCCCAGCCCCTGCAGTTTCCTACTCCACCCGATGTATCCTAAATCTTACCTACCTAAATGTGTAGAGTATAGGGCAAATGGTAGGATTCTTAGTAGTCTAGATGAACAGAGGGATCTTGGTGTGTATGTGCATAGATCCCTGAAAGTAGGCAGTCAGGTCGAGAAGGTTGTTAGGAAGGCATATGGAGTCTTGGCTTTTATTGGTAGAGGGATTGAATTTCGGAGCCGCAATGTCATGTTGCAACTGTACAAAACTCTAGTGCGGCCGCCGCACTTGGAGTATTGTGTCAGTTCTGGTCCCCACATTATAAGAAAGAGGTGGAGGCATTGGAGAGGGTGCAGAGGAGGTTTACCAGGATGTTGCCTGGTATGGAGGGCATGTCTATGAGGAGAGGCTGAGGGATTTGGGTTGTTTTCGTTAGAAAGGAGAGCTAAGAGGGGACCTGATCGAACATAAGATGATTAGAGGTTTAGATAGGGTGGACAGTGATAGCCTTTTTCCTAGGATGGAGAAGCTAGTACGAGGGGACACAGCTTTAAATTAAGGTGGGTGATAGTTATAGGACGGATATCAGAGGCAGGTTCTTTACCCAAGGGTGGTTTGGGAGTGGAATGCCCTGCCTGCAGCTGTTGTAGATGCGCCAAGTTTGGTGGCGTTTAAGAGGTTAGTTGATAAGTATATGGAAGAGAAGGGAATGGTTTAGTTTGGAGGGGCATTGCTTTTTATATTGGTCGGCGCAACATCGAAGGCCGAAGGGCCTGTTCTGTGCTGTTATGTTCTAACAGCCTCATAATTACCTTCCCCCATTATAACTTTTCCCTTCGGTATATGCCTATCCCTTTTATCACTAAGGTAAACATAACTGAATTGTGGCCAAACGGCTCATCTACTTCCAAGGCTAACACCTGGTCTGGTTCATTACCCAGTACCAAATCCAACGTAACCTCTCCTCTTGTTGGCCTATCTACATACTGTCATGAAACCCTCCTGCACACATTGTACAATATGAACTCCAAGATCTTTCTGTTCCTTCACATTCCTCAACCCTGCTGTTGACCCTGTAATCTGCATTCAGATTTGTCCTACCGAAATGAATCACCTCACACTCATGATGCTGACCTGCAAAGCTGGCACAGACATGATTTACCAAATGGTCTCTTCTGTAACAACTGTCTGATAAATGAGGAAAGATTAGTAAGGCAAAAAAAACACAGCAATAGCTTCTACAAGTTTACTGTAAGGAAAAGAGTAGCAAAAGCAAACAGTATCTTAATCTATGTTTGCCAACTTTCCAATGAGACACCATTTTAACTCTGAAAATTAAATGATCCCAGATGGGAGTGTAATGACACACTAATGTTTATAATATGCCAATATGACATACCTCAAATTAGAACACACATTTTTCAAATACATTGTAAAAATATTGTTTTATGTACTCACCAGCCCATTTCTTCACCTGAGCTGCAGCTCATGGACCTTGGTAAAGAAGCAGCAGTAATATTGACACTTGTATTTGTGTTACACATTAGTGTTATGTAACAATACCATACCAAGGTTACCTAAAGATCATTGTGAACCAAATAAAATTCTTTGAGTATTTGAGTCTCTTTTCTGCATAACTACACACGTTGTCATCATTCTTCCATAACTAGTGGATTGTCTCGAGGATCAATGCTGGAGCATCGTATATTAATGACTTAAATGAAGAAACCAAGTGTATTGCAACCAAATTAGTTGCCAAGGAGGTAGGAAAGCAAATTTAAAGTTTATTTTTAGTGTCATAAGTAGGCTTACATCAACAGTGCAATGAAGTTACTGTGAAAATTCCCTAGTTGCCACAATCCAGTGCCTGTTTGGATATGTTGAGGGAGAATTTAGCATAGCCAATGCTCCTAACCAGCACATCTTTCAGATTGTGGGAGGAAACCAGATCATCTGGAGGAAACACACCGAATGTGCAAACTCTGCACAGACAAATGATCCAAGCTGGGAATTGAACCCCAAGTCCCTGGCACTGAGGCAACAGTGCTAACCATTGCTACCCTTGTTATGGCACAAAGGGGCTTGGCTTAAGTGGGCAAAAAAGGCAGATGGAATATAATATGGGAAATGTGAATGTTTCTACTTTGGCAAGAAGAACAGAAAAGCAGTAAACTATTCAGATAAGAACGAGACTGCAGAATACTATCTGAAGTAGTTGGATGTCTTTGGACATGGATGACAAGAGTTTTTCCTAGACTATTGTGTACAGTTTGGGCCTCCTTACTTAAGGAATTAATTTCATTGAAAGTGAATGAAAGTTCAACAGGCTAATTCCTGGTATGAAAGGATTCCAAGAAAAAGCTGGACCTAAAATTTCTGTTTAGAGGAATGTGTGGCAGAAAAGGTTGATAGATGCTGATTGTTTCCTCATGGGGTAATCTAAAACTAGGGAATCACAGCTTTTTAAAGTAAGATGCCTCATTTTTGAGGTGGATGAAGGGGAAATCCTTTTCAAGGTTGACAATCTTTGGCATTCTCTTCAATAAGCAGTAGAGCTTGGGTCACTGAACATTTTCAAACTGAAGTTAAACTGAGTTTTTGTTTACAAAGGAGTGAAAGGTCATGTGGGACAGACAGCAGATAAATATTTTATACAGGGCTGTTGGGAGAGAGTGGGATTCATTTAGAGATTGATATAGGACTTGAGAGAGGCTAAGGCTAAGGATAAGGGCAAGTTTTTTTTTGATACAGGGCTATAGAGTGCAGGGCAGTGGGATTATTTAGGAGATTAATGCAAGGTTGGACTGAAGGCAACCTGCCAATTGTTTAAGAATTTCAGAATAGGGTGTTGCTGGAATATTGTAATTGTTACAACTTAGGCCTAGAATTTAGAATAGAATGTTAATTGTCCCACAGCCTTGCTCTAACAGTCACTGTCCCAGTGTAGCCACCTGTCTGATTTTCAATTGGCAGTACATGCAGTTGGAAGTGGTTGGCTGATTGTGGGTTTGAAATGAAATTGTGAATTTGGTGACTGATTTGGTGCAAGAGGGAGGGGTTCATGTTCTTAGACAATTGGGGCTCATTCTGGGGTAGGTGGGACCTCTACAAGAGAGATGGTCTGCACCTGAACCAGAGGGGAACCAATATCTTGGGGGGGGGGAATTTGCAAAGGCTATTCAGGGAGGGTTAAACTGATTCAGAGGGGGACGTGGGATCCTGAGCATCTTAGATGTTAAGAAGGATGAGATTAGGGGGGTCATAGACAAGGATTCTAAAGCACAGCAGCGTACAGGTGGAGTGGAGCATGGTTTGAAATGTGTATACTTTAATGCAAGGAGTATTCGCAATAAGGTGGATGAACTTGCAGCTTGGATTAGTACCTGGAACTTTGCTGTGGCTATTTCAGAGACATGGATAGAGCAGGGACAGGAATGGTTGTTGCAGATTCCGGGGTTCAAATGTTTCAGTCAGAGTAGAGAAGGAGGTAGAAGTGGGGGAGGAGTGGTATTATTAGTCAAAGACTGTATCACAGTGACAGAGAGGAAGTTTGATGAGGACTTGTCTGTTGAGGTAGTATGGGCTGAGATTAGAAACAGGAGAGGAGAGGTCACCCTGTTGGGAGTCTTTTATAGACCTCCTAAAAGTTCGAGAGAGGTAGAGGAAAAGATTGTAAAGTCGATCCTGGACAGGAGTGAAAGTAATAGAGTAATTGTTATGGGGGACTTTAACTTTACTAATATTGATTGGAATAGCTATAGCTCTAGCTCGTTAGAGGGGTCAGTTTTTATACAAAGTGTGCAGGAAGGTTTTTTGACTCAGCCTCACCTCTAATTGGCCTACATTGGATTTGGTACTGGGCAATGAACCAGACCAGGTGTTAGACTTGGAAGTAGTTGCGCATTTTGGTGATAGTGACCACAATCTGGTTACATCCACCTTAGTGATGGAAAGGGATAGGCATGAACCAGGGGGCAGTAGTTATAGCTGGGGGAACAATAATTATGAGGCTATTAGGAGAGATTTAGGGTGCATAGATTAGACTAGGAAACTACAGGGACTGGGAACATCTGAAATATGGAGCTTATTCAAGGAACAGCTACTGCAAGTCCTTGATAAGTACCTCCCTGTCAGGCAAGGAGGAAATGGTCGAGTAAGGGAACCATGGTGTACTAAAGTTAATTCACTAGTGAAAAGGAAAAAGGAGGCTTATGTCAGGATGAGGCTTGAAGGCTCAGTTAGTGCAATGGATAGCTATAGATTAACCAGGAGGGAGCTAAAGAGTGAGTTAAGAAGAGCTAAAAGAGGACATGAGAAGACTTTGGCTGATAGGATCAAGGAGAATCCTAAAGCTTTCTTTAGATTGGTTAGGGCAAGATTAGGGCCAGTCAGAGACAGCAGTGGGAAGTTGTGCGTGGAGCCTGAAGAGATTGGAGAGGCACTGAACAAATATTTCTCTTCGCTATTCATGCAGGGAGATGTAAATGTAGTTGTGGAGAACACTGGGATACAGGGTTGTAAACTGGAAAGTATTGAAGTAGATAAGGAGAAAGTGTTAGATATTCTTGAGGGTATGAAAATAGATAAGTCCCCTGGGCTGGACAGGATTTACCCTAGGATTCTCTGGAGGCAAGAGAGGCAATTGCAGAGCCTTTGGCTCTGATCTTCAGGTCGTCGTTGGCTACAGGTATAGTGCTGGAAGACTGGAGGATAGCGAATGTGGTCCCATTGTTCAAGAAGGGGAATAGAGACTTTCCTGGATATTATAGACCGGTGAGTCTTACTTCTGTTGTGGGCAAAGTATTGGAAAGAATTATTAGCAATAGGATTTATAGTTATTCAGAGAGAAACTAATTGTTTGGGGATAGTCAGCATGGTTTTGTGAAGGGTAGGTTGTGCCTTACTAACCTTATTGAGTTTTTTCAAAAGGTGACCAAAGAGGTGGATGGGGGTAAGGCAGTTGATGTGGTATATATAGACTTTAGTAAGGTGTTCGATAAGGTGGCCCTTGGAAGGCTTCTGCAGAAAATGCAGATGTATGGGATTGAGAGTGATTTAGCTAACTGGATTAGGACTTGGCTGATAGAAGACAGAGGGTGGTGGTTGATGGGAATTATTCATCATGGAGTTCGGTTACAAGTGGTGTACCTCAGGGATCTGTTTTGGGGCCCCTGTTGTTTGTAATTTTTATAAATGATCTGGATGAGGGTATTGAAGGATGGATTATTAAATTTGCTGACGACACCGAAGTTGGAGGAGTGGTAGATAGTGAAGAGGGGTGTTATAGTTTGCAGAGAGACTTGGACAAGTTGCAGAGCTGGGCAGAGAGGTGGCAAATGGAGTTTAAAGTGGAAAAGTGTGAGGTAATTCACTTTGGCAGGAATAACATATGTGTAGAGTATAGTGCTAATGGTAGGGCTCTTAATAGTGTTGATGAACAGAGGGATCTTGGTGTACATGTGCATAGATCCCTGGAAGTTGGCAATCAAGTCGATAAGGTTGTTAAGAAGGCATACAGAGTCTTAGCTTTTATTGTAGGGGGATTGAATTTCGGAGCCACAACGTCATGTTGCAACTGTACAAAACTCTAGTGCGGCCGCACTTGGTGTATTGTGTACAGTTCTAGTCCCTGCATTATAAGAAAGATGTGGAGGCATTGGAGAGGGTACAGAGGCGGTTTACCAGGATGTTGCCTGTTATGGAGGGCAGGTCTTATGAAGAGAGGCTGAGGGATTTGAGGTTGTTTTCGTTAGAAAGAAGGCAGCTAAGAGGAGACCTTACTGAAACATGAAAGATGATTAGAGGTTTAGATAGGGTGGACAGTGATAGCCTTTTTCCGAGAACGGAGAAAGCTAGCACGAGGGGACATAGCTTTAAATTAAGGGGTGGTAGTTATAGGACGGATGTCAGACGTAGGTTCTTTACCCAGAGGGTGGCAAGGGTATGGAATGCCCTGCCTGCGGCAGTTGTAGATGCGCCAAGTTTGGTGGCATTTAAGCGGTTAGTAGATAAGTTTATGGACGAAAAGGGAATGGTTTAGGTTAGAGGGTCATTGTTGTGCCGACCAATTAAGAAAAAGCAATGACCCTCTAACCTAAACCATTCCCTTTTCGTCCATAAACTTATCTACTAACCTCTTAAACGCCACCAAACTTGGGGCATCTACAACTGCAGCAGGCAGGGCATTCCGTACCCTTACCACCCTCTGGGTAAAGAACCTACCTCTGACATCTGTCCTATAACTACCACCCCTTAATTTAAAGCTATGTCCCCTTGTGCTAGCTTTCTCCATCCTAGGAAAAAGGGTGGACAGTGATAGCCTATCTAAACCTCTAATCATCTTATATGTTTCGATTAGGTCCCCTCTTAGCCGCCTCCTTTCTAACGAAAACAACCTCAAATCCCTCAGCCTCTCTTCATAATACCTGCCCTCCATACCAGGCAACATCCTGGTAAACCTCCTCTGTACTCTCTCCAATGCCTCCACATCTTTCTTATAATGCGGGGACCAGAACTGCACACAATACTCCAAGTGCGGCCGCACTAGAGTTTTGTACAGTTGCAACATGACTTTGTGGCTCCGAAATTCAATCCCCCTACCAATAAAAGCTAAGACTCCATATGCCTTCTTAACAACCTTCTCGACTTGACTGCCTACTTTCAGGGATCTATGCACATACACACCCTCTGTTCATCAAGACTACTAAGAATCCTACCATTAGCCCTATACTCTACCCATTTATTATTCCTGCCAAAGTGCATTACCTCACACTTTTCCACATTAAACTCCATTTGCCACCTCTCTGCCCAGCTCTGCAACTTGTCCAAGTCTCTCTGCAAACTATAACACCCCTCTTCACTATCTACCACTCCTCTGACTTTGTGTCATCCGCAAATTTACGAATCCATCCTTTAATACCCTCATCCAGATCGTTTATAAAAATTACAAACAACAGGGGCCCCAAAACAGATCCCTGAGGTACTCCACGATGAATAATTTCCATCAACCACCACCCTCTTCTATGATTTATGAATTATGTTCTATGATTTTGTTAAAACTTTCTTTCAGGTGTCTGACAGCCCAATCTCCAGACCTGTTCCATTGGCTGAGCCCAATGACATTGTGGGAGCCCTTTTGAAAGTGATGCAGAAGAGGAGTCGTGTCATTCACTCTTCAAGTGAGCCTGAATTCTTATTTGCAGCTTCTTTGCTGTTAACTGTCCCACCGCTCTGTTTAAAAACTGGGAAAATGAACAATTATTTGGTGGAGGAAATCCCAATCTGTCGGTTATCAACTATACCAAGCTGGGCTGGTGGGGAGGGGGACGAGTTATTGTAGTGAGTTCTATTTAAATTCGGCCTCACAGGTGGAGGAAGTGGTCAAGAAGGTGTATGGTGTACTGGCCTTCATTAATGGAGGGATTGAGTTTAGGAGTCGGGAGGTAATGATGCAGCTTTATAGGACCCTTGTCAGACTACACTTGGAGTACTGTGTGCAGTTGTGGTCACCTCATTATAGGAAGGACGTGGAAGCTATTGAGAGGGTGCAGAGGAGATTTACAAGGATGTTGCCTGGATCGGGAGGCATGCCCTATGAAGATAGGTTGAGAGAGCTAGGTCTCTTCTCCCTGGAGAAACAAAGATTGAGAGGCGACCTGATAGAGGTTTATAAGATGTTGAGAGGAATAGATAGTGGATTCTCAGAGGCTGAAATGGTCACTACAAGAAGACACAAGTTTAAGGTGCTGGAAACAGGTACAGAGGAGATGTCAGGTAAATTTTTCACTCAGAGGGTGGTGAATGAGTGGAATCGACTGCCATTGGTGGCAGAGGTGAAGTCGTTGGGATCTTATGAGACTTCTGGATGAGTACATGGGATTGAGGGTTAGAGTGTTTCTTAAAAAGACGTAGACTCAGAGGAGATCTAATAGAGGTGTACAAGATTGAGGGGTTAGAACATAGAACATAGAACATAGAACATTACAGCACAGAACAGGCCCTTCGGCCTTCGATGTTGTGCCGACCAAAATAAAAAGCAATGCCCCTCCAAACTAAACCATTCCCTTCTCTTCCATATACTTATCAATTAACCTCTTAAACGTCACCAAACTTGGCGCATCTACAACAGCTGCATGCAGGGCATTCCACTCCCTAATCACTCTAGGGTTAGATAGAGTAAACAGGATTAAGCTTCTTCCTAGGATGCACTCAAAAAGCACGAGGGGTCATGGGCTTAGGGTGAGGGGGGTGAGGTATAATTTGGATGCTAGAGGGAGTTTTTTCACACAGGGTGGTGGGGGTATGGAATGCGCTGCCGAGTAAAATGGTGGAGGGAGGCACTCTGGGGTTATTTAAGAGATATTAGATGGGCACATGAACAGAATGGGAATGGAGGGGTATAGAAAACTGATTTAAAATAGGCATAGTGAGCCTTGGGAGTTCCCTGGGAAGTGTGTAAATTGTCGACGACGTATTTGTTTTATCCTATAGGTACTTTGGTCCACCTTGTCTAACAAGGGGCATGCACACGATGGGTCATGAGAGGGCTGCTCTTGGATTTTTCAAGAGTATCCTAGTGCTTCACATCGTTAGTGTATCCTTGACCTGGACCATTTGATGGGCAACACGACAGCTCAGTGACTATCGCTGTGCTGTGCAGATACATGGATTTGGGCCTGTGTCTGTGGGAGTTTGCGCATTCTCCCTGTGCTTGCATGGGTTTTCTCCCATATCCCAAAGATGTACTCTTAGACTGACTGGCAGAACAAATTCTCCCTGAATTGTCTCAAATTTGGTTCTAATGCATAGATTTATAAGCATAGAATTTAAAATGCTTGAATCTGTTGTCAAAGCAGAAATAACGAGGCACCTAGATATGAACGGTTTGATCAGGCAGACGCAGCACAGATTTGTTAAGGGGAAGTCGTGCTTGACGAATTTATTGGAGTTCTAATGAGGAAGTGACTTGTGTGGTAGATAGAGGGGAACCGGTAGATGTGGTGTTTTTGGATTTCCAAAAGGCATTTGATAAGGTGTCTCGCAAAGGATTGCTGCAGAAGGTTAGGGTGCGGGGAGTTGGGGGTAGGGTGTTAGACTGGATAGAGGATTGGTTGCCTAATAGGAAGCAGAGGGTATGTATTAATGGGTGCTATTCTGATTGGCAGCTGGTGACTAGTGGAGTGCCCCAGGGATCGGTGCTGGAGCCTCAACTATTTACCATTTACATAGATGATCCGGAGGAAGGGGCTGAATGCAGGGTGACTAAATTTGCTGATGACACAAATGAGTAGAAAAGCAAATAGCGTGTAGGGTGTGGAAAGCCTGCAGAGGGATCTGGATAGGTTGAGTGAGTGGGCGAGGACCTGGCAGATGGAGTATAATGTTAGCAAGTGTGAGGTTATCCACTGTGGTAAGAATAATGGTAGGAGGGATTAGTATTTAAATGGAGAAAAGCTGCAGCATGCGACGGTGCAGAGGGACCTGGGGGTCATTGTGCACAAATCGCAAAAACACAGTATGCAGGTGCAGCAGGTGATTAAGAAGGCGAATGCAATGTTGGCCTTTATAGCGAGGAGGATAGAATATAAAAGTAGGGAGGTCCTGTTGCAGCTGTATAGGGTACTGGTGAGGCTGCAGCTGGAGTACTGTGTGTAGTTTTGGTTGCCACATTCGAGGAAGGATATATTGGCCTTGGAGGGGGTGCAGAGAAGGTTCACTAGGCTGATACCGGAGATGATTTCCAGGGAGGAAATGGACGAGTAAGAGAGCCTTGGTGTACGAAAAGAGTTGATTTGCTGGTTAAGAAGAAAAAGGAGGCTTATGTCAGGATGAGGCTTGAAGGCTCAGGTAGTGCAATGGATAGCGATAGATTAGCTAGGAAGGAGGTAAAAAGTGAATTGAGGAGAGCTAAGAGGGACACGATAAGTATGTTGGCGATGGATAAGGAGCATCCTAAAGCTTCTTCGATAATGTTAAGAATGAAATTGTTAGGGCAAGATTAGGGCCGGCGCATTCATAGATATCACGTGGGAAGTTGTGCTGTGGTCCTGAAGAGTTGGCGAGGCACTGAATAAATATTTCTCTTCGGTCTTCCGCAGAGTGCGGAAATGTAGTGTTGGAAGCAACTGACAGGTACAGGTTGCAAATTGGGGATATTGTAGTAGATTAGGAGGATGTGTTAGCAATTCTCGAGGGTTTCGAAAGTTTGATAAGTCCCTGTGGCCGGACGGGATTTACCCTAGGATTCTGGGAGGCAAGAGAGGAGATGCAGAGTTTTGTTTGGGACATTTTTTTTTTTCTGTCATTTTTGTTTTTTTTTTTGATTGATTTTTTTTATTTGTTTTTGTTTTTTTTTTTTTTTTTCTTATTTTTTTATTTTTCCTTTTTTGTTTTTTGATTTTATTTTTTTTGCTTTTTGTTTTTATTCGTTTAATTTGTGGGCCCCCCTCCCTGCCACCTTTGTCTCAGCTCCTTTTCTCTCCTTTTCTACTTTGCAATCCTCCCCTTCTTTTTTGTCCTCTTCTTTTTGTTTGCCTGTCTTGCACCTTGCCCCTTTTATGCAAATTGCAGCAGCAGTTGTAGATGCGCCAAGTTTGGTGGCGTTTAAGAGCTTAGTTGATAAGTATATGGAAGAGAAGGGAATGGTTTAGTTTGGAGGGGCATTGCTTTTTATATTGGTCGGCGCAACATCGAAGGCCGAAGGGCCTGTTCTGTGCTGTAATGTTCTATGTGCTGACTACTTTTGATCATATTATACTTCTCTACTTGACTTCCTGAAATAAAGAATAAAGAACAAAGAAAATTACAGCACAGGAACAGGCCCTTTGACACTCCAAGCCTGCACTGATCATGCTGCCCGACTTAATTAAAGCCTCCTATCCTTCTGGGGACCATTTCCTTCTATTTCCATGCTATTCATGTACTTGTCATAACGCCCCTTAAAAGTCGCTACCATATCTGCTTTCACTACCTCCCCAGTAATGAGTTCCATGCACCCACTACTTTCTGCATAAAAAATCTGCTTGGCACATCTCCTTTTAACCTTACCCTTGTACCTTAAACTTGTGCCCCCTAGTAATTGACTTCCACCCTGGGAAGAAACTTCTGACTATCCACTCTGTCCATTCCTCTCATAATCTTGTTGACTTCTAACAGGTCTCCCCTCAACTTCCGTCACCCCAGTGAGAACAAGCCAAGTTTCTCCAACCTTTCCTCATAGCTAATGCCCTCCATACCAAACAACATCCTGATAAGTCTTTTCTGTACCCTCCCCAAAGCCTCCACACCCCTCTGGTAGTGTGGCGATCAGAATTGAACACTACTTTCCAAGTGCAACCTAACTAAGGTTCTCTAAAGCTGCAACATGACTTGCCAGTTTTTAAACTCAATACCCCAGCCAATGAAGGCAAGCATGCCATATGCCTTCTTGACAACCTTCTCCACCTGCGTTGCCACATTCAGTGACCTGTGTACCTGTACACCCAAATCCATTTGCCTATCAATATTCTTAAGAGTTTTGCCATTTACTGTATATTTCCTATCTGAATTAAACCTTCCAAAATGCATTTCCTCACATTTGTCCAGATTAAACTCCATTTGCCATCTCTCTGCCCAAGTCTCCAACTGATTTATATCCTGCTTTGTCCTCTGATGGTCCTCATCGCTATCTGCAAATCCACCAACCTTTGTGTCATCTGCAAACTTACTAATCAATCCTGTTACATTTTTCTCCAAATCATTTATATATATTACAGACAGCAAAGTTCCCAGCATCGATCCCTGAGGAACACTACTTGTCATGGCCCTCCATTCAGAAATGCACCCTTCCACTGCTATCCTCTGTCTTCTTTGACTGATAGTAGTCATGATGTGGAGATGCTGGTGTTGGACTGAAGTAAACATAGTCAGAAGTCTCACAACATCAGGTTAAAGTCCAACAAGTTTATTTGGTAGCAAATGCCACTCGCTTTCGGAGCTCTGCCCCTTTGTCAGGTGAGGTCACTGTACCTTCAAGCATTTCACTTAGCTTCTGTCTATTATTGTCATTTTGACTATCTGTCCTGCCTAGTCCCTAATTCTTCATCGAAAAACCAGTGTGCTTTTTAAAGATTTTTGTGAAGCTGGATTCTGTGTTGGTTAGCCCAGTTCAGTCGAAGCCTCTCCAACCATGTACGGACCATCAGTGCTGGGTAGTTTTCCTCCTGCTGTTTGCCCAATGACTTACATAGCTCCTTCAATGTGGCCCTTCAGTGGAACCATTTCTCCTGCATATGTCTTCAGTACTATCCTTAATGGCTTCAAGGAAATGTGTTTAAGTTTCTCCTTGTAATCAGTTTCTGGCACCAGTGAGACTGCTGCCTCAGCGTCAACTTCCATTCTTACTGATTGTCCATCCGGCAGTGGAGTGGCCCAGTATTGTGTGTGTAGTATAGCAATAGCAGCGCATTCAACATTCACTCCTCTGACTGTGAGTCTCTTCGCTCTTTCGTTCCTGTTGTAGAGCCTGGATATTTCTCTTTTTACTTCGTTTAAATACTGTCTTGATTTGTTATTTGTATTCATAACTTGCTTCTTCCTGCAGGCATGCTCTAGGTGCTCCTTTTCCCCACAGCTTCGACATTCCATGTTTATACGTCAGCATTCAGCAGCAGTGTGCCCTGGCTTTGCACACGAGTGACATATGTGAGTCAGAGCAGCCATGGGTGTTGAATTAGCAGATATTTTGTGTATTCGAATACACAAACTTAATTGCTGGTCTTCCTTTGCAACTAGTTCCTATAAACATAGACAGGGATCATGGGTAGAAGTGGGAACGTCGGGGTGGCGGCGCGGGCTCGTTGGGCCGAAAGGCCTGTTTCGCATGCTGTTTTGTTCTTTGTTCAGTTCCATAGAAACAGCAATTTCAGTGGCTTTCTGCACAGTGAGATTGCTCTCAACGAACAAACAGTTTTGTCTTGCTTTGCTGTGTTGACCACAAATAAAAGTCCTAGAGCCTTTGGCCCAACTCTTTCATGCTAATCCTAATTGAACTAGCCCCATTTATCTGCATTTGGCCCATATCGCTCCGAACCTTTTTCATCCATTTACCTGTCCATTTGTCTTTTAAATGATATAATTGTGCCCGCCCCTACCAGCTCCTCTGGCAGCTCATTCCATAGACGCACCAATCTCTGGGTAAAAAAGGTACCCTTCAGGTCCCTTTTAAATCTTTCCCCTCTCACCTTAAACCTATGGTCTCTAGTTTTAGATCCCGCACCCTGGGGAAAAGACCGGGGTTATTCACCTTATCTATACCTCTCATGATTTTATAAACTCTACAAGGTCACCCCTCAACCTCCTGCGCTACAGGGAAAGAAGTCCCAGCCTCTCCTTATAATTCAAACATTCCAGTCCTGGTAACATCTCTGTAAATCTTTTTTGCATCCTTTCCAGTTTAATAAACTTCTTCCTATAGCAAAGTGACCAGAATTTTATGCAGTACTCCAAATATGGCTGCACCAATGTACAGTTGTAACACAACACCCCAACTCCTGTACTCAGTGCTCTGATTGGTGAAAGCAAGTGTGCCCAACACCTTCTTCACCACCCTGTCTAACTGTGACGCCGTTTTCAGGAAACCATGTACCTGCGTCCCTAGGTCTCTCTGTTCGACAGCACTTCCCAGTACTCTGTGTAAGTCCTGCCCTGGTTTGCCTTACCCAAATGCAACACCTTGCATTTATCTGAATTAAACTGCATTTGCATTTCATCGGCCCACTGGCCCAATTGAGTAAGATCTCATTGTAGCCTTGGATAGTCTTCTTCATTGTCCACTACACCATTAATTTTGGTGTCATCTGCAAACTTGCTAAACATGCATCCTATATTTTCAGTAAGGAGTCTCACAATACTAGGTTAAAGTTAAACAGGTTTATGTGGTACCACAAGCTTTCGGAGTGCTGCTCCTTTATCAATTGAGCAGAAAGTTATATACGCCATATGTAACTCAGAGATGTAATTGCAAGACAATGGTTGGAATATGAGTCTTAACAGGTAATCAAGTCTTTACAGGTACAGACAATGCAAATGGAGAGCGTTAAGCACAGAGTAAAGAGGTGCGAATTATCCCAAGCCAGGACAGTTAGTGAGATTTTGCAAGCCCAGGCAAGTTGTGAAGGTTACGTGTAGTGTGACATGAACCCAAGAACCTGGTGGAGACTGTCCTTGCATGTGCAGATCTTGGCTATCAGTTTCTGCTCTGTGATTCTCCGTTGACATGTGTCTTGAAGGCCTCCTTGAAGATAGCTTACCTAGAGATTGGAGGCTGAATGCCCATGACAGCTGAAGTGTTCCGTGACAGGAAGGAACATTCCTGTCTGGTCATTGCCGCGTGGTGCATCGGTTGTTATAGCATCCACATGGTCTCACCCAGGTTGATAAGGTTGTTAAGAAGGCATATGATGTATTAGCTTTTATTGGTAGAAGGTTTGAGTTTTGGAGCCATGAGGTCATGTTGCAGCTGTACAAAACTCTGGTGCAACCTCATTGGAATACTGCGTACAGTACTGGTCGCCGCATCATAGAAAGGATGTGGAAACACTGGAAAGGGAGATTTACCAGGATGTTACCTGGTATTGGGAAGGTCTTATGAGGATTAGTAAATTTGCAGATGACACTAAAGTCGGTGGAGTGGTAGATAGTGAAGAGGAGTGTTATAGTTTGCAGAGGGACTTGGACAAGTTGCAGAGCTGGGCCGAGAGGTGGCAAATGGAGTTTAATGTGGAAAGTGTGAGGTAATGCACTTTGGCAGGAATAATAAATGTGTAGAGTATAGGGCTAATGGTAGGATTCTTAATAGTGTTGATGAACAGAGGGATCTTGGTGTATACGTGCATAGATCCCTGAAAGTAGGCAGTCAAGTCGATAAGGTTGTCAAGAAGGCATACGGAGTCTTAGCTTTTATTGGTAGGGGGATTGAATTTCGGAGCCGCAACGTCATGTTGCAACCGTACAAAACTCTAGTGCGGCCGCACTTGGAGTATTGTGTGCAGTTCTGGTCCCCACATTATAAGAAAGATGTGGAGGCATTGGAGAGGGTACAGAGGAGGTTACCAGGATGTTGCCTGGTATGGAGGGCAGGTCTTATGAAGAGAGGATGAGGGATTTGAGGTTGTTTTCGTTAGAAAGGAGGCGGCTAAGAGGGGACCTAATCGAAACATATAAGATGATTAGAGGTTTAGATAGGGTGTACAGTGATAGCCTTTTTCCTAGGATGGAGAAAGCTAGCACGAGGGGACACAGCTTTAAATTAAGGGGTGATAGTTATAGGACGGATATCAGAGGCAGGTTCTTTACCCAAAGGGTGGTTCGGGAGTGGAATGCCCTGCCTGCATCGGTTGTAGATGCGCCAAGTTTGGTGGCGTTTAAGAGGTTAGTTGATAAGTATATGGAAGAGAAGGGACTGGTTTAGTTTGGAGGGGCATTGCTTTTTATATTGGTCGGCGCAACATCGAAGGCCGAAGGGCCTGTTCTGTGCTGTAATGTTCTATGTTCTATGTTCTATATGAAAGGCTGAGGGACTTGAGGCTGTTTTCATTAGAGAGAAGAAAGTAAAAGGTGACTTAATAGAGGCATACAAGATGATCAAAAGATTAGATAGGGTGGACAGTCAGACCCTTTTTTCTTGGATGGAGATGGCTACCATGAGGGGACATAGCTTTAAATTAAGGGATGATAGATATAGGACAAATGTCAGAGGTAGGTTCTTTATTCAGAGAGTAGTAAGGGCATGGAATGGTTTAGATTGGTTTCGCAGGTTGGCACAAGATCAAGGGCCAAAGAGCCTGTATGTGCTGTTATGTTCTACCACATGAGACATTCTTTCCTGCAATGTATGGGGTAGACAGTATTGGCCAAGTTGCATGAATATGTACCATGTACCTGGTGGGTGGTATTCTCACTTGTGATGGTGGTATCTGTGTTGAAGATCCGACATGTCTTGCAGAAGTTGCTGTGGCAGGATGGCCTCAATTGGGCTCTTGAGTTCAAGTCACAATACATGTAACCCCCAGCATTTGGCATGGGCATGTAAAATCTTACTAACTGTCCTGGCTTGAGATGATTATTCCCCTCTTCACTCGCATTGTCTAGCTGTAAAGATTTGAATACCTGAAAAGTCTTGCATTCCAATCATTACCTTGCAATTGTGTCTCTGTCTATATATGCCATGTTTGTGAACCCAACTCTCCACTCACCTGATGAAGGGGCAATGCTCCGAAAGCTCATGCTACCAAATAAACCTGTGGGATTTTAATCTAGTGTTGTGAGACTGCTTACTGTGCCCAACAGTCCAACGCTAACATCTCCACATCCCACATTCTCATAAAAATTGTTTATATGAATGACAAATATGAATGGACTCAGCACTGATCCTTGTGGCACACTGCTGGTTACAGGCCTCCAGTCTGAAAAACAACGATCTACCATCACTCTCAGTCTCTCATGTCAAGCCAACTTTGTATCCAATTGTTTAGTTCTCCTTGGATCCCTTATGATCTGACCTTACAGACCAGTCGACTATGCGGCACATTGTTGAAGGCCTTGCTAAAGTCCATGTAGACAATGTCTACCACACAGCCTTTATTTATTTTACGTAGAACATAGAACACTACAGCACAAATAGGCTCTTCGGCCCACAAGTTGCACCGATCGTACCCATACCTACTAGGCCATAGAACTATCTGTAACTCCCAATCCCATTAAATCCCATGTACTCATCCAGAAGTCTTTTAAAAGAACCCGTGAGTTTGCCTCCACAACCACCGATGGCAGCCGATTTCATTCACTCACCACCCTCTGAGTGAAAAACTTACCCTAACATCTGCTCTGTACTTGCTGCCCAGACCTTAAACCCGTGTCCTCTCATAGCGACCATTTCAGCTCTGGGAAATAGCCTCCGAGAATCCACCCTACCTATTCCTCTCAGTATTTTATAAACCTCTTTCAGGTCGCCTCTCAACCTTCGTCTCTCCAGGGAGAAGAGACCTAGCTCCTCTCAACCTTCCTTCCAAGGAAGGTTGAGAGGCGACCTGATAGAGGTTTACAAGATGTTGAGAGGATTTGATAGGGTGGACTCTCAGAGACTATTTCCCAGGGCTGAAATGGCCGCGACGAGAGGGCACAGATTTAAGGTGCAGGGAAGCAAGTACAGAGGGGATGCTAGGGGAAAGTTTTTCACTCAGAGGGTGGTGAGTGAATGGAATCGGCTGCCGTCGGTGGTGGTCGAGGCGAAATCGCTGGGGTCTTTTAAAAGACTTCTGGATGAGTATATGGGATCCAATGGGATTGGGGGTTATAGATAGGTCTATGGCTGGGTAGGTTTTGTTGTGTTCGGCACAACTTGTGGGCCGAAGGGCCTGTTTGTGCTGTAGTGTTCTATGTATGTTCTATCTTCATAGGGCATGTCTCCCAATCCAGGCAACATCCTTGTAAATCTCCTCTGCACCCTCTTAATAGCTTCCACGTCCTTCCTGTAGTGAGGCGACCAGAACTGCACACAGTACTCCAAGTGGGGCCTGAACAGGGTCTTATAAAGTTGCAGCATTACCTCCTGACTCCTAAACTCAATTCATAGAACATAGAACAATACAGCACAGAACAGGCCCTTCGGCCTTCGATGTTGTGCCGACCAAAATAAAAAGCAATGCCCCTCCAACTAAACCATTCCCTTCTCTTCCATATACTTATCAATTAACCTCTTAAACGCCACCAAACTTGGCGCATCTACAACAGCTGCAGGCAGGGCATTCCACTCCCTAATCACTCTTGAGTAAAGAACCTACCTCTGATATCCGTCCTATAACTCATACCCCTTAATTTAAAGCTGTGTCCCCTCGTGCTAGCTTTCTCCATCCTAGGACAAAGGCTATCACTGTCCACCCTATCTAAACCTCTAATCATCTTATATGCTTCACTAAGATCCCCTCTTAGCCGCCTCCTTTCTAACGAAAACAACCTCAAATCCTTCAACCTCTCTTCATAGGACCTGCCCTCCATACAAGGCAACATCCTAGTAAACCTCCTCTGTACCCTCTCCAATGCCTCCACATCTTTCTTATAATGTGGCGACCAGAACTGCACAAAATACTCCAAGTGCGGCCGCACTAGAGTTTTGTACAGCTGCAACATGATGCTGCGGCTCCTAAATTCAATCCCCCTACCAATAAAAGCTAAGACTCCTTAAGCGTTCTTAACAACTTAATCCACTTGACTGCCTACTTTCAGGGATCTATTGACACATACACCAAGATCCTTCTGTTCCTCAACACTATTAAGAGCCCTACCATTAGCCCTATACTCTACACATTTATTGTTCCTGCCAAAATGCATTACCTCACACTTTTCCACATTAAACTCCATTTGCCACCTCTCGGCCAAGCTCTGCAACTTGTCCAAGTCACTCTGTAAACTAAAACACCCCTCTTCACTATCTACCACACCACCAACTTTAGTATCATCTGCAAATTTACTGATACATACCTCAATACCCTCATCCAGATCATTTATAAAAATTACAAACAGCAGGGGCCCCAAAACAGACCCCTGAGGCACCCCACTCGTCACCGAACTCCACGAAGAAAATCTCCCATCAACCACCACCCTCTGTCTTCTATCTGCCAGCCAATTTCTAATCCAATTAGCTAAATCACCCTCTATTCCACACATCTGCATGTTCTGTAGAAGTCTTCCATGGGCCACCTTATCAAAAGCCTTACTAAAGTACATATATACTACATCAACCGCCTTACCCCCATCCACCTCTCTGGTCACTTTCTCAAAAAACTCAATGAGGTTAGTAAGGCATGACCTACCCTTCACAAATTCCTTGATTAATGAAGGACAGTACACGGTACACCTTCTTGACCACATCCTCCACCTGCGAGGCCGATTTAAAAGTCCTATGGAACCGGACCCCAAGATCCTTCTGCTCCTGAACACTGCAAAGACTTCTACCTTTGATATTGTATTCCTTCATCCCATTGGTCCTGCCAAAATGGACCACTACACATTTATCTGCTTGGTCACCCCTTCAACAAACTCTACCAAATAGTAAGACACAATTTCTCATACACAAAGCATGACTTTCCCTAATCAGTGCTTGCCTGCCTTTCCAAATACATGTAGGTCCTGCTGTTTAGAATCCCCTCCAAGAACTCCCCCACCCTGATACTGCTTTGTTGTTCCCAGGCATTTCCCTGCTATCTTTCTTAAATAATGGCACAACATTTGCCTCCCTCTAATCTCTGGCACCTCGCGCGTGGCTGTCGATGATCTGTTTTGAATAGTGTCAGTCAGTTTACATGTCCAAACTGTAAATCTTTTAAGCACAGCCACAAGTTGCGTAATTGATTTCCCTTCCAATTGGTTTCTTTTGTGGAATCTAAAGCACTCTGCAACCATCAGGGATTTAATGAAAAATTTGCCTGCAGAATGTCTATAGCCTGTATGTTTTTTTGCCTGTTTGCTAGGTTGCATAAACTACAGAAGAGATTAAATGTGTTTCCCTGAGTCACACTAATTCACCATAATATCTTCATCCATTTTATTTGCCTGTATAAGGTATTCAAAACGTGTGGTATAAGAACTCTGTTACTCCCCATTTTCATCAAAAGGTCCCAGAATTCTTGCGTTCTTTTTATCCTTAAGCAGATTTCATAGAACATAGAACATAGAACAATACAGCACAGAACAGGCCCTTCGGCCTTCGATGTTGTGCCGACCAAAATAAAAAGCAATGCCCCTCCAAACTAAACCATTCCCTTCTATTCCATATACTTATCAATTAACCTCTTAAACGCCACCAAACTTGGCGCATCTACAACAGCTGCAGGCAGGGCATTCCACCCCCTAATCACTCTTTGAGTAACGAACCTACCTCTGATATCCGTCCTATAACTCATACCCCTTAATTTAAAGTTGTGTCCCCTCGTGCTAGCTTTCTCCATCCTAGGAAAAAGGCTATCACTGTCCACCCTATCGAAACCTCTAATCATCTTATATGCTTCAATAAGATCCCCTCTTAGCCGCCTCCTTTCTAACGAAAACAACCTCAAATCCTTCAACCTCTCTTCATAGGACCATTTCCTGTATGCACGCCCGTGTTTCCAGGAGCTACCTCAATTTTCTTACACACCAAGATACGAAATCGAGCTTCAGTCTCTTATTTATCAAGCCAGCTCTATAATCTGCTTGTAGATTTTTTCTCATGTCCACCTAGTCTGGTAGGCTCTGTAACACATGTGAAAGTTTTCTTTTTATTCTAACATTTCCTCAGTTAATTTTTTTCTTTCCGGGTTGATAGCAAACACATGTCCATAGTCCTTGTCACCAGGCACTTGTTTTGTTGTGTATTGGAGATGTGATAGGCGGACAGACTGATTAAAGATGAAGGAGCTTTATTAATGGTGTGTGATCTCTTTCATGGCTGCTTCTCTCTCTCTCCCATGCTCGGTCCATTAATCATTTCCAGGACAAACATCAATATAGTATGGTTCCAGCAAGCCAAAAGGCATAAAGATAAATATGTAACCGTGATGTTTCCATGTATCTGCTGGCCTTGTTCTCAGTGATGTTAGAGGTCTTGGATATGAAAAGTGCTGCCACAGAAGCCTTGATAAGTTGTTGCAGGGCACCTTGTAAATGGTACACATGGCTGCTACTTTGCATTGGTGGTGAAGGCAGAGAATGTTGGTCCATTTGCTCTTCTGCTGAAACAATGCAACATTTTGACTTTTTAACAATCTAGTGATTGAGGAGCAGCACAGTGGCGCAGGAACCTGGGTTCAATTCCAGCTTCAGGTCACTGTATGTGTGGAGTTTGCACATTCTCCCTGTGTTTGCATAGGTTTCCCCAGGTGTCCTGATTTTCTCTCTCACTCCAAAGATGTGATGATTACATTGATTGGTCATGCTAATTTGTCCCTTAGTGTCTGGGAGATTAGCAGGGTAAATATGTGGGGTTACGGGGATAGAGCCTGTGTGGTATTTTTGGCGGCGTGAGCTCGATGGGCTGAATGGCCTCTTTCTGCACTGTAGAGATTCTACGATGCTATGTTGGGAATCTGAAATAAAAGCAAAATGCTGGAAATGCTCAGAAGGTCTGGCAGTATTTTTGAGAGAGGAAAGTGTTAATGTTTCAAGTTGACCTTGTATTAGATCTCTGATGAATTCACCATTTATAATAAATAATCTCTTTCTCCCTCCTTATCCAGAGAACCTTGGTTGTGATCCCATGACTTTTGTCCCTGTTGGAATGTACCTCACAATTTCCCAGAAGCATCTCTTGTTTAAAAATCAACCATTATTTTGTTACAAATTTTCCTGTAACGCTGTGGTTCCATTTCCCATGTCATTAGTGTGAACCCAGCCTCTCTCAGTTTCAAAGTTTTAGTGTCAGCCATGGCTTAGTGAATTCAGAATCATAACATTTTGAGTTTCAGGTCTCATTTCAGGACTTAAGCACCAAATCAAAGCTGCATTTGAGTGTACTACAGGGGGAGTTCTGCGCTTGTAAACCTCTCTACCCCAGAGGCTGTGGAAGCTCAGTTGTTGAGTATGTTTCGGTTCAGATCAGAGTTGTGAAGGAGTTTCTTCACGCAAAGGGTGGTGAATCTTTGGAATTATCTGCCTGATGAAGTGGTGGAGGCTTCCTCACTGAATATGTTCAAGTCAAGAGTGGATAGGTTTTTGATTGACAAGGGAATTAAGGGTTACGGAGAGAAAGCGGGAAACTGGTAATGAACCACTACAGATCAGCCATGATCTTATTGAATGGCGGGGCAGGCTTGAGGGCCTGGATGGCCTACTTCTGCTCCTATTTCTTATAGAACATAGAACAATACAGCACAAACAGGCCCTTTGGCCCACGAGTTGCGCCGATCACATCTACCAATCCACAGACCTAACTATAACCCTCTATCCTATTCTTTTCCATATACTCATCCAGAAGTCTTTTAAAAGACCCCAGCGAGTTTGCCTCAACCACCTCTGACGGCAGCCGATTCCATTCACTCACCACCCTCTGAGTGAAAAACTTACCCCTAACATCTCCTCTGTATTTGCTTCCCTGAACCTTAAATCTGTCCTCTCGTAGTGACTATTTCAGCTCGGGGGAAATAGTCTCTGAGAGTCCACCCTATCTATTCCTCTCCACATTTTATAAACCTCTATCAGGTCGCCTCTCAACCTTATGTTCTTACATTCTTATGTTTAAAGCAGAGATTCATAGCTTTCTGATTTACAATAATGTTAATGGTTATGGGGATAGTGTGTGTAAAAGGCATTGAAGTGCCCAATCAGCTATGATTGTATTAAATGGTAGAGCAGGCTTGATGGGCTGAATGGCCTACTTCTATTCCTAAGTTTCTTAGATACCTTACAGGAGTCATGGGAAACAGGACAGACATTTTAAATTTTATTGATCTAAAATAGAGGTAATATAGAAACGTGAAAGGTTTTAATATTTGTATAACTGAAGTTTAAAGGGATTTGTGAAGATAATGGAAAGCAAACATGAAAGGAACAACAGATAGTAATGACAACAGATTCCATGTGGAGTGGAGTGGCTGTGGAGAAACCTGATGAACAGCTTTTCTTTGTTTTGTAGTTTGCGAAATAGTTGTGAAAGTTGTGAATTGACGAAAGCAACTTCTGAAACAGTTTGTTTGAATGTGCCTTTGGAAAGTTCACATCAGCGTGTTTTGATTCTGGGAAATCTTAAAATGTATTTCTGTTTGCAGTGAAAGACAATTTATTGATTTCGGTCAAAATGTTCTATGTTCTGTGTTCTAAAATATTGTTCTATCCTGTTTCCATAGAGGCTGTCAGACCTGCTGAGATTTTCCAGCAATTTCTGTTTTTCTTTCTGTTTCCAGCATCTGCAGTATTTTATGTTTATCTTATTGTTTTGGGTAACATTTCCTAACATTTCTCAACAACTAAGTTAAAGAATCAATATATTGCTAAAAAAATGTTTTGTTATGTACCTTTTGTAAGGCATTTTTGAGAGCTATCATGTGTAAGGTCTCTCCTAACTGTATCTTTTATCTTTTGTGTGTTTACGTTTTACATTTTTTTAAAATAAAGATTGTTAATTCTTCAAATTTTAAAAGCTATCAGTGGAGTTCCATGCTTTTGAGTCCTGTAGATATTCCTCCATATTTCTACAATACAAACAAATGGATTGTATTGTAGAATCCATTTCTACAATCAGCTGATACTTACTTCAATCTGGAATCTGGCTGCTCACAGCAGCTGTGATCATAATATATGGTGGAAGGTATTTGAAAAAATGTGGAAAGTATTGGAAAATGGGATGGGAGCAGATAGATCCAGCTGATCTACCATAGGCACAATGGGCTTAATAGCCATCTACTGTGCAATCATTTTGATGAAACCCAGTTTATCATAGAATTTCACATCTACAAATATGTGAAAAGTAAAAGGATGAGAAGAGAAAGGATAGGACCTATAAAAGGTGAAGGGGGAAAAGTCTGTAAATCCGGAAGAAATGGCAGAGGTGCTTAACGAGTACTTTGCCTCGGTATTCATGGTGGAAAGTGAACTGAGAGGTTGTACTGCAGGTTTGAGGCAAATGGAAAAGATTGAGTATGTGGCTGTTAGGAAAGAGGATGTGTTAGACCTGTTAAATTCTATCAAGATAGACAAGTTGCCGGGATCGGATTGGATGTACCCCAGGTTATTATGGGAGGTGAGGAAAGTGATTGCAGAGCCCCTGGCAATAATATTTGCATCGTCCATGCAAATGGGAGAGGTTTTGGAGGATTGCGGATGTGGTTCTATCATAGAACATTGAGCATAGAACAATACAGCACAAACAGGCCCTTCAGCCCACGAGTTGTGCCGATCACATCTACCAATCCACAGACCTATCTATAACCTCCTATCCTATTCTTTTCCATATACTCATCCAGAAGTCTTTTAAAAGACCCCAGTGAGTTTGCCTCAACAACCTCCTACGGCAGTCGGTTCCATTCACTCACCACCCTCTGAGTGAAAAACCCACCCCTGACATTTCCTTTGTATTTGCTTCCCTGCACCTTAAATCTGTGTCCTCTCGTAGTGACCATTTCAGCTCGGGGAAATAGTCTCTGAGAGTCCTCCCTATCTATTCCTCTCAACATTTTATAAACCTCTATCAGGTTGCCTCTCAACCTACGTCTCTCCAGTGAGAAGAGTCCCAGCTCCCTCAGCCTATCTTCATAAGGCCTGCCTCCCAATCCAGGCAGCATCCTTGTAAATCTCCTCTGCACTCTTTCAATAGCCTCTACATCCTTCCTGTAGTGAGGCGACCAGAACTGCACACAATACTCTAACTGGGGTCTGACAAAAGTCTTATAGAGCTGCATCATTACCTCCTGACTCCTAAACTCTATTCCTCGATTAATGAAGGCCAGTACACCGTACGCCTTCTTGACCACTTCCTCCACCTGCGAGGCCGACTTAAGAGTCCTATGGACCCGGACCCCGAGATCCTTCTGCTCTACAACACAGCTAAGACTCCTACCCCTTATATTGTACTCCTTCATCCCATTATTCCTGCCGAAATGGACCACTACACGTTTATCCGCGTTGAAGTCCATCTGCCACTTCTCCGCCCAGTCTTGCATCCTGTCTATGTCCCGCTGCAACTTTTGGCATCCCTCCAGACCATCCACAACACCACCGATCTTTGTATCGTCGGTGAACTTGCTAACCCATCCCTCCACTTCCTCATCCAGGTCATTTATGAAAATGACAAACAGCAGGGGTCCAGAACAGATCCCTGGGGCACTCCACTGGTTACCGACCTCCATGCAGAACAAGACCCATCCGCAACCACTCTCTGCCTTCTGCTGGCAAGCCAGTTCTGGATCCATGAGGCCAAAGCCCCTTGGATCCCATGCCCTCTCACCTTCTCCAGAAGCCTTGCATGTGGGACCTTATCAAACGCCTTACTAAAGTCCATGTACACCACGTCCACCGCCCTTCCTTCGCCAATGTGTTCAATCACATTTTCGAAGAACTCAACTAGGCTCGTAAGGCATGACCTGCCCTTGACAAAACCATGCTGACTATTTCTAATCAGTCGAAACTTCTCCAAATGTTCATATATCTTATCCCTCAGAAGCCTCTCCATCAGCTTACCAACCACTGAAGTCAAACTCACCGGTCGGTAATTTCCTGGACTATCCCTGTTCCCTTTCTTAAAGATAGGAACCACATCCGCAATCCTCCAGAACCTCTCTCGTTTCCATGGACGACACAAAGATCATCGCCAGGGGCTCTGCAACCACTTCCCTCACCTCCCACAATAACCTGGGATACATCCCATCTGGTTCCGGCGACTTGTCTATCTTGATAGAATTTAACAGGTCTAACACATCCTCTTTCCTATCATCCACATACTCAATCTTTTCCGTATGCCGCAAACCTTCAGTGCAATCTCCCAGTTCACTTTCCACCGTGAATACCGAGGCAAAGTACTCGTTAAGCACCTCTGCCATTTCTTCCGGATTCACACAGACTTTTCCCCCTTCACCTTCTATAGGCCCTATCCCTTCTCTCCTATCTTTAAGAAAGGGGACTAGGATAGTCCAGGAAATTACTGACTGGTGAGTCTGACTTCAGTGGTTGGTAAGATGATGGAGAGGCTTCTGAGGGATAAGGTTTATGAACATTTGGAGAAGTTCAGACTGATCAGAAATAGTCAGCATGGTTTTGTCAAGGGCAGGTCATGCCTTAAGAGCTTAGTTGAGTTCTTCGAAAATGTGACTGAACACATTGACGAAGGAAGAGTGGTGGACGTAGTGTACATGGACTTTAGTAAGGCGTTTGATAAGGTCCCCCATGCAAGGCTTCTGGAGAAGGTGAGAGGGCATGGGATCCAAGGGGCTTTGGCCTCGTGGATCCAGAACTAGCTTGCCGGCAGAAGGCAGAGAGTGGTTGTGGATGGGTCTTGTTCTGCATGGAGGTCGGTAACCAGTGGAGTGCCCCCGGGATCTGTTCTAGGAGCCCTGCTGTTTGTCATTTTCATAAATGACCTGGATGAGGAAGTGGAGGGATGGGTTAGTAAGCTCGCCTACGATACAAAGATCGGTGGTGTTATGGATGGTCTGGAGGGATGTCAAAAGTTGCAGCGGGACATAGACAGGATGCAAGACTGGGCGGAGAAGTGGCAGATGGACTTCAACGCGGATAAATGTGTAGTGGTCCATTTTGGCAGGAATGAAGGAGTACAATATAAGGGGTAGGATTCTTAGCTGTGTTGTAGATCAGAAGGATCTCGGCGTCTGTATTCATAGGACTCTTAAATTGGTCTCGCAGGTGGAGGATGTGGTCAAGAACGCATATGATGTACTGGCCTTCATTAATTGAGGAATTGAGTTTAGGAATCAGGAGGTAATGAAGCAGCTCTATAAGACCCTTGTCAGACCCCACTTGGAGTATTGTGCGCAGTTCTGGTTGCCTCAGTATAGGAAGGATGTAGAGGCTATTGAGAGAGTGCAGAGGAGATTTACAAGGATGCTGCCTGGATTGGGAGGCAGGCCTTATGAAGATAGGTTGAGGGAGCTGGGAGTCTTCTCACTGGAGAGACGTAGGTTGAGAGGCGACCTGATAGAGGTTTATAAAATGTTGAGAGGAGTAGATAGGGTGGACTCTCAGAGACTATTTCCCCGAGCTGAAATGGTCACTACAAGAGGACACTGAATTAAGGTGCAGGGAAGCAAATACAGAGGGGATGTCAGGAGTTAGTTTTTCACTCAGAGGGTGGTGACTGAATGGAATCGGCTGCCGTCGGTGGTGGTTGAGGGAAACTCACTGGGATCTTTTAAAAGACTTCTGGATGTGTATACGGAAATGAATGGGATAGGGGGTTATAGATAGGTCTGTGGATTGGTAGATATAGATGTGATCGGCACAACTCGTGGGCCGAAGGGCCTGTTTGTGCTGTATTGTTCTATGTTCTAATTACAGAACCCCTACAGCGCTGCAGGAGGCCATTCGGCCCATTGACTCTGCAGCAACAACAATCTCACCCAGGCCTTATCGTTATAATTCTACATCCCTCCAATACTAAGGGATAATTTTGCATGGCCAGTCAATGTAACCTGCATACTTTTAAACAGTGGGAGGAAACCGGAGCCCCCAGAGGAAACCCACGCAGACACTGACTGGAATTGAACCCATCTCCATGGCATTAGTGTGCTAATTACTGTGCATATTGCAGGGTTTTAATATCTTATCTTTTTTCCTTATTGCACTTTGTGAATATGTTTGGAATATTTAAATAAACCTTTTAAACAATGGATTGGTCAAATCCAGTAACTTTATTTATGCTGTATGCTTTTTTGCATGTGGAGAGTTAATGTCTTGGGAATAATTAAATAATAAGGGCAGATTTTATGACCTCACTCGGGCGAGATTGTGATATCCCACCCAATGCCAATGGAGATTTCTGTTCTGTGAGCTTTACCTGTCCTAGAATTGAAGTGGGGGGGGAGGGGCAAGGTGGTAAAATTCCAGCCTCTAAGTTACAGCTGACTGTATAGAGTTCCTTTGTTTTCAGATTAAGTATTCATCTCTTTATCACCACAGTTAACCTTTGAAACTGTTGTACTGTCTTCATTAATTGCTTATTTATAAACTATAACTATATAGACTGGACGTATTTGTGCATGTTTTTATCACACAGTCATCCTACCTTGATGGGATAAGCTAATGGTCTCTCTGAAGTCTGTGATCTCTGCATTCTGACAGTGGACTAAATATAAACTGGGGACTAGCTGAGGGAGATTCAGTATTCCTGCACTTTGGGATATGAACTCCAATAATGCTTCCAGCCTCTCTTCGCTGGAGGACAGCCCTGTTATGCTGAACTCAGTAAGTAATGCACACAAACTAACTGTGTGTGTGTGTGTGTGTGTGTGTGTGTGTGTGTGTGTGTGGAGGGGTGGGGGAGGATGTGGTGGTGGGGGGGATTGTTTGCGAAGTGTGGATGTGTTTTGATATTTCAATGATGATCTTTAGCGAGCTAATTTTAACTTTCCAGTAGAGAGCTGTTGGCAGTTACTGATTGCAAGCAGAAAGACAACTCTGACTTTTGTAATTAATGTTTCAGAATGGAACAAATTAATAGTAGTATTAAGATAAGATGTCAATATATTCCTCAGGAATATCTCAAAATCCTTCAGATAGAATATGCCATGCTTGGCGCAGTATGTAGAACTCTCGCCTGTAAGATTGTGAATCATGTCTACTTCAGAAACTTCAAAGATCCAAGCATAGAGTCATAGAAGTTTATGGCATGGAAACAGGCCCTTTGGCCCAAATCACCCCACTAGCCCTTTTTTTAAACCTTAACCTAATTCCAGTTGGCCCATATCTCTCTATATCCATATTACACAAATAACTGACTAAATACATTTTAAAAGACAAAATTGTACCTGTGTCTACTACTACTACCTCTTGTTCCAGCTTGTTCCAGACACTCACCACCCTCTGTGTGAAATAAATGCCCCTCTGGATACTTTTGTATCTCTCCTCTCTTACTTTAAACTATGCCCTCCAGTTTTAGAGTCCCCGACCTTTGAGAAAAGATATTGCCTATCTAGCTGATCTATGCCCCTCACTATTTTATAGACCTCTCCATAAGATCATCCCTCAGCCTCCTACACACCAGAGGAAAAATGTCCCAGTCTATCCAGCCTCTCCTTATAACTCAAACCAAGTCCTGGTAACATCCTATTAAACTCTTTCTAGTTTAATAATATCCTTATTACAATGTATAATATCTTTATCATTAATTAGGAAGTGCTACACTGTCAGAGGGTCAGTATTGAGTAGTGCTGCACTGTCAGAGGGTCAGTGCTGAGGGAGTGCCGCACTGTCAGAGGGTCAGTATTGAGGAAGTGCCACACTGTCAGAGGTCAGTACTGAGGGAGCGCCGCACTGTCAGAGGGTCGGTGCTGAGTGAGTGCCGCACTGTCAGAGGGTCAGTGCTGAGTGAGTGCCGCACTGTCAGAGGGTCAGTGCTGAGTGAGTGCCGCACTGTCAGAGGGTCAGTGCTGAGTGAGTGCCGCACTGTCAGAGGGTCAGTGCTGAGGGAGTGCCGCACTGTCAGAGGGTCAGTGCTGAGGGAGGGCCGCACTGTCAGAGGGTCAGTGCTGAGGGAGTGCCGCACTGTCAGAGGGTCAGTGCTGAGGGAGTGCCGCACTGTCAGAGGGTCAGTGCTGAGGGAGTATCACACTGAGCGAAGTAATTCTTCCCATCCCTAGATGGAAAGTTCATTCCTAGATCCACATCACTTAAGTCGATTGTCTGGTCAGTTATCCCTTGTGGTTGTGGATCTTGCTGTGCACAAATTTATTCGTGCCTTTCCTACAGTACAGTAAGAAGTCTCAGAACACCAGGTTAAAGTCCAACAGGTTTATTAGTTAACAAAAGCCATCAGCTTTCAGAGCGCTGCTCCTTCGTCAAGTAAGTGGGAGTTCTGTTCGCAAACAGAGCATGTGAAGACACAAACTCAATTTACAAAATAATGGTTGGAATGTGAGTCTTTACAGATAATCAAGTCTTAAAGGTACAGACAATGTGAATGGAGAGAGAATCAAGCAGAGGTTAAAGAGATGTGTATTTTCGCCAGGCAGGACAGTCAGTGAGATTTTGCAAGCCCAGGCAAGTCGTGGGGGTTACAGATAGTGTGATGTGAACCCAAGGTCCTGGTTGAGACCGTCCTCATGTGTGCAGAACTTGGCCATCAGTCTCTGCTCAGCAACTCTGGGTTGTTGCGTATTGTGAAGGCTGACTTGAAGAATGCTTACCCGATGATCAGAGGCCGAAAGCCCGTTACCGTTGAAGAGTTCCCTAACAAAAAAAAGAACACTGTTGCTTGGTGATTGTCAAGCAGTGTTCATTCATTCATTGTTGTAGTGTCTGCATGGTCTGTCCAATGTACCACGCCTTGGGATATCCTTTCCTGCAGCGTATCAGGTAGGCAACATTGGCCGAGTTGCAAGAGTTTATATCGTGTACCTGGTTCTCATGTTCACATGTGAGATGACAGCATCTGTGTCAATGATCCGGCATGTCTTGCAGAAGTTGCTGCAGCAGGGTTGTTTGGTGTCATAGTCACTGTTCTCCTGAAGGCTGGGTAGTTTGCTGCAGACAGTGGTCTGGCTGAGGTTGTGCAGTTGTTTGAAGGCAAAAAGTGAGGTGTGGGGATGGCCTTGGCGAGATGTTCATCTTCATCATGACATGTTGAAGGTTCTGGAGAAAATGTTGCTTCTCTGTTTCGGGGAAATACTGGAACGACAAAGGGTACTCTGTCCACTGTGTCCCGTGTTTGTCTTCTGAGGAGATTGCTGCGGTTTTTCGCTGTGGCGCGTTGGAACTATTATTCGATTCCTACAGTACAATGACCAACTTCAGATGTCGTTCATTGGCAATAAATTACTTCAAAACATGCAGAGATTGTGAAAGATGGAATGGAAATACAAGTATTTCATTTCCTTTTTACATAGAATAATTTTGAAATAAAGAACAAAGAACAAAACAGCACAGGAAACAGGCCCTTCGGCCCAACGAGCCCACGCCGTCACCCCAATGTTCCTACCTCTACCTGTGATCCCTGTCTATATTTATAGATATATGGATTGAACCAAATTTGAGACAATTTAGGGAGAATTTGTTCTGCCAGTTAGCCTAAGAGCACATTTTTGGGATGTGGGAGGAAACCGGAGCACCTGGAGAAAACCCATGCAAGCATGGGGAGAATGCGCAAACTCCCACAGACACAGGCCCAAATCCATGCATCTGCACAGCACAGCGATAGTCACTGAGCTGTCGTGTTGCCCATCAAATGGTCCAGGTCAAGCGTACATTAATGTCGTGAAGCACTAGGATACTCTCGAAAAATCCAAGAGCAGCCCTCTCACGATCCATCGCGTGTATGCCCCTTATTAGACAACAAGATGGACCAGAGCACCTGTAGGATAAAAACAAGTACATCAATATCATCGTCTATTTACACACTTCCCAGGGACTCCCAAGGCTCATGATCCCTATTTTAAATCAGTTTTCTATACCCCTCCATTCCCATTCTGTTCATGTGCCCATCTAAGTATTTCTTAAATAACCCCAGAGTGCCTGCCTCCACCACTTGGCAGCGCATTCCATACCCCCACCACCCTCTGTGTGAAAAAACTCCCTCTAGCATCCAAATTATACCTTACCCCCTTCACCTTAAGCCTGTGACCCCTCGTGCTATTTGAGTCCATCCTAGGAAAAAGCTTAACCCTGTTTACTCTATCTATGCCCCTCATAATCTTGTACATTTCAATTAGATCTCCTCTAAGTCAACGTCTTTCTAAGGAAAACAGCCCCAATTTGCCTAATCTCTCCTCGAAACTCAGATCTTCCATACCAGGCAGCATCCTGGTAAACCTCCTCTGCACTCTCTCCAACGTCTCCACGTGCTTCCGGTAATAAGACGACCAGAACTGGATGCAGTATTCCAAATGAAGTCTAACCAAGGTTTTATACAACTGCAACATTAAAGGCTAGCTCTTGTGCTCTATACCCCTTCCTATAAAGGCTAGCATACTATATGCTTTCTTCACAACCTTCTCCACTTGCTCTGCCACGTTCAGAGACTTGTGCACCTGCACCCCCAGGTCCCTCTGCGTTTCTGTACTCTTAATAGGTCTACCCTTTATCATATACCTCCCCGCTACATTCTTTTTCCCAAAATGCATCACCTCGCGTTTATCAGGATTGAATTCCATCTGCCATCTGTCTGCCCAAGCTACCAGCCTATCTATGTCCTGCTGCATCGCCTGACAATGCTTCTCACTATCCGCAAGTCCAGCCATCTTTGTATCATCTGCAAACTTGCTGATCACTCCACTTACTCCCTCTTCCTAGTCATTTATATATATTACAAATAGAAGAGGTCCCAGTACCGAGCCCTGCGGCACACCACTAGTGACCGACCTCTAGCTAGAAAAACACCCTTCGACTATTACTCTCTGTCTCCTATTACTAAGCCAGTTACTTATCCATCTAGCTACCTGTCCTTGTATCCCATTAGTCTTGACCTTTTCAAATACAGGATAAGGAGACTGACAGAAGCTGCTTTAATGACTGGAAGCCAGTGACCAATGGCGTACCTGTATTGGGCCTCTTATTGTTCGTCATTTATATAAATGACAGAGAAGGGGAGTAGGATTATTAAATTTGTGGATGACACAAAGATTGGCCAGTTGGTTAACGGTGGGTGCTAGCTCAAATGATTGATGGCAGTGGAGAGAGAAGGAGCTGATGAAGTAGGGTGGAAGGAAGAGGAAGGAATTGATGATCTGGGGGGTGTCGAGAAAGGACCAGTGATCGGGAGTGAGGGAAGGGGGTGGAGACAGGGCTGATGATTGGTAGTGAGGCGGTGGGAGAAAAGGCCAAAAATCGGGTAAGGGAAGGGCAATGATCTGATGGGAGAGGGGGAAAGATAGAGAAGTTTTAACACTGATTGGGTATGAAGAGGAGTCCCCAAGACCCCCCAAGGTGGGCTGAAGTGGGCGGGAGGGGGAAGATTTACTCAGGTTCTGATCAGAGCATCCTTTAAAGGTGGCCCCCTGATCTCAGTGCAGCCAGGTTGTGGTGGTTTATTGAGACATCATCCCCAGTATGACAACATGAAAGACACCTGCTTGACTTTTCAGACAATGTGCCATAAGACCTTGGAGGGAAACGTGCTGATTTTCTCAGCAGAAACAACACTGTCATATTTGGGTAAGATATAGCCCTACACCTCTAAATTGAAAATCCTAATTATGGGCATTCACAGAAAATGAAGAACAAAGAAAAGAACAGCACAGGAACAGGCTTGTCAGCCCTCCAAGCCTGTTCCGATCATGATGCCCTAACTAAATAAAAATCTTCTGCCCTTAGCCTACATCCCTCTCTTCCCTCCCTGTTAATATAAAACAGGCATTCAGATGCCTCTTAAATGTTGCTTCCACCACCTCCTTTGGCAGCATGTTCCAGGCACCCACCACTCTGTGAGTGAAAAACTTTCCCTGCATATCCCCCTTAAAGTATATCAATTCAAATGCATTCCAATTGCTTGTGTTCTCATAGTCAGTGAGCCTTATTGGCAAGCAAGCATTTATTCTCCATGCCAAATTGTCCTTTAGAAGGTGAGCTGCCTTCTTAAGCCACTGCAATTTATGTGGTATAGGTTCACCCACAGTGCTGTAAGGAAGATAGTTCCAAGATTTCGACCCAGTGACAGTGAAGGAATGGCGATATATTTTCAAATCAGGATAGTGAATGGGTGGGAGGGGCATCTGCAGGTGATGGTGTTCCCATGTATTCGCTGTCCTCGTCCTTGCCCTAGGCTGAGGGTTTAGATGGTGCTGTCAAAGGAAGCTTGGTGAGTCCCTGCAGTGCAGACTCACTCTTGTAGCCACAGCATTTATAAAATGGTTCTGATTATTAGCTGTCTCTCAATTCTAGGATGACATCTACTTGGCTTGCTGGCTTCTGCCATGGGTCATCATATGACTGAACAAGTCAATTCTTGACCTGCAGATATTTGGGTACTTGGGGCAGGACCTCCCACAAGGCAGTGGGATCCAGAGTGCAGAAGTTGTTTACTTTCCCTCCCTAATGTTGCACTGCTTCATCATTAAGATGTTGGGATGTCGCAGCTTAATAGACAGGTTGTTGCCATTTTGAATGTTTGGTAGCAAGCTCCTCCCAGTGTCAATGTTGCTGGGTTTGGAGGAGAGATTTAGAGTCTTTGGAGCATTTTCATTGCTCTCTTCTGCAGCGCTGGGTACTTGAGAATGTACGCTCTGCTATCACTGTACTGGTGGTGGATGAATGTCTTTGTCCTGGATGACATTGAACTCAAATTGTCGGAGAAGCACATAGCTCAGGAAATAGAGAGCATTCCATCAGACTCCTAACTTCTTTCTTTGTACATTGAGAAAAGACTTTGAGAAGTTAGGAGGTGAATCATTTACCTCAGAATATCAAACCTGTGACCTATTCTTGTAGCCACAGTATTTATGCATAATGGTAAATTCTTTATATAAATTTTAAAACCTTGTCGAATGTTATGGAGACTTTGGAATTTGATGCATTTTTCCATGTTGGTGAAAATTTCTAAATATGAGTGAGGCAGTGGTATCTGAAATTCTGTAAGTAACTGAAGTCTAGATATTAGATAAGCAATTAAATGTCATGATATTTCTGGTTCGAAGCTAAAAATAAACAAGATGAATTAATATGTGACTATGGTAATGCCTGAGAGTTTACTCAGCACCTGATTTTGAACAAAGAGTTAAGTCTCCCCTACCAACGATCAGTGATTTAGTGTTGTATTTTGGAACAACAAATAAATAGTTTGTTTGTCTTATAATTCTAATAATTATAGTTGATTTTAAACTGAAAAATCATAACTACAATTTCCTGTACATTTCTGATCAGCTACACATATTTCTGGTATATTATATGAAATCTCCCTGAATTTAGCTTGAGCCAGCATTAGCTAGCTGCTGATTACTAAAAGCAGCTTGCATCAAAACACCATGAAGCTTATTTTTGGAAAAGGTAACTAGAGTCTTGAGGAATAGTTTCTGGGTCAACACTGGAATGAAAATACATTTATTTTTGACCCATTGTACAACAGTTGTTTCTTGTGCAACTGGTGCCATCACTCAGAGAGAATGAACTTGCATTTAAATAGCGCCTTTCATATTCCAACTTAACTTCACAGTTAATTATGTACTTTTGTAATATTGTGTTATGTAAGCCAGTGTTGCAGAGTGTTTGAAGGCGGTAAGATTCCACTTACACCAGCAAAATACATGGCAGATTATTTCACTTTTTGCTCATGTTGTTGGAGAGAATAATGCTGACTTGAATGGCAGCAGCAATCCCTATGTCATCTTTAACCATCACCATGAAATATTCACTGACGCACAACTTGTGTTCTGCCTCTGACTTTGTTACTGTCTTGGTTAAAACATGGACAAAAGAATTGAATGCCAGAGGTGAGGTGAGAGTGACTGCTCTTGACATGAAGGCAACTGATTTAAAATAGACATCATGAGCCTTGGGAGTTCCCTGGGAAGTGTGTAAATTGTTGATGTATTTGTTTTATTCTACAGGTACTTCGGTCTGCTTTGTCTAACAAGGGGCATACACGTGATGGTTCGTGAGAGGGCTGCTCTTGGATTTTTTGAGAGTAGCCTAGTGCTTCACATCATTAGTGTACACTTGACCTGGACCAGTTGATGGGCAACACGATGGCTCAGTGACTATTGCTGTGCTGTGCAGATACATGGATTTGGGCCTGTGTCTGTGGGAGTTTGCGCATTCTCCCTGTGCTTGCGTGGGTTTTCTCTGGGTGCTCTGGTTTCCTCCCACATCCCAAAGATGTGCTCTTAGGCTGATTGGCAGAACAAATTCTCCCTAAATTGTCTCAAATTTGATTCTAATACATAGATCTATAAACGTAGACAGGAATGACAGGGATCATGGGTAGAAGTGGGAACATCGAGGTGGTGGCGCGGGCTCATTGGGCCGAAAGACCTATTTCCCATGCTGTTTCTTTCTTTGTTCTTTATTCTTTGTTCAACATTCAGTTGAATGCAGCAATAAGGAGGCATAGCAAAACTGAAGTCAATAAGAATCAGGGAGGAAAGCTGTCCGCTGGTTGGTGTCATACCTGGCATAGAGGAAGATGGTTGTTGTTATTGGAGGTCAATAATCTCAGTCTCAGGACATAACTGCAGGAGTGCCTCAGGGTTAGTTCTTAGGTGCAATTGTCGATGTCCTAGGCTGCTTCATCATTGATCTCCCTTCCATCATGAGGTCAGAAGTGGGAATATTTGAAGATGATTACACAATGTTCAATATCAGTTACGACTCCTCAGATACTCTAGAACATAGAACATTACAGCGCAGAACAGGCCCTTTGGCCTTCGATGTTGCGCCGACCAATTAGGAAAAAGCAATGACCCTCCAAACTAAACCATTCCCTTTTCGTCCATAAACTTATCTACTAACCTCTTAAACGCCACCAAACTTGGCGCATCTACAATGCCGCAGGCAGGGCATTCCATACCCTAACCACCCTCTGGGTAAAGAACCCGCTCTGAAGCTATCTGAAGCTGAAGAATACTCTGAAGCTATCCATGTCCAAATGTAATGAAACCTGGACAATACTTAGATTTGGCCTGACAATTCACAAGAAACATTCACACGACACAAGTGCCAGACAGTGGCCATCTCCAACAATTCCCTCCCTAATGGCATCGTGGATCAACGTACAGCACTCGGACTGCAGTGTTTCAAGAACGCAGCTCACCACCGCCTTTTCAAGAGCAACTGGTCAGCCAGCGATGCCCAGGTCTTACAAATAAATAAAAAAAAAGTCCCCTTGACATTCAATGGCATTACCATCCTGGGGATTATCATTGACCAGAAACTGAGCTGAACCAGCCAAATAAATACGGTGGCTGCCAGAGTGGATAGTCAGAAGCTTTTTCCCAGGGTGGAAGCGTCAATTACTAAGGGGCAAAAGCTTAAGGTGTGAGGGCAAGATTTAAAGGAGATGTATGATTTTTTATGTGGAAAAAGATTCTGACTGTCAAACCCGCCTCTCATAATTTTGTAGATTTTTATCGGGTCTCCCCTCAGCCTCCACTGCTCCAGGGAAAAAAACCTTAGCTTGTTCAGCCGCTCCTTATAGCTCATAACCCCTAATCCAGGCACCAGCCTGGTAAACCTCTTCTGCACTCTCTCCAAAGCCTCCACGTTCTTCCTGTAATGTGGGCAAAGTATTGGAAAGAATTATTAGGGATAGGATTTATAGTTACTTACAGAGAAACAAATTGATTGGGGATAGTCAGCATGGTTTTGTGAAGGGTAGGTCGTGCCTTACTAACCTTATTGAGTTTTTTGAAAAAGTGACCAAAGAGGTGGATGGGGGTAAGGCAGTTGATGTGGTATATATGGACTTTAGTAAGGCATTTGATAAGGTGCCCCATGGAAGGCTTCTGCAGAAAATGCAGATGTATGGGATTGAGGATGATTTAGCTAATTGGATTAGGAATTGGCTAGCTGATAGAAGACAGAGGGTGGTGGTTGATGGAAATTATTCATCATGGAGTTCGGTTACAAGTGGTGTACCTCAGGGATCTGTTTTGCGGTCCCTGCTGTTTGTAATTTTTGTAAATGATCTGGATGAGTGTATTGAAGGATGGATTAGTAAATTTGCGGATGACGTCAAATTCGGAGGAGTGGTAGATAGTGAAGAGGGGTATTATAGTTTACAGAGAGACTTGGACAAGTTGCAGAGCTGGGCCGAGAGGTGGCAAATGGAGTTTAATGTGGAAAAGTGTGAGGTAATTCACTTTGGCAGGAATTACAAATGTGTAGAGTATAGGGCTAATGGTAGGACTCTTAATAGTGTTGATGAACAGAGGGATCTTGGTGTATATGTGCATAGATCCCTGAAAGTTGGCAATCAAGTCGATAAGGTGGTTAAGAAGGCATACGGAGTCTTAGCTTTTATTGGTAGGGGGATTGAATTTCGGAGCCGCAACGTCATGTTGCAACTGTACAAAACTCTAGTGCGGCCGCACTTGGAGTATTGTGTGCAGTCCTGGTCCCCACATTATAAGAAAGATGTGGAGGCATTGGAGAGGGTACAGAGGAGGTTTACCGGGATGTTGCCTGGTATGGAGGGCAGGTCTTATGAGGAGAGGCTGAGGGATTTGAGGTTGTTTTCGTTAGAAAGGAGGCGGCTAAGAGGAGACCTTATGGAAACATATAAGATGATTAGAGGTTTAGATAGGGTGGACAGTGATAGCCTTTTTCCTAGGATGGAGAAAGCTAGCAGGAGGGGACATAGCTTTAAATTAAGGGGTGGTGGTTTTAGGACAGATGTCAGAGGTAGGTTCTTTACCCAGGGGGTGGTAAGGGTATGGAATGCCTTGCCTGCGTCAGTTGTAGATGCGCCAAGTTTGGTGGCGTTTAAGAGGTTAGTAGATAAGTTTATGGATGAAAAGGGAATGGTTTAGGTTAGAGGGTCATTGCTTTTTCATAATTGATCAGCGCAACATTGAAGGCCGAAGGGCCTGTTCTGCACTGTAATGTTCTATGTTCTAATGTGACCACCAGAACTGAATGCAATATTCTAAGTGCAACCAAACCAAAGTTTTATGAAACTGCAACATCACATTGACTCTTGTACTCAATAGAGGCCAACATGTCATACACCTTCTTTACCACCCAATCTTCTTGTGTGGTCACTTTCAGGGAGCTATAGACTTGAGCCCCATGATCCCTCTATACATTATTGCTGTTCAGGGTCCTACAATTAACTGTATAATTATCCTTATCATTTGATCTCTCAAAATGCTGCACTTCATACTTGCCTGGACTAAACTCCATCTGTCATTTCTCTGCCCATATCTGCAGCAGATCTATATTGTGCTGAATCCTTTAACAATCTTTTGCATTATCCATAATTCCACTTTTCATTGTGTTATCTGCAAATTTACTAATCCACCCATTTACATTTTTATCCAAATCATTTGTACATACCACAAACAGCAGAGGTCCCAGAATGGCTCCCTGTGGAACACCACTAGTCGCAGACCTCCAGCCAGAAAATCACCCTTCCACCATTACTCTTTGACTTCTTTGGGCAACCAATTCTGAATCCAAGTGGCCAAGTCACTGTGGATCCCATGCCTCTTAATTATCTGGATCAACCTACCATGAGGGACCTTATCGAAAGCCTTACTAAAATCCATGTAGACAACATCCACTGCTCTATCATCAATCACCTTTGTCATCTCATCAAAAAATCACTCCAGTTAGTAAGACATGACCTGCCCTGCACAAAGCCATGCTGATTTTTGGTAATTAGGCTATACTTTTCTAAATATGCATAAATCCAATCCCTAAGAATCCTCTCCAATAGCTTTCCAACCACCAATTTGAGATTCATAGAACATAGAACAGTACAGCACAACACGGGCCCTTTGGCCCTAGATGTTGTGCCAAGCTATGTCCAAACCCAAGATCAAGCTATCCCACTCGTTCCATGTGCCTATCCAATGAGGGGACACAATTTAAAAGTCCCACTCATTGTCTTATAAACCTCTATTAAGTCACCTCTCATCTTCCTCTGCTCTAAACAGAAAAGCCCCACTCCCTCAACCTTTCCTCATAAGACCTACCCTCCAAACCAGGCAGCATCCTAGAACATAGAACATAGAACATTACAGCACAGAACAGGCCCTTCGGCCTTCGATGTTGCGCCGACCAATATAAAAAGCAATGCCCCTCCAAACTAAACCATTCCCTTCTCTTCCATATACTTATCAACTAACCTCTTAAACGCCACCAAACTTGGCGCATCCACAACTGCTGCAGGCAGTGCATTCCACTCCCGAACCACCCTTTGGGTAAAGAACCTACCTCTGATATCCGTCCTATAACTATCACCCCTTAATTTAAAGCTGTGTCCCCTCGTGCTAGCTTTCTCCATCCTAGAAAAAAGGCTATCACTGTCCACCCTATCTAAACCTCAAATCATCTTATATGTTTCGATTAGGTCCCCTCTTAGCCGCCTCCTTTCTAACGAAAACAACCTCAAATCCCTCAGCCTCTCTTCATAAGACCTGCCCTCCATACCAGGCAACATCCTGGTAAACCTCCTCTGTACCCTCTCAAATGCCTCCACATCTTTCTTATAATGTGGGGACCAGAACTGCACACAATACTCCAAGTGCGGCCGCACTAGAGTTTTGTACACTTGCAACATGACGTTGCGGCTCCGAAATTCAATCCCTCTACCAATAAAAGCCAAGACTCCATATGCCTTCCTAACAACCTTCTCGACCTGACTGCCTACTTTCAGGGATCTATGAACATACACACCAAGATCCCTCTGTTCATCTAGACTACTAAGAATCCTACCATTTGCCCTATACTCTACACATTTATTATTTCTGCCATAGTGCATTACCTCACACTTTTCCACATTAAACTCAATTTGCCACCTCTCGGCCCAGCTCTGCAACTTGTCCAAGTCCCTCTGCAAACTATAACACCCCTCTTCACTATCTACCACTCCACCGACTTTAGTGTCATCTGCAAATTTACTAATCCTAATCCTGGTAAATCTCTGCACTCTCTCCAATGCTTCCACATCCTTCCTATAGTGAGATGACCAGAATACACACAATATTCCAAATGCAGCCTGTATAGTTGCAGCATAACCCCATGACTCGTAAACTCAAACTCCCTGCTAGTAAACATAATATAGTATTAGCCTTCTTCATGGGCTGTATCCACTTAATTGAAACGTATAAGATTATGAGGGGCATGGTCAGGATGGATAGGGAGCAGCTGTTCCCCTAAGTTGAAGTGTTCATTATATGCATAAATCCAATCCCTAAGAATCCTCTCCAATAGCTTTCCAACCACCAATTTGAGATTCATAGAACATAGAACAGTACAGCACAACACAAGCCCTTTGGCCCCAGATGTTGTGCTGAGCTATGTCCAAACTCAAGATCAAGCTATCCCACTCGTTCCATGTGCCTATCCAATGAAGGGACACAATTTAAAAGTGAAGAGTGAAGTGAAGTGAAGATTTAGGGAGGAATTGAGCAAAAGCTTTTTTACCAGAGGATGGTGATGTTCTGGAATGCGATGCCTGGGATGATGGTGGAGGTAGGATGCTTCATATTCTTTAAAAAGAACCTGAATAAGTACTTGGCATGCCATAACACTCAAAAGCTGTGGGCCAACTGTTGGCAAGTGTGATTAGATAGGTCAGGGCCTTTCATGCATCAGTGCCATCTCAATGGGCTGAAGGGCCTCTTGGCACTGTGGTACTCTCTACTCTCTTTATATTAATTTAGTTAAAGCATGGTGACCTAAAGTATATAACATAGAGTCATAGAGGTTTACAGTATGGAGCCAGCCCCTTTGGCCCAACTTGTCCATGCCGTCCTTTATTTTTAATTCCTAAAATAGTCCCAATTGGCTGCGTTTGGCTCATATCCCTCCAAACCAATCTTAACCATGTAACTGTCTAAACGATTTTTAGAAGACAAAATTATACCCGACCTCTAGCAACTTGTTCCAGACACACCTTGTAGAAGGGAGCTTAAAAAGGAAATTATAAGAGCTAGAAAGGGTCACGAGAAGGCTTTGGCGTGTAGGATTAAGGAGAATCCCATGGCATTCTATAAATATGAGAAGAGAAGGAATAGAACCTATAAAAGGTGAAGGGGGAAAAGTCTGTGTGGAACCAGAAGAAATGGCAGAGGTGCTTAATAAGTACTTTGCCTCAGTATTCACAGTGGAGAGTGATCTGGGGGGTTGTACTACAGGAATGCAGCAAACTGAAAAGATTGAGTATGTGGACATTAAGAAAGAGGAGGTGCTGGAACTGTTAAATTCCATCAAGGTAGATAAGTCGCCAGGTCCAGATGGGATGTACCCCAGGTTACTGTGGGAGGTGAGGGAAGTGATTGCAGAGCCTCTGGCGATGATCTTTGTGTCGTCAATGGAGACGGGAGAGGTTCCGGAAGATTGGAGGATTGCGGATGTGGTGCCTGTTTTCAAGGAGGGGAACAGGGATAGCCCGGGCAATTACCGACCAGTGAGTCTGACCTCAGTGGTCAGTAAGTTGATGGAGAGGATTCTGAGAGATAGGATTTATGAGCATTTAGAGAAATTCAATATGATCAGAAAGAGTTAACACGGCTTTGTTAAGGGCAGATCGTGCCTTACGAGCCTAGATGAATTCTTCGAAAATGTGACTGAACACATTGACGAAGGAAGAGCAGTGGACGTGGTTTACATGGATTTCAGCAAGGCATTTGATAAGGTCCCACATGCACGACTTCTTGAGAAGGTGAGAGGGCATGGGATCAAGGGGCTTTGGCCTTGTGGATCCAGAACTGGCTTGCCTGCAGAAAGCAGAGAGTAATTGTGGATGGGTCTTCTTCTGCATGGAGGTCAGTCACCAGTGGAATGCCCCAGGGATCTGTTCTAGGACCCTTGCTGTTTATCATTTTCATAAATGACCTGGATGAGGAAGTGGAGGGATGGGTGAGTAAGTTCGCCTACGATACAAAGGTTGGTGGTGTTGTGGATAGTCTGGAGGGTTGTCTGAAGTTGCAGTGAGACATAGATAGGATGCAAGACTGGGCGGAGAAGTGGCAGATGGACTTCAATGCAGATAAATGTGTGGTGGTCCATTTTGGCAGGAATAATGGGATGAAGGAGTACAATATAAGGGGTAGGAGTCTTAGCTGTGTTGTAGAGCAGAAGGATCTCGGGGTCCGGGTCCATAGGACTCTTAAATCGGCCTCGCAGGTGGAGGAAGTGGTCAAGAAGGCGTACGGTGTACTGGCCTTCATTAATCGAGGAATAGAGTTTAGGAGTCAGGAGGTAATGATGCAGCTCTATAAGACTCTTGTCAGACCCCAGTTGGAGTATTGTGCGCAGTTCTGGTCGCCTCATTATAGGAAGGATGTAGAGGCTATTTTTGAGAGGGTTCAGAGGAGATTTACAAAAATGCTGCCTGGATTGCGAGGCAAGCCTTATGAAGATAGGTTGAGGGAGCTGGGACTCTTCTCACTGGAGAGACGTAGGTTGAGAGGCGACCTGATAGAGGTTTATAAAATGTTGAGAGGAATAGATAGGGTGGACTCTCGGAGACTATTTCCCCGAGCTGAAATGGTCACTACGAGAGGACACAGATTTAAGGTGCAGGGAAGCAAATACAAAGGAGATGTCAGGGGTAGGTTTTTCACTCAGAGGGTGGTGAGTGAATGGAACCGACTGCCGTTGGAGGTTGTTGAGGCAAACTCACTGGGGTCTTTTAAAAGACTTCTGGATGAGTATATAGAAAAGAATAGGATAGGGGGTTATAGATATCTCTGTGGATTGGTAGATGTGATCGGCGCAACTCGTGGGCCGAAGGGCATGTTTGTACTGTATTGTTCTTTGATTCTATGATAAGCAGTATAATATCAAGGGTAGGAGTCTTCGCAGTGTTGAGGAGCAGAAGAATCTTGGGGTCCGGGTCCAAAGGTCTCTTAAATCTGCCCCGCAAGTGGAGGATGTGGTCAAGAAGGCATATGGTGTACGGGCCTTCATTAATAGAGGAATTGAGTTTAGGAGTCGGGAGGTAGTGCTGCAACTTTATTAGACTCTTGTTAGACCCCACTTGGAGTATTGTGTGCAGTTCTGATCACCTCACTATAGGAAGGATGTGGAAGCTATTCATAGAACATAGAACAATACAGCACAGAACAGGCCCTTCGGCCTTCGATGTTGTGCCGACCAAAATAAAAAGCAATGCCCCTCCTAACTAAACCATTCCCTTCTCATCCATATACTTATCAACTAACCTCTTAAACGCCACCAAACTTGGCGCATCTACAACAGCTGCAGGCAGGGCATTCCACACCCTAATTCACTCTTTGAGTAAAGAACCTACCTCTGATATCTTCCTATAACTCATACCCCTTTAATTTAAAGTGTGTCCTCGTGCTAGCTTTTTCCATCCTAGGAAAAAGGCTATCACTGGCCCCTATCCAATTAAACCTCTAATTATCTTATATGTTTCAATAAGAATCCCTTAGCCGCCTCCTTTCTAACGAAAACAACCTCAAATCTATCAACCTCTCTTCATAGGACCTGCCCTCCATACCAGGAAACATCCTAGTAAACCTCCTCTGCACCCTCTCCAATGCCTCCACATCTTTCTTATAATGTGGCGACCAGAACTGCACACAATACTCCAAGTGCGGCCGCACTAGAGTTTTGTACAGCTGCAACATGATGCTGCGGCTCCTAATTCAATCCCCCTACCATTAAAAGCTAAGACTCCATAAGCCTTCTAACAACTTTATCCACTTGACTGCCTACTTTCAGGGATCTATTGACACATACACCAAGATCCTTCTGTTCCTCAACACTATTAAGAGCCCTACCATTAGCCCTATACTCTACACATTTATGTTCCTGCCAAAGTGCATTACCTCACACTTTTCCACATTAAACTCCATTTGCCACCTCTCGGCCCAGCTCTGCAACTTGTCCAAGTCACTCTGTAAACTAAAAAACACCTCTTCACTATCTACCACACCACAACTTTAGTATCATCTGCAAATACTGACCAAAAGAGAGTGCTGCAGAGGAGATTACAAGGATGTTGCCTGGATTGGGAGGTGTGCCTTATGAAGATAGGTTGAGGGAGCTAGGTCTCTTCTCCCTGGAGAGACGAAGGTTGAGAGGCGACCTGATAGAGGTTTATAAGATGTTGAGAGGAATAGATAGAGTGGATTCTTGGAGGCTATTTCCCAGGGCTGAAATGGTCGTTACGAGAGAACACAGGTTTAAGGTGCTGGGGGGCAAGTACAGAGGAAATGTTAGAGGTAAGTTTTTCACTCAGAGGGTGGTGAGTGAATGGAATCGATTGCCGTCAGTGGTGGTAGAAGCGAACACGCTGGGATCTTTTAAGAGACTTCTAGATGAGTACATGGGATTTAATGGGATTGGGAGTTACAGATAGTTCTGTGGCCTGTTAAGTATAGATATGATCATCACAACTTGTAGGCGGAAGGGCCTGTTTGTGCTGTAGTGTTATATGTTCTGTGTTCTACACCACCCTCTGTTTGAAAAGATTGCCCCCCTGAACCCTTTTGTGTCTCTCCCCTCTCATCATAAACCTATGCCCTATGGGAACTTGTGCATGGGGTCAGAAGAACTTAGGAGCAGGAGTAGGCCTTACAGCCCCTTGAGCCTGCCTGGCCATTCAGTAAGATCATATCTTTGGTAAGCGGGAAGAGTCTCTCAACCTCTACCCCATCCATCCCCTTCATTATCTTACACGTCTCTATAAGATCCCCTCTCAGCCTTCTAAACTCCAAAGAGTACTAACTTAGCCTATTTAGTCTCTCCTCATAATCCAATGCCCTCATCTTCGGTATCTTCTCTGCACCTCCTCCAAAGCCAATATATCCTTCCTTGAATGCAGCGACCAAAACTGCACACAGTACTCCAGCTGTGGCCTCACCAGCACCCTATACAGCTGCAACAGAACCTCCCTACTTTTATATTCTATCCCCGCAGCTATAAAGGCCAACGTCGCATTCACCTTCTGAATCACCTGCTGCACCTGCAGACTGTGTTTTTGCGATTTGTGCACAAGGACCCCCAGATCTCTCTACACCGTCGCATGCTGCAGCTTTTCTCCATTTAAATAGTAATCCTTCTTACCATTATTGTTACCAAAGTGGATAACCTCACACTTGCTAACATTATACTCCATCTGTCAGGTCCTCGCCCACTCACTCAACCTATCCAGATCCCTCTGCAGGCTTTCCACACCCTTCACGAATTTGCTTTTCCAATCATCTTCCTCCAGATCATCTATGTAAATGGTAAATAGTTGAGGCCTCAGCACCAAACCTTGGGGCACTCCCCTAGTCACCAGCTGCCAATCAAAATAGCATCCATTAATACCTACCCTCTGCTTCCTATTAGACAACCAATCCTCTATCCAGTCTAACACCCTACCCCCGACTCCCTGCACCTTAACCTTCTGCAGCAATCTTTTGTGAGGCACCTTATCAAACACTTTTTGGAAATCTAAAAACACCACATCCACCGGTTCCCCTCTATCTACCGCACTAGCCACTTCCTCATAGAACTCCAATAAATTTGTCAAGCACAACTTCCCCTTAATGAATCCATGTTGCATCTGCCTGATCAAACAGTTCATATCCAGGTTCCTCATTTTTTCTGCTTTGACGACGGATTCAAGTATTTTTCTGACTACAGACGTAAACTAACCGGCTTATAATTCCCTGCCTTCTGTCTGCTGCCTTTTTCAAACAGCGGCGTAACGTTAACCATTTTCCAATCTTCTGGCACTTTTCTGGAGTCCAGCGAATTTTGAACAATAATTACCAGGGCATCCGCTATCATCTCTGCCGTTTCCTTGAGGACCCTGGGATGCATTCCATCCAGTCCCGGGTACTTATCTACCCTCAGCCCCGTTAACCTATCAAGCACCACCTCTCTAGTGACTGTAATATCATCAAGGTCCTCATCTCCTACCACCCTTCTATCCTTAATTTCGGGCAAGCTATTTACGTCCTCCTCCGTAAAGATCAACACAAAAAACTTATTCAAGGTCTCCGCCATATCCCTGTCATCCACCATTAAACGACCCCTCTCATCCTCCAAGGGTCCAACATTAACTCTGGGCATCCTCCTATTCTTTATATATTTATAAAAACTCTTACTGTCCTTTTTAATGTTTCAAGCTAGTTTAGCCTCATATTCCATCTTTCCTTTTTTTATCACCGTTTTAGTCACTCTTTGCTGCTGTTTGAAACTTTCCCAGTCCTCCAATCGCCCACCATTTCTGAGAAATTGAATGAATACTTTTCTTCAGTGTTCATTAAGGAAAGGGGCCATGTTTTTGAGGATGAGTGTGTGTGAGATACAGGATGGAGGAGGTAGATGTTCTGAGGGAAGATGTATTAGCAATTTTGAAAAAACCTGAGGGTCGATAAGCTCCCTGGGCCAGATGGGATACATCTTAGGATACTTTGGAAGGCAAGGGATGAGATTGCGGAGCCTTTAGCTTTGATCTTCCCTCTTATTTTGAGGCCATGTCCCCTAGTTCTAGATTATCCTGCCAGCAGAAACAACTTCCCTGCTTCTATCTTACCTATTTCTTTCATAATCATGTTTCTCAAAGATAGCTCCTCATTCTTCTGAATTCCAATGAGTATAGCCCCAGTCTACTCAGTCTCTCGTTATAAGCCAACCCTCTCAACTTTGAAATTGATGTAGTGAATCTCCTCTGCATCCCCTCCAGTGCGAGTATACCCTTTCTTAAGTGAGGAGGCCAAACTGTACATGGTACTCCAGGTGTGGCCTCACCAGCACCTTATACAGGTGCAATATAACCTCGCTGTTTTTAAACTCTATCCCTCTAATAATGAAAGAAAACTTCCATTTGCCTTCTTAATTACCTATTGTACTTGCAAACCAATTCCTTGTGATTCCTGCACAAGGACACCCAGGTCCTGCTGCACAGCAAAATCTGCAGTTTTTTACCATTTAAATATTAGTCCATTTTTCTGTTATTCCCAGCAAAATGGATGACCTCACATTTACTAACAATGTACTCCATCTGCCAGACCCTTGCCCATTCACTTAAACTATCTGTATCCCTTTGCAGACTTTCAGCGTCCTCTGCACATTTTGCTCTGCCACTCATCTTTGTGTTATCTACGAATTTTGACTCGCTACCCTTGGTCCCCAACTCCAAATCATCTATGTAAATCGTAAACAATTGCAGTCCCAACACTGATCCCTGAGGCACACCACTAGTCACTGACCACCAACCAGAAAAACACCCATTTACCCCACCTTTTGCTTTCTGTCTAACCAATTCTCGATCCATGCTAATACATTACCCAAAACATGTGCATCTTTATCTTACATAGCAGTCTTTGGTGTGGCACCTTGTCAAATGCCTTCTGGAAATCCAGATACACCACATCTACTGATTCCCTATATAATGTTCTCAAAGAATTTCATCAAATTATTCAAACATGACCTTCCCTTCATGAATCCATGCTGCATCTTACCAATGGAACAATTTATATCCAGATGACTTGGTATTTCTTCCTGGATGCTAGATTCAAGCATTTTCCTTACTACAGAAGTTAAGCTAATCGACTAATTGCCATTGCAGCATCAGTGAGGAATATTAACTCCCAGTGTGAAGCGTGAAGCTCACCTTGCAGGTGATTGCCATGAATTGCACTAAATTTCCTTATTCCCAAAATTAACCATTATTTACAAGTTCTTTTGTGAAGGACTGTTAAATTTGTTACTCATCTTAACATAGAACAGAGAACACTACAGCACAAACAGGCTTTTCAGCCCACAAATTGCACTGATCATATCCATACCTATCAGACCATAGAACTATCTGTAACTCCCAATCCCATTAAATCCCATGTACTCATCCAGAAGTCTCTTAAAAGACCCCAGCGAGTTCGCCCCTACTGCCACTGATGGCAACCGATTCCATTCACTCACTATCTTCTGAGTGAAAAACTTACCTCTAACATCTCCTCTGTACTTGCCCCCCAGCACCTTAAACCTGTGTCCTCTCATAGCGACCATTTCAGCCCTGGGAAATAGCCTCCGAGAATACACCCTATCCATACCTCTCACCCCATTTTATAAACCTCTTTCAGGTCACCTGTCAATCTTCATCTTTCCAGGGATAAGAAACCTAGCTCCCTTAACCTATCTCCATAAGGCATGCCTTCCAATCCAGGCAACATCCTTGTAAATCTTCTCTGCACCCTCTCAATAGCTTCCACATTCTTCTTGTAGTGAGGCGACCACTTGTTTTATAACACTGCATCCCATGAAATATTGATACGATTTGATTTTCTTGACTAATTTGATTTTTAAAATTAAAAGTGGAAGTTTTTGTAGAATCCTTAGAAATCCCGGAAGTGCACAAGGAGGCCCTTCAGCCCATTGGGTCAGCATCGACTCTCCAAAAGGGCGTCTTACCCAGGCCCATCCATCCACCCTAGCCTGTAACCCCACCCATTCACCATGGCTAATCCATCCAACCTACCCAGCATTGTCCTCTGATCTGCCTTCGGCTTTTTTTGCCAATGGGCTTTCCCTGTTAACTAATTCTTATATTTACACATTTCCTTAAAGCAACTATTTACTACAAGTTGCACAACACACACGACCTTTAATAAACATAAGCTTACATTAACAAGCGAACATCTCAGAGTACACTCAGATTAATTTGTTTTATAGTTTGCCAGCTTTTATTAATTAACACCTTTAAGCCTTGAAACTGGTTTCCATGAGAGATTTCATCAGTGTCCTTCCTCAGGGGTCAGTAGCAATATAACTGCTCTTTTTGACATATGTTAACACAGAGAATGCAGCACAGTAAACAGGCCATACAGCTCAACCATGCTGATGTTTCTGCTCTCCTCCAACCTCCTTCCATGCTTGTTTATTTTCTAATGTTATCAAGATATTCTCAATATTTGAATTAAATTTGAGTACTCAGGACTTGCTGTGACAACTTTAGATGATATCAAAGCTGGGATATACAGTGAGCAGGATAGTAACAGGTTTCAGGAGGATGTAGGTTGGTGGAATATTCTGACGATTTAATGCAGAAAATAATGAAGCCAATGTAGTTGATCTGGAAGAATGAAAGGCAGTATAAAATAAACAATGCAATGTTAAAGGGGCCGTGGGAACAGAGAGAGCTGAGTGTGTGCACAGAAATCTTTGAAGGTGGAAGGACAAGCTGAATAGATTGTCAAAAAGAAATGTTTTTGACCCTAGGCTTTAATCTGTACTCCTCTTCAAATCAACACAGAACATGCACAGCATATTGCTTATGGGTTTGATAAATCCCTGATAAATAAGGACTCGCAGGACACAGCAGCATTCGCAATTAAACTAAAACTCCTCGATATAATACCAGAATGGACATTCCACTCAACTCCTGGAGCCTGATAAAGTATTATATTGTGGCGGATTTATCCTGCAACTCCTGACATTTATTTTTATTTCTTAATACACTGCTTCAGATACGATACCCTGAGGGCAATTAGCAACCATAGACTTCCATTGGATTGGTAATCAGCAAAATACCGCAGTGTTGCCTTCTGCAGTATGGCTGACCAGGAAAGTCTCCCACTTATACTACTGTCATCAGATGTAATGAAAGCACTTAGTGTTCAACAAGGTTACAGATACACCTTCCATAGTCATTAAGGGGGTCTTAAACCCACAGCTTCTGGGCCAGAGGTAGGGACACTGTCACTGTGTCACCAGACCTCTCATTGATCAAGATACTTTTACCTAACTAAAATCTATTATTCACAGTCTTGAGAGATCCCTAGTCTTTTAGGGAAAGAAAGTTCCAGATTACCACATCCCTTTGTATGGAAAAAAACATTCCTGATTTCACTTCTTACTGTTCTGGCTCAATTTTCAAGATTATGCACTTTGTTCTGGGTACACTTACTATAGGGCAGAAATTCTCTCTATTTACTGCATTAAATCTTTTCAGCACTTTGAGGATTAGATCACTCAAAAATCTTCTAGATTCAAGACAGTACAAATCTACGCACCATCTCATTTAATCCTTTAAACCCAGGAACATTCTTCCCAATCTGTGCTGCATTGCCTCCAAAGCCTGAGGAGGTACTGCCCAGAATCAAACCCATTAATTTAAACCATTGAACTTCTATTGTTGTGTAATACATCCTGTACTAGAGAGAGAGAAACTAAGATTCCATTAGTTTCTCATTTTTTCTTGAACCTGCCCACTCACTGGAGTCAAAAGTGGGTGTTTCACAGAATTATTTGTCTCATTGAAGTGTGTGTTATTGAAAAGGTCGGAATGAGTGTTCTATTTTTCCTCTTAATCAACCTCTTTATGCTCTTTTGGTGAATTCTGAATTGTTCCCAATCCTCAGGCTTGTTAGTTTTTCTACAAGTTAATACGGAGCTCCTCTTTGGATCTGGTACTGTTCTTAATTTTGTTTTCAACCCGTGGTTGTGTCACTTTTCTTGTTTTGATATTCCATCAGAAAGGAATGTATAATTATTGTAATGCACACACTCATTATTTAAATATTAGCCATTGCCTATCCATCTTCATGCTTTTTAATAAAGTTCCCCAATCTATCGCAGCCAAGTCACACCTCATACCTTCGTAATGTCCCTTGCTTAGATATAGAACCCTAGTTTCAGATCAGATTTCTTCACTTTCTGTCATGTTGTGGTCACTGTTCCCTAGAGGACCCCGCATAACAAGATTATTAATTAACCTCTTGTCATAGCATGATACAAAGTCTCAGATGATATGTTCCCTATTGGTCCCCAGGGCTGAAATGGCTGCCACAAGAGGACACATGTTTAAGATGCTAGGGAGTAGGTAGAGAGGAGATGTCAGGGGTAAGTTTTTCACTCAGGAGGTGGTGGATGTGTGGAATTGGCTGCCGTCGGTGGTGGAGGCAGATCCGATAGGGTCTTTTAAGAAACTTTTGGATGAGTACATGGGCTTAATAAGATAGAGGGTTATAGATAAGCCTAGTAGGTAGGGATGTGTTCAGCGCAACTTGTGGGCCAAAGGGCCTGTTTGTGCTGTAGTTTTTCCATGTTCTATGTTCTATGTTCTACTCACCAGATTCTAATTGCCAATCTGCCACTCTTCTTTCTAAGAGAAGGTCGGAAAAGAAAGAATCATTGTGCTTCCTCCTCATCAAATTCTCTCAATCACCTAACTCTAAATGAAACACATACTGTAGTCCAAAGCTGCACTCCAATGCACTCCTGCAGCCATAATCTTATTGAATGGTGGAGTAAACTTGAAGGGCCAATGGCCTACTGCTGCTCCAAAATCCCTTTTTTAATTCATTCAAGAGATGTGGACATCATTAGTTAGGCCAGCATTTATTGACTTAGTACCCTTGAGAAAGTGCTGGTGAGCAGCTGTCTTGAACTTCTGCAATCCTTGTAGTGTATGTTCCTATATTCCTATTATTCCTGTGTGGTAACTTTATTAAGCTTTTAAACTTCCCCTCACTGATTTCTCTCCATCTTCAAGTCAGTAGACTGAATGCTAAGCCCATGGCCTTTCCTTTGTCTAGATATAGCACCTTCAGCCCATCCCTTCCTCTGATCCTGCTTCACAAAGGAAAACATGAATAATGTACCAGAAGTTCTGAAAGAAACAAATTTTAATGAGGAGCTGAAGGGAGTCAGTATTACTACATAAATGATTTTGGGGAAATTGATGAGACTCAAGCTGGATAAATCTCCAGTCCTGATAATCTTCATCCCAGAGTACTTAAAGAATTGGCCTTAGAAATAGTAGATCTATTCCTGCAGATTGGGGCGTTGCTAATGTAAGCCTCCTTGAAAAGCCTCCCTTTTCAAAAAGGGACCAACAACCTGTTCTGATTCCCCATGCCAACATTATAGTTAAGAAAGCGCATTAATGCCTCTACTTTCTCAGAAGACTAAGGAAATTTGGCACGTCTGCTACAACATTCACCAACTTTTACAGATGCACCATAGAAAGTATTATTCCTGGTTATATCACAGCTTGGTATGGCTCCTGCTCTGCCCAAGACTGCAAGAAACTACAAAAGGTCGTGAATGTAGCCCAATCCATCATGAAAACCAGCCTCCCATCTCTCTACATTTCCTGCTGCCTTGGCAGAGTAGCCAGCATAATTAAGAACACCATGCGTCCTGGACATACAAAAGTCTGAGGTCACATACCAACCAACTCAAGAACAGCTTCTTCCCTGCTGCTGTCAGACCTTTGAATGGACTTAGTTGCATTAAGTTGATCTTACTATACACCTAGCTACCGTCTTTCTTCATTTTTCTTCTCCCTTTCCCACTCTTTTCCCCTACTTCATTCCCCTTCCCTTCCTTTTCTTCCCCCGCTTCTCCTTTTCTACATTCTACCTCTGTCCTATTTTCTCCACCCCAACTTCTTTACCTAGCACAGTTTACAGCTTCTCTGCTGTTTGGCCATTCACACCCTTTATTCTCTCTATGGACGGCTATTAGCAGATTTTTCCCCTTGTTTTTGTGACTACGACTCATTTTTCATTCCTCTCCCCTGCAGTATAAATATCTTTCATTTTCTATGCCTTTTAGCTTTGACAAAGGATTGTCTAGACTGGACTGTCTGGAGATTGTCAGCTCTTTTCTCTCCTTACAGATGCTGTCAGACCTGCTGAGATTTTCCAGCATTTCCTCTTTTGGTTTCAGATTCCAGCATTCGTAGCAGTTTCCTTTTATCATCCAGGCTACCTTTGCCAATCTGATATGTCTAATCTATAACTAGGTTAAAATCGTCCATGATTATTACTGTAGTTTTCTCATAAGCTCCATTACTTATTTTTATGTATCCCACACTACATTATGTTTACCGTGAGAAGGCCCGTAATCCATTCTCACAAGGGAATTCTTACCTTTACATTTTTTCAACCTCATTCAAACCAATTCTGCTTGGTTCCACAATTCTGCTTGGAATTCTTGAGTTCCACAACTAAGGTAATTTTTTTTATAGAATCCCTACTTTATAGAAGGAGGCCATTCAGCCAGTCAAATAGCACTGTCTCTCCTACAGAACAGCTTACCCAGACCTACTGCTACTCTATCCCTGTAATCCCACACATTTAGTTCCCCTAACCTACACATCCTGACACTAAGGGGCAATTTAGCATAGTCAATCCATTTTACCTGCACATTTTTGGAACTGAGGCCCTCTAGTTTTAGGCTTCCCTATCTTTAGGAAAAGATATTTACATTCTACCTCATCTATGCCGCCTCATTATTTTATAGACCTCTATAAGATCAACCCTAAGACTCCTACACTCCAGAAAAAAAGTTCCAGTCTTTCCAGCCTCTCCTTATAACTCAAACCATTAAGTTGAGGTAGCATCCTAGTAGATCTTTTCTGCACTCTTTCTAGTTTAATAATATCCTTTCTATAATAGGGTGACCAGAACTGTACACAATATTCCAAGTATGGCTTTACCAATGTCTTCTGCAACTTCAACAAGGCACCCCAACCTCTGTACTCAATGAAACCAAGCATGCTGAATGCCTTCTTCACCATTCTGCCCACCTGTGACTCTACTTTCAAGGAGCGATGAACATGTATCCATAGATCCCTTTGTTCTGTAACTGTCCCCAACACCCTAACATTAACTGAATAATTTCAGCCCTGGTTTGATCTACCAAAATGCATCACCTCACATTTATCTAAATTAAACTCCATCTGCCATTCGTCAGCCCATTGACCCAATTGATCAAAATCCCTAGATAATCTTTTTCATTAGCAAGGAGAGGAATAGGGAGAGAGAGCAGTTGAACATGTGGCTACAGGGATGGTGCAGGAGGGAGGGATTCAGATACCCAGATAATTGAGGTTCTTTCAGGGGTAAGTAGGATCTTTACAAACAAGATGGTCGACACCTGAACCAGACGGGTACCAATATCCTGGGGGAGGGAATTTGCTAATGCTCTTCGGGAGGGTTTAAACTATTTCAGCAGCAGAATGGCAACCTGAATTGTAGCTTCAGTGTACAGGAGGTTGAGAGTAGTGAGGTCATGAATAAGGTTTCAAGGTTGCAGGAGTGTACCAGCAGGCAGGAAGGTGGTTTAAGATGTGTCTACTTCAACACCAGGAACATACAGAATTGGTTGGGTGAACTTGCAGCATGGGTTGGTCCCTGGGATTTCGATTGTTGTAGCCATTTCGGAGACACGGATAGAGCAGGGACAGGAATGGTTGTTGCAGATTCTGGGGTTTAGATGTTTCAGTAAGATCAGGGAAGGTGGTAAAAGCGGGGGAGGTATGGCATTGTTAGACAGGGACAGTATTACAGTGACAGAAAGAATGATGACTCGTCTACTGAGGTAGTATGGGCTGAGATTGGAAACAGGAAAGGAGAGGTCATCCTGTTGGGAGTTTTCTATAGGCCTCCGAAAAATTCCAGAGATATAAAGGAAAGGATTGCAAAGATGATTCTGGACAGGAGTGAAAGTAATAGGGTAGTTGTGTTAAGTCTCTTATGGGAGACTTTAACTTTACAAATATTGACTGGAAACGAGTACTTTAGATGGGTCAGTTTTCGTTCAATGTGTGCAGGAGGGTTTTCTGACACAGTATGTAAATAGGCCAATGAGAGGCAAGGCCACATTGGATTTGGTTCTGGGTAATGAACCAGACCAGGTGTTAGATTTGGAAGTAGGTGAGCACTTTGGTGATAGTGATCACAATTTGCTTACGTTTAATTTAGCAATGGAAAGGGATAGGTATATACTGCAGGGCAACAGTTATAGCAGAGGGAAAGGAAATTATGAGGCAATTAGGCGAGATTTATGATGCATAGGATGGGGAAGGAAACAGCAAGGGATGGGCACAATTGAAATATGGAGCTTTTTCAAGGAACAGCTACTGCGTGTACTTGCTAAATATGTATCTGTCGAGCAAGGGAACTGTGGCTTACTAAAAAAGTTGAATCTCCTGTGAAGAGGAAGAAGAAGACATACATAAAGATGAGATGTGAAGGCTCAGTTAGGGCACTGCAGAGTTACAAGTTAGCCAGGAAGGAGCTAAAGAGAGAGCTAAGAAGAGTCAGGAGGGGACATGAGAAGTCTTTGGCAAGTAGAATCAAGAAAAACACTAAAGCTTTCTATCGATATGTCAGGAATAAAAGAATGATTAGGGTAAGATTTGAGCCAGTCAAGGACAGTATTGGGAAGTAGTACGTGGAGTCTGAAGAGATAGGAGAGGCGCTAAATAAATATCTTTCATCCGTATTCACACAGGAAAAAGACAATGTTATTGAGAATACTGAGAGACAGGCTACTGGACTAGATGGGATTGAGGTTCATAAGGAGGAGGCGTTAGCATTTCTGGAAAGTGTGAAAATAGATAAATCCCCTGGGTTGGATGGGATTTATCTTAGGGTTCTCTGGGAGATTAGGGAGGAGATTGCAGAGTCTTTGGCTTTGATCTTTAGGTCGTCATTGTCTACAGGAATAGTGCCAGAAAACTGAAAGATAGGAAATGTTGTCCCCTTGTTCAAGAAGGAAAGTAGAAACGACCCTGGGAATTATAGACCTGTGTGTCTTACTTCTGTTGTGGGCAAAGTTTTGGAAAGGATTATAAGAGATAGGATTTATAATCACCTAGAAAGGAATAATTTGATTAGGGATAGTTAACAAAGTTTTGTGAAGGGTAGGTCATACCTCACAAACCTTATTGAGTTCTTTGAGAAGGTGACCAAAGAGATGGATGAGGTTAAAGCAGTTGATGTGGTGTATTACGGATTTGAATAAAGCATTTGATGAGGTTCTCCATAGTAACTATTGCAGAAAATATGGAGGCATGGAATTGAGGATGATTTAGTGGTTTGGATCAGAAATTAGCTAGTTGTAAGAAGACAGAGGGTACTGGTTGATGGGAAATGTTCATCCTGGAGTTTGGTTACTAGTGGTGTACCACAAGGATCTGTTTTGGAGCCACTGCTATTTGTCATTTTTATAAATGACCTGGATGAGGGCATAGAAGGATGGGTTAGTAAATTTGTGGATGATATTAAAATTGGTGGAGTTGTGGATAGTGTGGAAGGATGTTGCAGGTTACAGAGGGACATAGAACATAGAACATTACAGCACAGAACACGCCCTTTGGCCTTCGATGTTGCGCCGACCAATATAAAAAGCAATGCCCCTCCAAACTAAATCATTCCCTTCTCTTCCATATACTTATCAACTAACCTCTTAAACGCCACCAAACTTGGCGCATCTACAACTGCTGCAGGCAGGGCATTCCACTCCCGAACCACCCTTTGGGTAAAGAACCTGCCTCTGATATCCGTCCTATAACTATCACCCCTTAATTTAAAGCTGTGTCCCCTCGTGCTAGCTTTTTCCATCCTAGGAAAAAGGCTATCACTGTCCACCCTATCTAAACCTCTAATCATCTTATATGTTTCGATTAGGTCCCCTCTTAGCCGCCTCCTTTCTAACGAAAACAACCTCAAATCCCTCAGCCTCTCTTCATAAGACCTGCCCTCCATACCAGGCAACATCCTGGTAAACCTCCTCTGTACCCTCTCCAATGCCTCCACATCTTTCTTATAATGTGGGGACCAGAACTGCACACAATACTCCAAGTGCGGCCGCACTAGAGTTTTGTACAGTTGCAACATGACGTTGCGGCTCCGAAATTCAATCCCTCTACCAATAAAAGCCAAGACTCCATATGCCTTCCTAACAACCTTCTCGACCTGACTGCCTACTTTCAGGGATCTATGCACATACACACCAAGATCCCTCTGTTCATCTAGACTACTAAGAATCCTACCATTTGCCCTATACTCTACACATTTATTATTTCTGCCATAGTGCATTACCTCACACTTTTCCACATTAAACTCCATTTGCCACCTCTCGGCCCAGCTCTGCAACTTGTCCAAGTCCCAAATCAATCCCCCCTTTCCATAGATAAGCTGCAGAGCTGGGCTGAAAGGTGGCAAATGGAATTAAATGTGGAATAGTGTGAGTGATTCACTTTGGAAGGAATAACAGGAATGCAGGTACTGGGCTAATGGTAAGATACTTGGTAGTGTGGAAGAGCAGAGAGATCTCGGTGTACATGTGAGATCTCGGTGCCACATTATAAGAAAGATGTGGAGGCATTGGAGAGGGTACAGAGGAGGTTTACTAGGATGTTGCCTGGTATGGAGGGCAGGTCCTATGAAGAGAGGTTGAAGGATTTGAGGTTGTTTTCGTTAGAAAGGAGGCGGCTAAGGGGGGATCTTATTGAAGCATATAAGATAATTAGAGGTTGGATAGGGTGGACAGTGATAGCCTTTTTCCTAGGATGGAGAAAGCTAGCACGAGGGGACACAACTTTAAATTAAGGGGTATGAGTTATAGGACGGATATCAGAGGTAGGTTCTTTACTCAAAGAGTGATTAGGGAGTGGAATGCCCTGCCTGCAGCTGTTGTAGATGCGCCAAGTTTGGTGGCGTTTAAGAGGTTAATTGATAAGTATATGGAAGAGAAGGGAATGGTTTAGTTTGGAGGGGCATTGCTTTTTATTTTGGTCGGCACAACATCGAAGGCCGAAGGGCCTGTTCTGTGCTGTATTGTTCTATATTCTATGTTCTATGTGCATAGATCCCTGAAAGTTGGCACCCAAGTTGATAGAGTTGTTAAGAAGGCATACGGTGTGGAAGGATTGACTTTTGGAACAATGAGGTCATGTTGCAGCTGTACAAAACTCTGGTGCAGCTGCATAGAACACAGAACAGTACAGCAAGTACAGGCCTTTTGGCCCTCAATGTTGTGTGAGTTTCGTCTGAAACCAAGATTAAGCTATCCCACTTCTTATCATTCTGGTGTGCTCCATGTGCCTATCCAATAACTGCTTGAATGTTCCTAAAGTGTCCAACTCCACTATCACAGCAGGCAGTGCATTCCACACCTCAACCACACTGAGTAAAGAACCTACCTCAGACATCTGTCCTATATCTCCCACCATGAACCTTATAGTTATGCCTTCTAGTAACAGCTATATCCACCCGAGGAAATATTCTCTGAATGTCCACTCTATCTATCCCCTCATCACCTAAAAACCTCTATTAAATCATCTCTCATCCTCTTCCGATCTAAAGAGAAAAGCTGTAGCTCCCTCAAATTTTCCTCATAAGTCCTACCCTCCAAACTAGACAGCATCCTGATAAATCTCCTCTGCACTCTCTCCAGTGCTTCCACATCTTGCTTATAGTGAAGTGACCAGAACCGCACAGAATATTCCAAATGTGGTCTCACCTAGGTCCTGCACAGTTGCAGCATAACCTCACCGCTCTTAAACTCAAACCCCCTGTTAATAAACACAAACACATTATAAGCCTTCTTCGCGGTTCTATCCACTTGAGTGACAACCTTCAGAGATCTGTGGATATGAACCCCAAGATTCTCTGTTCCTTCACATTCCTCAGAACCCTGCCATTGACCCTGTAATCTGCATTCAAATTTGTCCTAGTAAAATGAATCATCTCACACTTATCAGGGTTAAACTCCATCTGCCATTTTTCTGCCCAGCTCTGCATCCTATCAATGTCTCTTTGCAGCCTGCAAGAGCCCTCCATCTCATCCACTACTCCACCAAGCTTGGTGTCTTCAGTAAATTTACTGACCCACCCTTCAGTCCCCTCCTCAAAGTCATTGATAAAAATCACAAATAGCTGAGGACCTAGCACTGATTCCTGTGGTACACCGCAAGTAACTGGCCTCCAGTCTGAAAATTTTCCCACCACCACCCTCTGTCTTCTACGAGATAAGAACTCAGTAAGAATCTGGCAACACCAATTTTAAATCCAACCGATTTATTTGAGAGTAAATTTGTGAGCTTTCGACCTTTTCGTCTTCGTCAGGCAAATGCAGTGTTCTGGTCTGCAACAGCACACATATCAACACAGACAGTCACAGATTGCTGATTAGAATGCGAATCCTTACATCTAACCTGCTATTCAAGTGTTAAAGTGGCTGTCTGTGACTGTCTGTGTTGATATGTGTGCTGTTGCAGACCAGAACACTGCATTTGCCTGACGAAGACGAAAAGGTCGAAAGCTTGCAAATTTACTATCAAATAAATCGGTTGGATTTAAAATTGGTGTTGCTAGATTCTTACTGAGTTCTTACTACCCCAGTCCAACACCGGCATCTCTACTTCTATAAGATAACCAGTTACTTATCCAATTGGCCAAATTTCCTTCTAACCCACACCTTCTTACTTTCTGCATGAGTCTACCATGGGGAACCTTATGAAACGCTTTACTAAAATCCATGTATACAACATCAACTGCTTTACCTTCATCCACACACTTAGTTATTGCTTCAAAAAATTCAATCAAATTTGTGAGGCAAGACTTAGAACATAGAACACAAAACATTACAGCACAGAACAGGCCCTTTGGCCCTCGATGTTGCACTGACCAATTAAGAAAAAGCAATGACCCTCTAACCTAAACCATTCCCTTTTCATCCATACACCTATCCACTGACTTCTTAAACGCCCCCAAACTTGGTGCATCTACAACTGCAGCAGGCAGGGCATTCCATACCCTTACCACCCTCTGGGTAAAGAACCTACCTCTGACATCCGTCCTATAACTACCACCCCTTAATTTAAAGCTATGTCCCCTCGTGCTATCTTTCTCCATCTGAGGAAAAAGGCTATCACTGTCCACTCTGTCGAAACCTCTGATCATCTTCTATGTTTCAATAAGGTCTCCTCTTAGCCGCCTTCTTTCTAATGAAAACAACCTCAAATCCCTCGCCTCTCTTCATAAGACCTTCCCTCGATACCAGGCAACATCCTGGTAAACCTCCTCTGTACCCTCTCCAATGCCTCCACATCTTTTTTATAAGGTGGGGACCAGAACTGCACACAATACTCCAAGTGCGGCCGCACTAGAGTTTTGTACAGTTGCAACATGATGTTGCGGCTCCGAAATTCAATCCCCTTACCAATAAAAGCCAAGACTCCGTATGCCTTCTTAACAACCTTATCGACTTGATTGCCAACTTCCAGGGATCTATGCACATATACACCGAGATCCCTCTGTTCGTCAACACTATTAAGAGTCTACCATTAGCCCTATACTCTACACATTTGTTATTCCTGCCAAAGTGAATTACCTCACACTCTTCTGCATTAAACTCCATTTGCCACCGCTCGGCCCAGCTCTGCAACTTGTCCAAGTCTCTCTGCAAACTAAAACAATCCCTCTTCACTATCTACCATTCCTCGGACTTTGGTGTCATCTGCAAACTTAGTAATCCATCCTTCAATACCCTCATCCAGATCATTTATAAAAATTACAAACAGCAGGGGCCCCAAAACAGATCCCTGAGGTACACCACTTGTAACCGAACTCCATGATGAATAATTTCCATCAACCATCACCCTCTGTCTTGTATCAGCTAGCCAATTCCTAATCCAATTAGCTAAATCACCCTCAATCCCATACATCTGCATTTTCTGCAGAAGCCTTCCATGGGGCACCTTATCGAACGCCTTACTAAAGTCCATATATACCACATCAACTGCCTTACCCCTATCCACCTCTTTGGTCACTTTTTCAAAAAACTCAATAAGGCTAGTAAGGCACAACCTACCCTTCACAAAACCATGCTGACTATCCCCAATCAATTCATTTCTCTCTAAATAACTATAAATCCTATCCCTAATAATTCCTTCCAATACTTTGCCCACAACAGAAGTAAGACTCACTGGTCTATAATTAACAGGAAAGTCTCTATTCCCCTTCTTGAACAATGGGATGACATTCGCTATCTTCCAGTCATCCGGCACTATACCTGTAACCAACTACGACCTGAAGATCAGAGCCAGAGGCTCTGCAATCGCCTCTCTTGCCTCCCAGAGAATCCTAGGGTAAATCCCATCCGGCCCAGGGGACTTATCTATATTCAAACCCTAAAGAATATCTAGCACATCCTCCTTATCTACTTCAATACTTTCCAGTTTACAACCCTGTATCCCAGTGTTCTCCACAACTACATTTACATCTCCCTGCGCGAATACCGAAGAGAAATATTTGTTCAATGCCTCTCCAATCCCTTCAGGATCCACACACAACTTCCCAGTGCTATCTCTGACTGGCCCTAATCTTGCCCTAACCAATCTTCTAAGTTTGGTGGCGTTTAAGAGGTTAGTAGATAAGTTTATGGATGAAAAGGGAATGGTTTAGGTTAGAGGGTCATTGCTTTTTCTTAATTGGTCGGCGCAACATCGAAGGCCGAAGGGCCTGTTCTTCGCTGTAATGATCTATGTTCTATGTTCTGTTCTTAACATATCTAAAGAAAGGATCAAGGAGAATCCTAAAGCTATCAGCCAAAGTCTTCTCGTGTCCTTTTTTAGCTCTTCTTAACTCACTCTTTAGCTCCCTCCTGGCTAATCTATAGCTATCCATTGCACTAACTGAGCCTTCAAGCCTCATCCTGACATAAGCCTCCTTTTTCCTTTTCACCAGCGAATTAACTTTTTTAGTACACCATGGTTCCCTTACTCGACCATTTCCTCCTTGCCTGACAGGGACATACTTATCAAGCACTCGCAGTAGCTGTTCCTTGAATAAGCTCCACATTTCAGATGTTCCCAGCCCCTGTAGTTTCCTAGTCCAACCTATGCACGCTAATTCTCTCCTAATAGCCTCATAATTACCATTCCCCCAGCTGGAACTACTGCCCCCAGGTTTATGCCTATCACTAAGGTGAACGTAACCGAATTGTACATAGAACATAGAACATTACAGCGCAGAACACGCCCTTTGGGCCTCGATGTTGCGCTGACCAATTGAGAAAAAGCAATGACCCTCTAACCTAAACCATTCCCTATTCATTCATAAACTTATCCACTAACCTCTTAAACGCCACTAACTTGGTGCATCTACAACTGCAGCAGGCAGGGCATTCCATATCTTTACCACCCTCTGGGTAAAGAACCTACCTCTGACATCCATCCTATAACTACCACCCCTTAATTTAAAGCTATGTCCCCTTGTGCTAGCTTTCTCCATCCTAGGAAAAAGGCTATCACTGTCCAGCCTATCTAAACCTCTAATCATCTTATATGTTTCGATTAGGTCCCCTCTTAGCCGCCTCCTTTCTAACGAAAACAACCTCAAATCCCTCAGCCTCTCTTCATAAGACCTGCCCCCCATACCAGGCAACATCCTGGTAAACCTCCTCTGTATCCTCTCCAATGCCTCCACATCTTTCTTATAATGTGGGGACCAGAACTGCACACAATACTCCAAGTTCGGCCGCACTAGAGTTTTGTACAGTTGCAACATGACGTTGCGGCTCCGAAATTCAATCCCCCTACCAATAAAAGCTAAGACTCCGTATGCCTTCTTAACAACCTTATCGACTTGATTGCCAACTTTCAGGGTTCTATGCACATATACACCAAGATCCCTCTGTTCTTCAACACTATTAAGAGTCCTACCATTAGCCCTATACTCTACACATTTGTTATTCCTGCCAAAGTGAATTACCTCACACTTTCCCACATTAAACTCCATTTGCCACCTCTCGGCCCAGCTCTGCAACTTGTCCAAGTCTCTCTGCAAACTATAACACCCCTCTTCACTATCTACCACTCCTCCGACTTTGGTGTCATCCGCAAATTTACGAATCCATTCTTCAATACCCTCATCCCGATCATTTATAAAAATTACAAACAGCAGGCGCCACAAAACAGATCCCTGAGGTACACCACTTGTAAGCGAACTCCATGATGAATAATTTCCCTCAACCACTACCGTCTGTCTTCTATCAGATAGCCAATTCCTAATCCAATTAGCTAAATCACCCTCGATCCCATACATCTGCATTTTCTGCAGAATTATAATTGTGGTCACTATCACCAAAATGTTAGAGAGAACGAGGAGATAATCGACAGGAGTTATCAGCAGGTAGTCACACCAGGGCAACGAGAAGAAGGCGCGTGGGTGACTATCAGGAAGGGGAAAACTCGGGTGATGGAGAGCACACCGGAGGTTGTCCCCCTTCATAATAAGTACTCCTGCCTGAGTACTACTGGGGGGGGACAACTCATCCGAGGAAGGCAGCAGTGGCCCGCTCTCTAAACCTGAGCCAGTATGCAAAAAATCTATGGAAGAGAGAGGCAAGGCGATACTAATAGGGGACTCCACTGTGAGGGGTTCAGACGGGTGTTTTTATGGAAGCACGCGAGAGTCGTGGATGGTGGTTTACATACAACGTAGAACACTACAGCACAAACAGGCCCTTCGGCCCACAAGTTGTGCTGAACACATCAAAACCTACCCAGCCATAGACTTATCTATAACCCCCAATCCCATTGGGTCCCATGTACTCATCCAGAAGTCTTTTAAAAGACCCCAGCAAGTTCGCCTCGACTACCACCGACGGCAGCCGATTCCATTCACTCACCACCCTCTGAGTGAAAAACTTTCCCCTAGCATCCCCTCTGTACTTGCTTCCCTGCACCTTAAATCTGTGCCCTCTCGTCGCGACCATTTCAGCCCTGGGAAATAGTCTCTGAGAGTCCACCCTATCTATTCCTCTTTCTTCTTGTATTCCTTTTGTCTTCTTGGAGCTGAGATCCGAGATGTTTCTGGACGCCTCCCAGAAATCCTGAAAGGGGAGGGTGAGGAACCTGAAGTTGTAGTTCATATAGGTACTGCAGACATAGGCAGGAAGAGGGAGGCAGTCATCAAAAGGGATTATAGGGAACTGGGTAGGAAGCTGAGGAAGAGAAAAGCGAAGGCAGTAATTTCAGGATTGCTGCCTGCACCTCGGGAGAATGAGAGCAGGAATCAAATGAGGTGGGGGATGAATGTATGGCTGAGGGACTGGAACAGGGGGCAGGGATTGAGGTTCATAGATCATTGGGACCTCTGTAGGGGCAGGTGTGACCTGTACAGTAAGGACGCGTGGCACTTGAACCCTAGGGGGACTAATATCTTGGCAGGTAGGCTAGCTAGGGTTACTGGGGGAGTCTTTAAACTAGAAAAGCTGGGGGGTGGGAATACCGATGGGACGGTGAATAAGGAGGTTAGTTCCCAGGTAGGGAAGGACTGTAGGCACTCTGAGAGAGGGGTTAGGCAGGTGGGGGAAAAGGGAAATATCCTGACTGAGGGGCTGAGGTGTGTCTATTTTAATGCCAGGAGTGTAGTAAATAAGGTAGATGAGCTTAGGGCGTGGATTGCTGCTTGGGAGTGTGATGTGGTGGCCATTACAGAGACTTGGTTATCTCAGGGACAGGACTGGGTACTTCAGGTGCCAGGATTCAGGTGCTTCAGGAGGGACAGGGTTGGGGGCAAAAGAGGAGATGGTGTGGCACTGTTGATCAGGGACAGTGTCATGGCTGTAGAGAAGGTAGAAGACCGGGAGGGATTGTCTACGGAGTCTCTGTGGGTGGAAGTTAGGAACAGCAAAGGCTCGATAACTTTGCTGGGTGTATTCTATAGGCCGCCCAATAGCGACTTGAGGTGCAGATAGGGAAACAGATCCAAGACAGATGTGGAAATAACAGGGTTGTTGTGATGGAAGATTCCAATTTCCCAAACATCGACTGGAATATTCCAAGGGTAAGGGGTTTGGATGGTGTGGAGTTTGTAAGGTGTGTTCAGGAAGGTTTCCTGACACAGTACGTGGAAAAGCCTACGAGAGGAGAGGCTGTACTTGACCTGGTGCTTGCTAATGAGCCGGGGCAGGTGTTGGATCTCACGGTAGGAGAGCATCTTGGGAATGGAGATCATAATTCTATCTCTTTCACGATAGCAATGGAAAGAGGCAGGATCAGGCAGGCTAGGAAGGTGTATGTCTGGAGTAAGGGGAAATATGAAAACATTAGGCAGGTAATTGGATGCATAAACTGGAAGGAGGTGTTCTTGGGGAAGAGTACAGAAGGAAAGTGGCGGATTTTCAAGGAATGTTTGTCTGGGGCACTGCAAGACATCGTTCCGAGGAGTCAAGGAGGTTCTGGTAGGACGCGAGAACCGTGGTGCATGAAGGTAGTGGTGAACCTAGTTAGGAAGAAAAAAAAGGTATATAAAAGGTTCAGAGAGCTAGGGGATGTTAGGGATCTAGAGGAGTATAAGGTGTGTAGAAGGGAACTTAAAAAGGAAATTAGGAGAGCCAGAAGGGGTCATGAGAAGGCCTTGGCAGGTAAGATTAAGGAGAATCCCAAGGCCTTCTACAAATATGTGAAAAGTAAAAGGATGAGAAGAGAAGGGATAGGGCCTATAAAAGGTGAAGGGGGAAGAGTCTGTGTGAATCTGGAAGAAATGGCAGAGATGCTTAACGATTACATTGCCTCGGTATTCGCAGTGGAAAGTGAACTGGGAGATTGCACTGCAGGTTTGAGGCATACGGAAAAGATTGAGTATGTGGATGTTAGGAAGGAGGATGTGTTAGACCTGTTAAATTCTATCAAGATAGACAAGTCGCCGGGACCGGATGGGATGTACCACAAGTTATTGTGGAATTAGTTGCAGAGCCCCAGCGATGATCTTTGCGTCGTCCATGCAAACGGGAGAGGTTCCGGAGGATTGGAGGATTGCGGATGTGGTTCCTATCTTTAAGAAAGGGAACAGGGATAGTCCAGGAAATTACCGACCGGTGAGTTTGACTTCAGTGGTTGGTAAGCTGATGGAGAGGCTTCTGAGGGATAAGATATATGAACATTTGGAGAAGTTTGGACTGATTAGAAATAGTCAGCATGGTTTTGTCAAGGGCAGGTCATGCCTTACGAGCCTAGTTGAGTTCTTCGAAAATGTGACTGAACACATTGACGAAGGAAGGGCGGTGGACGTAGTGTACATGGACTTTAGTAAGGCGTTTGATAAGGTCCCCCATGCAAGGCTTCTGGAGAAGGTGAGAGGGCATGGGATCCAAGGGGCTTTGGCCTCGTGGATCCAGAACTGGCTTGCCGGCAGAAGGCAGAGAGTGGTTGTGATGGGTCTTGTTCTGCATGGAGGTCGGTAACCAGTGGAGTGCCCCAGGGATCTGTTCTGGGACTCCTGCTGTTTGTCATTTTCAGAAATGACCTGGATGAGGAAGTGGAGGGATGGGTTAGTAAGTTCACCGACGATACAAAGATCGGTGGTGTTGTGGGTGTCTGGAGGAATGTCAAAAGTTGCAGCGGGACATAGAGATAGAACATTACAGCGCAGAACAGGCCCTTCGGCCTTCGATGTTGCACTGACCAATTAGGAAAAAGCAATGACCCTCTAACCTAAACCATTCCCTTTTCGTCCATAAAGTTATCTACTAACCTCTTAAACGCCACCAAACTTGGCGCATCTACAACTGCAGCACGCAGGGCATTCCATACCCTTACCACCCTCTGGGTAAAGAACCTACCTCTGATATCCGTCCTATAACTACCACCCCTTAATTTAAAGCTATGTCCCCTCGTGCTAGCTTTCTCATCCTAGGAAAAAGGCTATCACTGTCCACCTATCTAAACCTCTAATCATCTTATATTGTTTCAATAAGTCTCCTCTTAGCTGCCTTCTTTCTAACGAAAACAACCTCAAATCCCTCAGCCTCTCTTCATAAGACCTGCCCTCCATACCAGGCAACATCCTGGTAAAACCTCCTCTGTACCCTCTCCAATGCTTCCACATCTTTCTTATAATGTGGGGACCAGAACTGTACACAATACTCCAAGTGCGGCTGACTAGAGTTTTGTACAGTTGCAACATGACGTTGCGGCTCCGGAAATTCAATCCCCCTACCAATAAAAGCTAAGACTCCGTATGCCTTCTTAGACAGGATGCAAGACTGGACGGAGAAGTGGCAGATGGGACTTCAACGCAGATAAATGTGTAGTGGTCCATTTTGGCAGGAATAATGGGATGAAGGAGTACAATATAAGGGGTAGGAGTCTTAGCTGTGTTGTAGAGCAGAAGGATCTCGGGGTCCGGGTCCATAGGACTCTTAAATTGGCCTCGCAGGTGGAGGAAGTGGTCAAGAAGGCGTACTGTGTACTGGCCTTCATTAATCGAGGAATAGAGTTTAGGAGTCAGGAGGTAATGATGCAGCTCTATAAGACTCTTGTCAGACCCCAGTTGGAGTATTGTGCGCAGTTCTGGTCCCTCATTATAGGAAGGATGTAGAGGCTATTGAGAGAGTTCAGAGGAGATTTACAAGGATGCTGCCTGGATTGGGAGGCAGGCCTTATGAAGATAGGTTGAGGGAGCTGGTACTCTTACTGGAGCGACGTAGGTTTGAGAGGCGACCTGATAGAGGTTTATAAAATGTTGAGAGGGATAGATAGGATGGACTCTCAGAGACTATTTCCCCGAGCTGAAATGGTCACTACAAGAGGACACAGATTTAAGGTGTAGGGAAGCAAATACAAAGGAGATGTCAGGGTAGGTTTTTCACTAGGGTGGTGAGTGAATGGAACCGACTGCCGTCGGGAGGTTGTTGAGGCAAACTCACTGGAGTCTTTTAAGAGACTTCTGGATGAGTATATGGAAAAGAATAGGATAGGGGGTTATAGATAGGTCTGTGGATTGGTAGATGTGATCGGCGCAACTCATGGGCCGAAGGGCCTGTTTGTGTTGTATTGTTCTATGTTCACCAACTTCCAAGCCTAACACCTGGTCTGGCTCATTGCCCAGCACCAAATCCAATGTAGCCTCACCTCTAGTTGGCCTATCTACATACTGAGTCAAAAAACCTTCCTGCACACTTTGTGCAAAAACTGACCCCTCTAACGAGCTCGAGCTGTAGCTATTCCAATCAATATTAGTAAAGTTAAAGTCTCTCCACTTATCCCTCACGAATCCATATTGACTGTTCTGGATTAAGCTATACCTTTCCAAATAGTCATAAATCCTATCCCTCAGGTCCTTTTTTCATTAATTTACCGACCACCGAAGTAAGACTAACTGGCCTATAATTACCAGAGTCATTCATATTTTCTTTCTTGAACAGAGGAACAGCATTCGCCACTTTCCAGTCCTCTGGCGCTATCCCATGTAAGAAGTTACACAACACCAGGCTAAAGTCCAATGGTTTATTTGGTAGTAAACGCCTCTAGCTTTTGGAATGCTGTTACTTCATCAGGTGAGACTTATTTTCTTGTCCAGCTCTAACCTCATCCTGGTCATACTTCTATTTCTTACATAAAAGTAAAAAGTCTTGTGTTTTCCTTGATCCAATCCATCAAGGACTTCTCCTGCCCCCTTCTAGCTCTCCTAAGCCCTTTTTTTTTAACTCATTCCTAGCTACCTTATAACCCTCAAGTGATCCGACTGAACCTTGTTTTCTCATCCTTACAACGCTTCCTTTTTCCTTTTGACAAGACATTCAACCTCCTTTGTGAACCATGGTTCCCTCACTCAGCCATTTCCTCTCTGCCTGACAGGGACGTACCTATCAAGGACATGAAGTATTTGTTCCTTGAACAAACTCCACTTTTAATTTGTGCCTTCCCCTGACAATTTCTGTTCCCATTTATGCTCCCTAATTCTTGCCTAATCGCATCATAATTATCCCTGCCCTAATGATAAATCTTGCCCTGCGTATGGCCCTATTCCTCTCCATTGCAATAATGAAGGACACCGAATTGTGGTCACTATCTCCAAAATGCTCTCCCACAAAAAATCTAACACTTGGCCTGGTTCCTTACCAAGTACCAAGTCCAATGTGGTCCTACCCTCTTGTCGGCTTATCCACATATTGTGTCAGGAAACCCTCCTGCACACACTGTACAAGAACTGCTCCACCCAAATTATTCGACCTACAAAGGTTCCAGTCAATAGTTGGAAAGTTAAAGCCACTTGGAGTACTGCGTACAGTTCTGATCACCATATTATAGAAGGATGTGGAAGCTTTGGAAAAGGTGCAGAGGAGATTTACCAGGATGTTGCCGGTATGGTGGGAAGGTCTTATGAGGAAACGCTGAGGGACTTGAGGCTGTTTTCGGTAGAGAGAAGAAGGTTAAGAGGTGACTTAACAGAGGCATACAAGATGATCAGAGGATTAGATAGGGTGAACAATTAGAGCCTTTTTCCTCAAATGGTGATGACTAGCACGAGGGGCATAGCTTTAAATTGAGGGGTGATAAATATAGGACGGATGTCAGAGGTAGGTTCTTTACCGAGAAAGCAGTAAGTGCGTGGAATGCTCTGCCTGCAGCAGCAGTGGACTCGCCAATGTTAAGGGCGTTCCAATGGTCATTGGATAAACATATGGATGATATTGGAATAGTGTAGGTTAGATGGGATTTAGATTGGTTTCACAGATCAGCGCAACATCGAAGGCCGAAAAGTTTGTACTGCGTTGTAATGTTTTATGTTCATTGTCCGCTCTGCCACTAATCTCGGTGTCATCTCCCAACTTACTAACCTTGCCTTCTAAATTCATATTCAAATCATTAATATAAATGACAAATAATATTGGACCCAGCACTGATCCCTGAGGCACACCGCTGGTTACGGGCTTCCAATTTGAAGAACAATCCTCTACAACCTCTTTTGTCATCAAGCAAATTTTGTATCCACTTTGATACCTCCCCTTGGATCCTGTGAGATTTAACCTTACGCAACAATGTACCGTGCAGTATCTTGTCAAAGGCATTGCTAAATTCTATGTAGACAACATCAACTGCACTGCCCTCATCTACCTTCTACATCAAAAAACTTAATCAAATTTGTGAGACATGACTTTCCACTCAGAAAGCTATGCTGACTGTGCCTAATCAGTGTTTGCGTTTCTAAATGCCTGTAGATTCCATTTCTCAGAATATCTTCCAAAAGCTTACCTAATATAGATGTGAGGCTCATCTGTGTGTAGTTTCCAGGCTTTTCCTTGCAGCCCTTCTTAAACAAATGTTAACTTCTTCTGATTCATTTCTTCCTGAACAGAGTGCTATGGTCAGTTTGCTTAACTATCCTGCAGCCACCACTCATACTGACTATAAGCACTCAAGCCTGTTGAGCAATCATTCGCAGTCATAATCTCCTATCCCTCATCACTGAATGAAAAGACTCTTGTCCTTAGATGTTTGACTGCCACTTGGTACAGAGTCACCTAATAACTTTTCCTCTCCTTCATGCATGGCAATGTCCACAGTTTGGCCTCCAGCTTGATGGCTGGAATTTTCCCGTCCCATCTGCCAGAAAAGGGCATCCGCTTTGTTGTCCAGTACTTTCCCGGAGCGGAGAAACTACGACATCTTCTCCAGAGTCTTCAACATATCATTGATGATGATGAACATCTCGCTAGGGCCATCCCCACCTCCCCACTTCTTGCCTTCAGACAACTGTGCAACCTCAAACAGATCATTGTTCGCAGCAAACTACCCAACCTTCAGGAGAACAGTGACCACAATACCACACAACCCTGCCACAGCAACCTCTGCAAGACATGCGGATAATAGACATGGACGACATCATCAAACATGAGGATACCATTCACCAGGTACACGGGACATACTCTTGCAACTCGGCCAACGTTGTTACCTAATACGTTGCAAGAAAGGATGTCCCGAAACATGGTACATTGGGGAGACCATGCAGACACTACGACAGCAGATGAATGAAGCATCGCTTGACAATCACCAGACAAAACTGTTCCCTTCCTGTTGGCGAACACTTCAGCAGTCACGGGCATTCGGTCTCCAACCTTCGGGTAAACGTTCTTCAAGGGGGCCTTCACGACACACGACGGCGCAGAGTCGCTGATCAGAGACTGATAGCCAAGTTCCGCACACATGAGGACGGTCTTAACAGGGATCTTGGCTTCATGTCACACTATCTGTAACCCCCATGACTTGCCTGGGTTAGCAAAAATCCTCACTTACTGTGCTGTCTGGAGACAATACACATCTCTCTAACCTGTGCTCAGTGCTCCTTCCACTCACATTGTCAGCCACTTTAAGACTTGAATAGCAGGTTAGGTGTAAAGATTCGCATTCTAATCAGCAATCTGTAAACAGTCTGTAATAGTATGTGTGCTGTTGGAGACCAGAACACCTCATTTGCCTGACGAAGGCCATAGAGTCAAAAGCTTGCGCGTTTACTATCAAATAAATCAGTTGGATTTAAACTGGTGTTGTCAGACTTTTTACTGTACTTTGACCAGTCAGTTTTGTATCTATCACCTCAGATCCCATGTGACATCACCTTTTGCACCAGTCTGCCATGAAGGACCTTGTCTAAGGCCTGCAGGAATAATACAGGGATAACCCACAAGCTGTAGGAACAACACAGCAGCTGCCCTCCCTATTCGATTGTGTGTTAAATTTTAATTAATTTGCAATTGATAAACATGCTACTCCCAAATATGTTTACCATGGCTAGTAAACCTTACCACAACTAAAAATCTTATTGTTATCAATAAATTACATGTGATTTGAAGATAAATAAGCAAAATGATAACTAACTAATCACTGACCTGATTTCCGTGGTGACTGCTCCAGAGCTGCAGATGGGGTTGGCTCAGACAGCTCTTCTAGATGGTGGTTACTGTCTCCGGGAAGTCTTTTCACCCATTCTTCTAGATAATTATTGTCTCCGCGCCCCATTTTCACCAACCGTTTGTGGAAAGGTGGGACCTGTACAAACAGGACGGTTTGCACCTGAACCAGAGAGGCACCAATATCCTGGGAGGGAAATTTGCTATGGCTCTTCAGGGGTAAGGGGAGATTTTAAACTAATCTGTCGGGGGGATGGGAAAACGAGCTGTAGCCCAGAAACCAGTGTTGAGTGTATGAGATACTAAGGAGTGTATCAAGGTTGCAGGAGTGTACAGGCAGACAGGATAGTGGGTTGAAGTGTATCTAATTCAATGCAAGGAGCATCCAGAATAAGGTAGGTGAACTTGGGGCATGGATAAGTATTTGGGACTATGATGTTGTGGCCAGTAGTTTTTTTAAGCTTACTATATATTGGAGCAGTGGGAAATCCCGATACTTTACACAGGTAGAGTATCCCACCCTCCCCGCTCCTTTAACCTAAAAAAGAGAGAGAGAGCAGGTAAGATTGTTTTTCTATCAGTTTTTTGTGTGGCTGTAAGGGCTTTGGATCACAGGGCCTAAGCATAAAGGGTGAGACAGCGTAAGTTATAAGTTTTTATTACTTTCATCCTCTGGGTTTCTAGAAGAGGGCAAATAATGGGTGTGAGGCTGGCATGTTGTTGCCAGTGCCAGATGTGGGAGGTCTTGGAGGCTACTGGTCTCCCAGACATCTATACCTGTGCTCGGTGTGTAGAGCTGCAGTTCCTAAGGGACAAGGTAAAGGAACTGGAGATGCAGCTTGAGGATCTTCGTCTCATTAGAGAGAACGAGGAGATAATCGACAGGAGTTATCAACAGGTGGTCACACTAGGGAAACGGGAAGAAGGCATATGGGTGACTATCAGGAAGGGGAAAACTCGGGTGATGGAGAGCACACTGGATGGCGTCCCCCTTCATAATAAGTAGTCCTGCCTGAATACTACGGGGGGGGACAACTCGTCCGAGGGAGGCAGCAGTGGCCCACTCTCGAAAGCTGAGCCAGTACGCCAAAAATCTAAGGAAGAGAGAGGCAAGGCGATACTAATAGAACATAGAACATTACAGCACAGAACAGGCCCTTCGGCCTTCGATGTTGCGCCGACCAATATAAAAAGCAATGCCCCTCCAAACTAAACCATTCCCTTCTCTTCCATATACTTATCAACTAACCTCTTAAACGCCACCAAACTTGGCGCATCTACAACTGCTGCAGGCAGGGCATTCCACTCCCGAACCACCCTTTGGGTAAAGAACCTACCTCTGATATCCGTCCTATAACTATCACCCCTTAATTTAAAGCTGTGTCCCCTCGTGCTAGCTTTTTCCATCCTAGGAAAAAGGCTATCACTGTCCACCCTATCTAAACCTCTAATCATCTTATATGTTTCGATAAGGTCCCCTCTTAGCCTCCTCCTTTCTAACGAAAACAACCTCAAATCCCTCAGCCTCTCTTCATAAGACCTGCCTTCCATACCAGGCAACATCCTGGTAAACCTCCTCTGTACCCTCTCCAATGCCTCCACATCTTTCTTATAATGTGGGGACCAGAACTGCACACAATACTCCAAGTGCGGCCGCACTAGAGTTTTGTACAGTTGCAACACGACGTTGCGGCTCCGAAATTCAATCCCCCTACCAATAAAAGCTAAGACTCCATATGCCTTCTTAACAACCTTCTCGACTTGACTGCCTACTTTCAGGGATCTATGCACATACACACCAAGATCCCTCTGTTCATCTAGACTACTAAGAATCCTACCATTTGCCCTATACTCTACACATTTATTATTTCTGCCATAGTGCATTACCTCACACTTTTCCACATTAAACTCCATTTGCCACCTCTCGGCCCAGCTCTGCAACTTGTCCAAGTCCCTCTGCAAACTATAACACTCCTCTTCACTATCTACCACTCCACCGACTTTAGTGTCATCTGCAAATTTACTAATCCATCCTTCAATACCCTCATCCAGATCATTTATAAAAATTACAAACAGCAGGGGCCCCAAAACAGACCCCTGAGGTACACCACTTGTCACCGAACTCCAAGATGAATATCTCCCATCAACCACCACCCTCTGTCTTCTATCTGCTAGCCAATTCCTAACCCAATTAGCTAAATCACCCTCTATCCCATACATCTGCATTTTCTGCAGAAGTCTTCCATGGGCCACCTTATCAAACGCCTTACTAAAGTCCATATATACCACATCAACCGCCTTACCCCCATCCACCTCTTTGGTCACTTTTTCAAAAAACTCAATGAGGTTAGTAAGGCACGACCTACCCTTCACAAAACCATGCTGACTATCTCCAATCAATTCATTACTCTCTAAATAACTATAAATCCTATCCCTAATTATTCTCTCCAACACTTTGCCCACAACAGAAGTAAGACTCACTGGCCTATAATTCCCTGGAAGGTCTCTCTTCCCCTTCTTGAACAACGGGACCACATTCGCTATCCTCCAGTCCTCCGGAACCACACCCGTAACCAACGACGACCTGAAGATCAGAGCCAGAGGCTCTGCAATCTCCTCTCTTGCCTCCCAGAGAATCCTAGGGTAAATCCCGTCCGGCCCAGGGGACTTATCCAACTTCAAACCCTCGAGAATATCTAGCACATCCTCCCTATCTACTTCGATACCTTCCAGTTTGCTACCCTGTACCTCAGTGTTCTCCATAACTACATTTACATCACCCTGTGTGAATACCGAAGAGAAATATTTATTCAGTACCTCTCCAATCTCCTCAGGCTCCACGCACAACTTCCCACTGCTGTCTATGACTGGCTCTAATCTTGCCCTAACCAATCTTCTATTCTTAACATATCTAAAGAAAGCTTTAGGATTCTCCCTAATGCTATCAGCCAAAGTCTTCTCATGGGGACTTCTAATAGGGGACTCCACTGTGAGGGGTTCAGACAGGCGTTTTTGGGGACGGAGGAGAGAGTCGTGGATGATGGTTTGTCTTCCTGGAGCTGGGATCCGGGATGTTTCTGGACGCTTCCCCGCCATCCTGAAAGGGGAGGGTGAGGAACCTGAAGTTGTGGTGCATATAGATACTGCAGACATAGGCAGGAAGAGGGAGGCAGTCATCAAAAGGGATTATAGGGAACTGGGTAGGAAGCTGAGGAAGAGAAAAGCGAAGGCAGTAATTTCAGGATTGCTGCCTGAGCCTTGGGAGAATGAGAGCAGGAATCAAATGAGTTGGAGGATGAATGCATGGCTGAGGGACTGGAGCAGGGGGAGGGATTCAGGTTCATGGATCACTGGAACCACTTTAGGGGCAGGTGTGACTTATACAGTAAGGACGGGTGGCACTTGAACCCTAGGGGGACTAATATCTTGGCAGGAAGACTGGCTAGGGCTACTGGGGGATCTTTAAACTACAAAGGCTGGGGGGTGGGAATATCGATGGGACGGTAAATAAGGTTAGCTCCCAGGTAAGGAAGGACTGTAGGCACTCTGAGAGGGGGGTTAGGTGGGTGGTGGAAAAGGGAAATATCCTGACTGAGGGGCTGAGGTGTGTCTATTTTAATGCCAGGAGTGTAGTAAATAAGGTAGATGAGCTTAGGGCGTGGATTGCTGCTTGGGAGTGTGATGTGGTGGCCATTACAGAGACTTGGTTGTCTCAGGGACAGGACTGGGTACTTCAGGTGCCGGGTTTCAGGTGCTTCAGGAGGGACAGGGTTGGGGGCAAAAGAGGAGGTGGTGTGGCACTGTTGATCAGGGACAGTGTCCTGGCTGTAGAGAAGGTGGAAGACGTGGAGGGAATATCTACGGAGTCCCTGTGGGTGAAAGTTAGGAACAGCAAAGGTTCGATAACTTTGCTGGGTGTATTCTATAGGCCGCCCAATAGCGACAGGGAACTTGAGGTGCAGATAGGGAAACAGATCCTAGACAAATATAGAAATAACAGGGTTGTTGTGATGGAAGATTTCAATTTCTCAAACATCGACTGGAATATTCCAAGGGTAAGGGGTTTGGATGGTGTGGAGTTTGTTAGGTGTGTTCAGGAAGGTTTCCTGACACAGTACGTGGAAAAGCCTATGAGAGGAGAGGCTGTACTTGACCTGGTGCTTGCTAATGAACCAGGACAGGTGTTGGATCTCACGGTAGGAGAGCATCTTGGGAATGGAGATCATAATTCTATCTCTTTCACGATAGCAATGGAAAGAGATAGGATCAGGCAGGCTAGGAAGGTGTATGTCTGGAGTAAGGGGAAATATAAAAACATTAGGCAGGTAATTGGACGTATAAACTGGAAGGAGGTGTTCTTGGGGAAGAGTACAGAAGGGAAGTGGCAGTTTTTCAAGGAATGTTTGTCTGGGGCACTGCAAGACAACGTTCCGAGGTGTCAAGGAGGTTCTGGTAGGACGCGGGAACCGTGGTGCACGAAGGTTGTGGTGAACCTAGTTAGGAAGAAAAGAAAGTATATAAAAGGTTCAGAGAGCTAGGGGATGTTAGGGATCTAGAGGAGTATAAGGTGTGTAGAAGGGAACTTAAAAAGGAAATTAGGAGAGCCAGAAGGGGTCATGAGAAGGCCTTGGTAGGTAAGATTAAGGAGAATCCCAAGGCCTTCTACAAATATGTGAAAAGTAAAAGGATGAGAAGAGAAGGGATAGGGCCTATAAAAGGTGAAGGGGGAAAAGTCTGTGTGAATCCGGAAGAAATGGCAGAGGTGCTTAACGAGTACTTTGCCTCGGTATTCACGGTGGAAAGTGAACTGGGAGGTTGTACTGCAGGTTTGAGGCAAATGGAAAAGATTGAGTATGTGGATGTTAGGAAAGAGGATGTGTTAGATCTGTTAAATTCTATCAAGATAGACAAGTCACCGGGACCGGATGGGATCCACCCCAGGTTATTGTGGGAGGTGAAGGAAGTGGTTGCAGAGCCCCTGGCGATGATCTTTGCGTCGTCCATGGAAACGGGAGAGGTTCCAGAGGATTGCGGATGTGGTTCCTATCTTTAAGAAACGGAACAGGGATAGTCCAGGAAATTACCGACCGGTGAGTCAGTGGTTGGTAAGCTGATGGAGAAGTTTGGACTGATTAGAAATAGTCAGCATGGTTTTGTCAAAGGCAGGTCATGCCTTATGAGCCTAGTTGAGTTCTTCGAAAATGTGACTGAACACATTGACGAAGGAAGACCGGTGGACATATGTATATGGACTTTACTAAGACGTTTGATAAGGTCCCCCATGCAAGGCTTCTGGAGAAGGTGAGAGGGCTTGGGATCCAAGGGGCTTTGGCCTCATGGATGCAGAACTGACTTGCCAGCAGAAAGCAGAGAGTGGTTGTGGATGGGTCTTGTTCTGCATGGAGGTCGGTAACCAGTGGAGTGCCCCAGGGATCTGTTCTGGGACCCCTGCTGTTTGTCATTTTCATAAATACCTGGATGAGGAAGTGGAAGGATGGGTTAGTAAGTTCGCCGACGATACAAAGGTCGGTGGTGTTGTGGATGGTCTGGAGGGATGTCAAAAGTTGCAGCAGGACATAGACAGGATGCAAGACTGGGCGGAGAAGTGGCAGATGGACTTCAACGCGGATAAATGTGTAGTGGTCCATTTTGGCAGGAATAATGGGATGAAGGAGTACAATATAAGGGGTAGGAGTCTTAGCTGTGTTGTAGAGCAGAAGGATCTCGGGGTCCGGGTCCATAGGACTCTTAAATCAGCCTCGCAGGTGGAGGAAGTGGTCAAGAAGGCGTACGGTGTACTGGCCTTCATTAATTGAGGAATAGAGTTTAGGAGTCAGGAGGTAATGATGCAGCTCTATAAGACTCTTGTCAGACCCCAGTTGGAGTATTGTGCGCAGTTCTGGTCGCCTCATTATAGGAAGGATGTAGAGGCTATTATTGAGAGGGTTCAGAGGAGATTTACAAAAATGCTGCCTGGATTGGGAGGCAAGCCTTATGAAGATAGGTTGAGGGAGCTGGTACTTTTCTCACTGGAGAGACGTAGGTTGAGAGACGACCTGATAGAGGTTTATAAAATGTTGAGAGAAATAGATGGGGAGGACTCTCAGAGACTATTTCCCCGAGCTAAAATGGTCACTATGAGAGGACACAGATTTAAGGTGCAGGGAAGCAAATACAGAGGAGATGTTGGGGTAAGTTTTTCACTCAGAGGGTGGTGAGTGAATGGAATCGGCTGCCGTTGGAGGTTGTTGAGGCAAACTTGCTGGGGTCTTTTAAAAGACTTCTGGATGAGTATATGGAAAAGAATAGGATAGGAGGTTATAGATAGGTCTGTGGTTTGGTAGATGTGATCGGCAGAACTTGTGGGCTGAAGGGCTTGTTTGTGCTGTATTGTTCTATGTTCTATTACAGAGTCATGGTTAGAACAGGGACAGGAATGGGTGTTGGCAGTTCCAAGGTATAGAAGTTTCAGTAAGAGTAGGGAAGGCGGTTAAAGAAGTGGAGGAGTAGCATTGTTAATCAAGGATAGTTTAACGGCTGCTGAAAGACATTTCAAGGGCGATCTGCCTACTGAGGTAATATGGGCTGAAGTTCGAAATAGGAAAGGATTGGTCATGTTAGAACATAGAACACTACAGCGCAAACAGGCCTTTGGCCCACGAGTTGCGCCAATCACATCTATACCTACCAATCCACAGACCTATCTATAACCCTCTATCCTATTTGTTTCCATATACTCATCCAGAAGTCTTTTAAAAGACCAAAGCGAGTTTGCCTCAACAACCTCCGACGGCAGCCGATTCCATTCACTCACCACCCTCTGTATTTGCTTCCCTGCACCTTAAATCTGTGTCCTTGGTTCGGAAAAAGCTCGGCACAACATTGAGGGCCTGTGCTGTGCTGTATTGTTCTGTGTTTCTATGATATGAATATCTCTGGCTAGGCCAGCATTTTATTGCCCTGTTAATGTGTGCTTGAGAAGGTGATGGTGAACTGTCTTGAAGCGCTGCAATCCCTGAGCTGCAGGTGCATCCACAGTGCTGTTAGGGAGAAGTTAGAACATAGAACACTACAGCACAAACAGGCCCTTTGGCCCATAAGTTGTGCCGATCATATCCATACCTACGAGGCCATAGACCTATCTGTAACTCCCAATCGTGTTACATCCCATGTACTCATCCAGAAGTCTCTTAAAAGACCCCAGCCTCTACCACCACTGATGGCAACCGATTCCATTCACTCACCACCCTCTGAGTGAAAAACTTACCTCTAACATCTCCTCTGTACTTGCCCCCCAGCACTTTAAACCTGTGTCCTCTCGTAGCGACCATTTAAGCCCTGGGAAATAGGCTCCGAGAATCTACTCTTTTTAGGATTTTGATCCAGTGACAATGAAGAAATGGCTATGTATTATTAAGCTTGGTTGATGAATGCTTTAGAGGGGAACCTACAGATGCTCCCATCTGTCTGCTGGCCTTATCCTTCTAAGTGATAGTGGTTGTACATTTGGAAGCTGCTTGCAAATGAATGAATTGCTGCAGTGCATCTTGTATATTGGACACTCTGCTACCATTATGCATTCGTGATGGAGAAATTGAATGTTTGTAGTGGTCTGCTTTGTCTTGGATGGTCAGTAGGTGAGTTACTTGGTGCTGAATTCCCAACTTCTGACCTGGTGTTGTCTCCACAATATTTGTTTGGCTTCTGGTAATTTCCAGAATGTTAATGGTGGGAAATCCAGCAATGATAATACCATTGAATATCAAGAGGAGATTCAGTCGAAGCTTACTACAACAGTACACAGGATGAAATATTTCTGTTACATAGAGAGACTGGAGAAGCTGGGATTGTTCTCCTTAGAACAGAAAGCAATCAGAGAGAAATTTAATTGAGAAACATGAAAGACTTTGTGACAGTAAATAAGAAGAAACTGTTTTTGGTGACTGGAGGATTGGTAACGAAAAGGACACAGATTTAAGATGATAGGGAATACAGACAGAACCATTTTATTTTTTTCCAAAAAACATTTCAAGTAGATTTGGAATAACTTATAGATAGAGTGAAGAGAATTGAATTATTGAAGTTACTTTCATTAGAGAGAAGAAGGCTAAGAGGTGACTTAATTGAGACATATAAGATGATCAGGGGATTAGATTGGGTGGCTAGTGAGAGCCTTTTTCCTCGGATGAAGATGGATAACACGAGGGGACATAGCTTTAAATTAAGGGGTGGTAGTTATGGGACAGATGTTAGAGGTGGGTTCTTTACTCAGAGGGTAGAAAGGACATGGAATGCCCTGCCTGCAGCAGTTGTGGACTCGTCAAGTTTAACGGCGTTTAAATGGTCAGTGGATAGGCATATGTATAACATTGGAATAGTTTAGGTTAGAGGGTCATAAGATTGGTTACATCAGTCGGCGCAACGTCGAGGGCCGAAGGGCCTGTACTGCGCTGTAATATTCTACGTTCTATGTTCTATTATGTCTCAGAAACAAAACTACCTGTTGTTACCCATTAGTGTCCAATTTTTCTCCATATCTGCACCCACACATTCCACAGCAAACACAGATATGTCATCTCCAGGAATACCTTCACATTTCTGCACATGTTCGTCTTGTTTACTGGATCTTTATAAATTCCATTATTGTTTTACAATACTGTGGTCATTCACTTAAAAATCCAACAACCCTGTTCAGATTTGTGGATTTGTGTATATAATACAAGGCGATTATTACACTACCAATCTTTTTTTAGATCACAAACCAGATCTCAAGAGAGTGGATCGACAGGTTTGTTCACATATTCTTGGACTAAGATGACTTCTGTTGGTTGGAAGAAGTGATTATGACTCAGCGAGCACTCAGACATAGTCAGGGAAGATCACATTATCTCTTCCTGCCAGTATTTTAGAACAGCAACTGGATTACTGCTTCTCCTGGATAAATATTGTGCCTTACACATGGTGAATGGAGCCAATTGAAAAATGAGAGCCAATAGAGGTGAGTGACCTGTTCCTATTTTAAATAATTAATTGTACTTTTCCTGTTCAATCTATTTCAATATAACAGCATTGCCTTGCTGTGTAACCAAAAGGTTGCATTGCTGTGTTCATCCTAACAATGTTAGAAATATAAAGAACAATGAACAAAACAGCACAGGAAACAGGCCCTTCGGCTCAACAAGCCAACACCGCCAACCCGATGTTCCCACCTCTACCTGTGATCCCTGTCTATGTTTATAAATCTATGGATTAAAAACCGAATTTGAGACAATTTGGGGAGAATTTGTTTTGCCAATTAGCCTAAGAGCACATCATTGGCATGTGGGAGGAAACCAGAGCACCCGGAGAAAACCCACGCAAGCATGGGGAGAATGCGCAAACTCCCACAGACACAGGCCCAAATCCATGTATCTGCACAGCACAGCGATAGTCACTGAGCTGTCGTGTTGCTCATCAAATGGTCCAGGTCAAGCGAACACTAATGACGTGAAGCGCTAGGATACTCTCAAAATAATCCAAGAACAACCCTCTTGACTAAAGCACCTGTTTCAAGTCATTTATATATATTACAAATAGAAGAGGTCTTAGTACTGAGCCCTGCGGCACACCACTAGCGACCTCCAACTAGAAAAACACCCTTCCACTATTACTCTCTGTTTCCTATTACCAAGTAAAGTCTGGCAACACCAATTTTAAATTCAACTGATTTATTTGACAGTAAATCTGCGAGCTTTTGGCCTTTGTGGCCTTCGTCAGGCGAATGAGGTGTTCTGGTCTCCAAAAGCACACATATCAGCATAGACAGTTTACAGATTGCTGATTAGAATGCGAATCCTTATACCTAACCTGCCATTCAAGTCTTAAAGTGGCTAACAGCAGAGGTTAGAGAGATGTGTGTTGTCTCCAGACAGCACAGTAAGTGAGGTTTTTTGCTAACCCAGGCAAGTCATGGGGGTTACAGATAGTGTGACATGAAGCCAAGATCCCTGTTAAGACCGTCCTCGTGTGTGGAACTTGGCTATCAGTCTCTGCTCAGTGGCTCTGCGCTGTCGTGTGTCGTGAAGGCCCCTTGGAGAATGCTTACCCAAAGGTCGGAGGCCGAATGCCCGTGACTGCTGAAATCCCTGAAAGTAGGCAGTCAAGTCGATAAGGTTGTTAAGAAGGCATATGGAGTCTTCGCTTTTATTGGTAGGGGGATTGAATTTCGGAGCTGCAACGTCATGTTGCAACTGTACAAAACTCTAGTGCGGCCGCACTTGGAGTATTGTGTGCAGTTCTGGTCCCCACATTATAAGAAAGACGTGGAGGCATTGGAGAGGGTACAGAGGAGGTTTACCAGGATGTTGCCTGGTATGGAGGGCAGGTCTTATGAAGAGAGGCTGAGGGATTTGAGGTTGTTTTCGTTAGAAAGGAGGCGGCTAAGAGGGGACCTTATCGAAACATATAAGATGATTAGAGGTTTAGATAGGGTGGACAGTGATAGCCTTTTTCCTAGGATGGAGAAAGCTAGCACGAGGGGACACAGCTTTAAATTAAGGGGTGATAGTTATAGGACGGATATCAGAGGTAGGTTCTTTACCCAAAGGATGGTTCGGGAGTGGAATGCCCTGCCTGCAGCAGTTGTAGATGCGCCAAGTTTGGTGGCGTTTAGGAGGTTGGTTGATAAGTATATGGAAGAGAAGGGAATGGTTTAGTTTGGAGGGTCATTGCGTTTTATATTGGTCGGCGCAACATCGAAGGTCGAAGGGCCTGTTCTGTGCTGTAATGTTCTATGTTCTATGCTGAAGTGTTCGCCAACAGGAAGGTGCCCAAAGGAACAAAACAGTTCCCTTCCTGTGGGCGAACACTTCAGCGGTCACGGGCATTCGGCCTCTGACCTTCGGGTAAATGTTCTTCAAGGGGGCCTTCATGACACACGACAGTGCAGAGTCGCTGAACAGAGACTGATAGCCAAGTTCCACACACATGAGGACAGTCTCAACAAGGATCTTGGCTTCATGTCACACTATCTGTAATCTCCACGACTTGCCTGGGTTAGCAAAAAACCTCACTTACTGTGCTGTCTGGAGACAATATACATCTCTCTAACCTCTGCTGTTAGCCACTTTAAGACTTGAATGGCAGGTTAGGTGTAAGGATTCACATTCTAATCAGCAATCTGTAAACTGTCTGTGCTGATATGTGTGCTTTTGGAGACCAGAACATCTCATTCGCCTGACGAAGGCACAAAGGCCGAAAGCTCGCAGATTTACTATCAAATAATTCGGTTGGATTTAAAATTGGTGTTGCCAGACTTTACTGAGTTAACCCCAGTCCAACGCCGGCATCTCTACATCATTCCTATTACCAAGCCAATTACTGATCCATCTAGCTACCTGTCCTTGTATCCCATGAGTCTTGACCAATTTAGCATGGCCAATCCACCTAAGCTACACATCTTTGGACATTAAGGGGCAATTTAGTGTGGCCAATCCACCTAACATAACATCTTTGGACACTAAGGGACAATTTAGCATAACCAATCCACCTAACCTGCACATCCTTGGACACTAAAGGACAATTTAGCATGTCCAATCCACCTAAGCTACACAGATCCCTTTCAGAATAAATTAGAACATAGAACAATACAGCACAAACAGGCACTTCGGCCCACGAGTTGCACCAATCACATCTACCAATCCACAAACCTATCTATAACACCCTATCCTATTCTTTTCCATATACTCATCCAGAAGTCTTTTAAAAGACCCCAGCAAGTTTGCCTCAACAACCTCCAACGGCAGCTGACTCCATTCACTCACCACCCTCTGAGTGAAAAACTTACCCCAACATCTCCTCTGTATTTGCTTCCCTGCACCTTAAATCTGTGTCCTCTCATAGTGACCATTTCAGCTCGGGGAAATAGTCTCTGAGAGTCCACCCTATCTATTCCTCTCAATGTTTTATAAACCTCTATCAGGTCGTATCTCAACCTACGTCTCTCCAGTGAGAAGAGTCCCAGCTCCCTCAACCTATCTTCATAAGGCCTGCCTCCCAATCCAGGCAGCATCCTTGTAAATCTCCTCCAAACTCTCTCAATAGCCTCTACATCCTTCCTATAATGAGGCGACCAGAACTGCGCACAATACTCCAAGTGGGGTCTGACAAGAGTCTTATAGAGCTGCATCATTACCTCCTGACTCCTAAACTCCATTCCTCGATTAATGAAGGCCAGTACACCGTACGCCTTCTTGACCACTTCCTCCACCTGCGAGGCCGATTTAAGAGTCCTATGGATCCAGACCCCGAGATCCTTCTGCTCGACAACACAGCTAAGACTCCTACCCCTTATATTGTACTCCTTCATCCCATTATTCCTGCCAAAATGGACCACTACACATTTAACCGTGTTGAAGTCCATCTGCCACTTCTCTGCCTAGTCTTGCATTCTGTCTATGGCCAGCTGCAACTTTTGACATCCCTCCAGACCATCCACAACACCACCGACCTTTGTGTCGTCGGTGAACTTACTAACCCATCCCTCCACTTCCTCATCCAGGTCATTTATGAAAATGACAAACAGCAGGAGTCCCAGAACAGATCCCTGGGGCACTCCACTGGTTACCAACCTCCATGCAGAACAAGACCCATCCACAACCACTCTCTGCCTTCTGCCGGCAAGCCAGTTCTGGATCCACGAGGCCAAAGCCCTCGATTTGAGGGCTTTGATTTGAGGTTGTTTTCGTTAGAAAGGAGGCGGCTAAGAGGGGATCTTATTGAAGCATATAAGATGATTAGAGGTTTAGATAGGGTGGACAGTGATAGCCTTTTTCCTAGGATGGAGAAAGCTAGCACGAGGGGACACAGCTTTAAATTAAGGGGTATGAGTTATAGGACGGATATCAGAGGTAGGTTCTTTACTCAAAGAGTGATTAGGGAGTGGAATGCCCTGCCTGCAGCTGTTGTAGATGCGCCAAGTTTGGTGGCGTTTAAGAGGTTAATTAATAAGTATATGGAAGAGAAGGGAATGGTTTAGTTTGGAGGGGCATTGCTTTTTATTTTGGTCGGCACAACATCGAAGGCCGAAGGGCCTGTTCTGTGCTGTAATGTTCTATGTTCTAAGCCCCTTGGATCCCATGCCCTCTCACCTTCTCCAAAAGCCTTGCATGTGGGACCTTATTAAATGCCTTACTAAAGTCCATGTACACTACGTCCACCACCCTTCCTTCATCAATGTGTTCAGTCACATTTTCAAAGAACTCAACTAGGCTCGTAAGGCATGACCTGCCCTTGACAAAACCATGCTGACTATTTCTAATCAGTCCAAACTTCTCCAAATGTTCATATATCTTATCCCTCAGAAGCCTCTCCATCAGCTTACCAACCACTGAAGTCAGACTCACCGGTCGGTAATTTCCTGGACTATCCCAGAACTTTGGCAATCAAGTTGATAAGGTTGTTAAGAAGGCATATGGAATCTTAGCTTTTATTGGTAGGGGGATTGAATTTCGGAGCCGCAACGTCATGTTGCAACTGTACAAAACTCTAGTGCGACCGCACTTGGAGGATTGTGTGCAGTTCTGGTCCCCACATTATAAGAAAGATGTGGAGGCATTGGAGAGGGTACAGAAGAGTTTTACCAGGATGTTGCCTGGTATGGAAGGCAGGTCTTATGAGGAAAGGCTAAGGGATTTGAGGTTGTTTTCGTTAGAAAGACGGCGGCTAAGAGGAGATCTTATTGAAAATATAAGATGATTAGAGGTTTAGATAGGGTGGACAGCGATAGCCTTTTTCCTCGGATGGAGAAAGCTGGCACGAGGGGACATAGCTTTAAATTAAGGGGTGGTGGGTATAGGACGGATGTCAGAGGTAGGTTCTTTACCCAGAGGGTGGTAAGGGTATGGAATGCCCTTCCTGCTGCAGTTGTAGATGCGCCAAGTTTGGTGGCGTTTAAGAGGTTAGTAGATAAGTTTATGGACGAAAAGGGAATGGTTTAGGTTAGAGGGTCATTGCTTGTTCCTAATTGGTCGGCGCAACATCGAGGGCCGAAGGGCCTGTTCTGTGCTGTAATGTTCTATGTTCTATCCCTGTTCCCTTTCTTAAAAATAGGAACCACATCCGCAATCCTCCGCAACCTCTCTCGTTTCCATGGACGACGCAAAGATCATCGCCAGGGGCTCTGCAACCACTTCCTTCACCTCCCACAATAACCTGGCGTACATCCCATCTGGTCCCGGCGACTTTTCTATCTTGATAGAATTTAACAGATCTAACACATCCTCTTTCCTAACATCCACATACTCAATCTTTTCCATTTGCCTCAAACCTGCAGTACAACCTCCCAGTTCACTTTCCACTGTGAATACCGAGGCAAAGTACTCGGTAAGCACTTCTGCCATTTCTTCCAGATTCACACAGACTTTTCCCCCTTCACCTTTTATAGGCTCTATCCCTTCTCTTCTCATCCTTTTACTTTTCACATATTTGTAGAAAGCCTTGGGATTCTCCTTAATCTTACCTGCCAAGGCCTTCTCATGACCCCTTCTGGCTCTCCTAATTTCCTTTTTAAGTTCCCTTCTACACACCTTATACTCCTCTAGATCCCTAACATCCCCTAGCTCTCTGAACTTTTTATATACCATTTTTTTCTTCCTAACTAGGTTCACCACTACCTTCGTGCACCACGGTTCCCGCATCCTACCAGAACCTCCTTGACTCCTCGGAACGTTGTCTTGCAGTGCCCTAGACAAACATTCCTTGAAAAACCGCCACTTTCCTTCTGTACTCTTCCCCAAGAACACCTCCTTCCAGTTTATGCGTCCAATTACCTGCCTAATGTTTTTATATTTCCCCTTACTCCAGACATACACCTTCCTAGCCTGCCTGATCCTATCTCTTTCCATTGCTATCGTGAAAGAGATAGAGTTATGTTCTCCATTCCCAAGATGCTCACCTACCATGAGATCCGACACCTGCCCTGGCTCATTAGCAAGCACCAGGTCAAGTACAGCCTCTCCTCTCGTCGGCTTTTCCACGTACTGTGTCAGGAAACCTTCCTGAACACACCTAACAAACTCCACACCATCCAAACCCCTTACCCTTGGGATATTCCAGTCGATGTTTGGGAAATTGTAATCTCCCATCACGACAACCCTGTTATTTCTACATCTATCTAGGATCTGTTTCCCTATCTGTCCCTCAGGTTCCCTGTCGCTATTGGGCAGCCCATAGAATACACCCAGCAAAGTTATCGAGCCTTTGGTGTTCCTAAATTGCACCCACAGAGATTCCGTAGACAATCCCTCCCCGTCTTCTACCTTCTCTACAGCCATGACACTGTCCCTGATCAACAGTGCCACACCACCTCCTCTTTTGCACCCAACCCTGTCCCTCCTGAAGCACCTGAATCCCAGCACCTGAAGTACCCAGTCCTGTCCCTGAGACAACCAAGTCTCTGTAATGGCCACCACATCACACTCCCAAGCAGCAATCCACGCCCTAAGCTCATCTACCTTATTTACTACACTCCTGGCATTAAAATAGACACCGCAGCCCCTCAGTCAGGATATTTCACTTTTCCACCACCTGCCTAACCCCCCCTCTCAGAGTGCCTACAGTCCTTCCCTACCTGGGAACTAACCTCCTTATTTACCGTCTCATCGGTATTCCCACCACCCATCTTTTCTAGTTTAAAGAACCCTCAGTAGCCCTGGCTAGTCTACCTGCCAAGATATTAGTCCCCCTAGGGTTCAAGTGCCACCCGTCCTTACTGTACAGGTCACACCTGCCCCTAAGGAGTTCCCAATGATCTATGAACCTGAAAAGCTTTAGAGTGAGTTGAGAGCACATAATGCTCCTTGAAACTTGTACTCAAGTGCTGAGTTTCCCCAGTGGGTTGGTAGCTTCTGGATTGGAAGTGGATCCAGAAGGGATGATTGGAAACCGGTGTTTGAACTGAACTATGCTCCAGTACTGGAACAGTTCTAAATTCCAGGATATTTTCAGTTTCCTGATGCGATATAGAACATAGAACATAGAACATAGAACAATACAGCACAGAACAGGCCCTTCGGCCTTCGATGTTGTGCCGACCAAAATAAAAAGCAATGCCCCTCCTAACTAAACCATTCCATTCTCATCCATATACTTATCAACTAACCTCTTAAACGCCACCAAACTTGGCGCATCTACAACAGCTGCAGGCAGGGCATTCCACTCCCTAATCACTCTTTGAGTAAAGAACCTACCTCTGATATCCGTCCTATAACTCATACCCCTTAATTTAAAGCTGTGTCCCCTCGTGCTAGCTTTCTCCATCCTAGGAAAAGGCTATCACTGTCCACCCTATCTAAACCTCTAATCATCTTAGATGTTTCAATAAGGTCTCCTCTTAGCTGCCTTCTTTCTAACGAAAACAACCTCAAATCCCTCAGCCTCTCTTCATAAGACCTGCCCTCCATACCAGGCAACATCCTGGTAAACCTCCTCTGTAACCTCTCCAATGCCTCCACATCTTTCTTATAATGTGGCGACCAGAACTGCACACAATACTCCAAGTGCGGCCGCACTAGAGTTTTGTACAGCTGCAACATGATGCTGCGGCTCCTAAATTCAATCCCCCTACCAATAAAAGCTAAGACTCCATCAGCCTTCTTAACAACTTTATCCACTTGACTGCCTACTTTCAGGGATCTATTGACACATACACCACGATCCTTCTGTTCCTCAACACTATTAAGAGCCCTACCATTAGCCCTATACTCTACACATTTTTTGTTCCTGCCAAAGTGCATTACCTCACACTTTTCCACATTAAACTCCATTTGCCACCTCTCGGCCCAGCTCTGCAACTTGTCCAAGTCCCTCTGTAAACTAAAACACCCCTCTTCACTATCTACCACCCCACCAACTTTAGTATCATCTGCAAATTTACTGATCCATCCCTCAATACCCTCATCCAGATCATTTATAAAAATTACAAACAGCAGGGGCCCAAAACAGACCCCTGAGGCACACCACTCGTCACCGAACTCCACGATGAATATCTCCCATCAACCACCACCCTCTGTCTTCTATCTGCCAGCCAATTTCTAATCCAATTAGCTAAATCACCCTCTATTCCTCACATCTGCATTTTCTGTAGAAGTCTTCCATGGGCCACCTTATCAAAAGCCTTACTAAAGTCCATATTCCACTGATTGGAACATGGATGCAGAGAATTGACCTCCATCTCTTCGGTTGGAGGGATCATGCAACCACAGAATCCATGCAGTATGGAAGGAGGCCATTTGGCCCATCGAGCCTGCACCAACATAAATCTCACTTATGCCCTATCCCCATAACCCTACATATTTACCCTGCTACTAAGGGGCAATTTAGCAATAAACCTAACCCAGCACATCTTTGGACTCTGGGAGGAAACTAGAGACCTGAAGGAAGTCCACGCAGATATGGGGAGAACATGCAGATTCCACATAGTAACCCAAAAGGGAAACAAACCCAGGTCCCCGACATTGTGAGGCCGCAGTGTTAACTACTGTGCCACCCAAATAAGGAGAGCAGAGAACAATCCCTGTTTCTGATAAAAGCTCCCGGCAGCTTTTTGGTGAAATGTGTGGGTGATTCTGCAGGATCAGAAACCAGGATTACCCAGCATCCACAGCCAGATGGCAGGTGCCTGATGATTGGAGAATGGCGAATGTTGTGCCTTTGTTTAAAAAGGACTGCAGGAAAAAGCCTGGGAACTACAGGCCAGTGAGCCTCACCTCTGTAGTGGGTAAATTGTTGGAATGTATTCTGAGAAACAGGATCTACGTGTATTTAGAGAGGGAAAGTAAACTAAAGTTTATTTATTAGTGATAAGTAAGGCTTACATTAACACTGCAATGAAGTTATTATGAAATTCCCCTAGTCGTCATAGCCTGGCACCAATTCGGGTCAATGCACCTAACCAGCACATGTTTCAGAATGTGGGAGGAAACCGGAGCACCACAGGAAGCCCATACAGACACGGAGAGAACATGCAAACTCCATACAGACAGTGACCCAAGCCGAGAATCGAATTCCATGTCCCTGGCACTGTGAATTAGCAGTACTAATCAGTGTGCCACCGTGCCGCTTCCAGTATGCAAGGACATATTAGGGACAGTCAGCATGGCTTTGTGAGTGGAAAATCATGTCTCATGAATTTGAGTTTTTTTTTGAAGGGTAACCAAGAAGGTAGATGAGGGCAGTGCAGTTGATGTTGTCTACATGGACTTTAGCAAGGCCTTTGACAAGGTACTGGATGGTAAGTTGCTGCATGAGGTTAAATGTCTCAGGATCTAGTTTGAGGCCATCAATTGGATACAAAATTGGCTTAATGACAAAAGACAGACGGTGATTGTAGAAGATTGTTTTTTAAACTGGAGGCCTGTGACCAGCGGCGTGCCTCAGGGATCAGTGCAGAGTCCGCTGTTATGGATGAGAATTTAGGATGCATGGTTAATAAGTTTGGAGTTGACATTAAGGTTGGTGGCTTAGTGGATAATGAAGAAGGTTAACTCGAGTTGCAATGGGATCTTGATCAGTTGGGCCCGTGGACTAACGAATGGCAAATGGAGTTTAATTTAGATAAATAAATTTAGATAAACTTAATTTAGATAATTTATAGCTTTAAATTAAGGGGTGGGGTATGGAATGCCCTGCCTGCAGCAGTTGTAGATGCGTCAAGTTTGGGGGTGTTTAAGTGGTCAGTGGATAGGTTTATGGATGAAAAGGACATGGTTTAGGTTAGAGGGTCATGGTTTTTCTCAATGGTTCGGCGCAACATCGAGGGCCGAAGGGTCTGTTCTGCCCTGTAATGTTCTATGTCCTATGTTCTAAATGCTAGGTGATGCATTTTGGTCGATCGAACCAGGGCAGGACTTACTCAGTTAATGGTAAGGCATTGAGAGTTATTAAATAAAGAGATCTAGGGGTACAGGTTCATAGCCCCTTGAAAGTATAGGTGGACAGAGTGATGAAGAGGGCATTTGGCATGCTCGGTTTCATTGATCAGAATTCTGAATACAGAGGTTGGGACATCTTCTTGAAGTTGTACAAGACATTGGCAAAGCCATGCTTGGAATATTGTGTAGAATTCTGGTCATCCTATATAGAATTATAAACTAGAAAAAGTGTAGAAAACGTTTACTAGGATGCTACTGGGACTTAATGATTTGAGTTATAAGGAGAGGCTGGATAGACTGACACTTTTTTCCCAGGAGACTGAATGGTGATCTTATAGAGGTCTGTAAAATAATGACAGACATAGATAAGGTAGAAAGTCAACATCTTTTCCCAAAGGTAGGGAAGTCCTATTTATTGACTACAGCTCAGCCTTCAACACTATTATTCCCACAAAACTCATTTACAAACGTTGTGGCCTGGGCCTCGGCTCTTCCCTCTGCAACTGAATCCTGAATTCCCTAACTCACAGACCACAATCAGTAAGGATAGACAACAACACCTCCTCCATGAGAATCCTCAACACTGGTGCCTCACAAGGCTGTTCTCAGCCTGCTACTATACTCCTTATACATCTATGACTGTGTGGCAAAATTCCCCTCCAATTCAATTTTCAAGTTTGCTAATGACACCATTGCAGTGGGTCAGATCTCAAACAATGATGAGACAGAGGACAGGAATGAGATAGAGAATCTGATGAACTGGTGTAATAACAATAATCTCTCCCTCAATGTCAACAAAATGAAGGAGATTGCCATCGACTTCAAGAAGCATAAAGAGAACATCCCCCTATCTACATCAATAGGAACGAAGTAAAAAGAGTCGAGAGCTTTGAGTTTTTAGTGTTCAGATCACCAACAATCAATCCTGGTCACTTCATGCCGACACTATAGTTAAAGCCCTCTACTTTTCTAAGACTAAGGAAATTTGGCACATCAGCTATGATTCTCACCAACTTTTACAGATGCACCTTAGAAAGCATTCTTTCTGGTTGTATCACAGCTTGGTATGGCCCCTGTTCTGCCCAAGACTGCAAGAATCTACAGAAGGTTGTGAATGTAGTCCAATCCATCACGCAAACCAATCTCCCATTCATTGACTCTGTCTACACTTCCTGCTGCCTTGGCAAAGCAGCCAGCATAATTAAGAATCCCACTCCCCGGACGTTCTCTCTTCCACCACCTTCCTTCAGGAAAGAGATATAAACGTCTGAGATCACGTAACAACTTCTTCTCTGCTGCTGTCAGACTTTTGAATGGACTTACCTTGCATTAAGTTGATCTTTCTCTACACCCTAACTATGACTGTAACACTATATTTTGCACTCTCTTGTTTCCTTCTCTATGAACAGAATGTTTTGTCCGTATAGTGCAAGAAACAATATTTTTCATTGTATGTTAATACATGTATCAATAATAAATCAAATCAAAAAAGTATAAAACTAGAGGCCATAGCTTTAAAGTGAGAGGTAGAGATACAAAAAGGTTCAGAGGGGCAATTTTTAACTCAGAGGGTGGTGTCTGTAATGAATTGCCAGAGGTAGTAATAGAGGTGGTTACAATTTTAAATTTTAAAAAGCATTTAGACAGTTACGTGGGTAAGATGGGTATAGAGGGATGTGGGCCAAATGTGGGCAATTGGGAAGAGCTTAGTGGTAAAAATCGGGCAGCATGGACAAGTTGGGCAGAAGGGCCTGTTTCCGTGCTGTAAACTTCTATGACTCTATAACTCTATAGCAGTCTTTGTGGATTTGGAACCATGTGAATCATGGAAGAACAAGATAGAAATATAGACTCGAGTCACTGCTCTTATCTGGGTTTAGCCTTGCAATTACCAGAATGAAGGAAGATTAGAAATCAATTATTTTCGGAAGAGAATGTAACCCTCTTAGATATTGAAGAGGGTTTGATGATTATGATGCAATTTTCAAAAAAAATGACTCATTGGAAGCCAGTGGAGCTTGGTCAATATTTGAAAAGTTTAAGAAGATTGACAATTAGTCCATGGATGAATATGTCATGAATATTAAGAACATAGAACATAGAACAATACAGCACAAACAGGCCCTTCGGCCCACAAGTTGCGCCGATCACATCTATCAATCCACAGACCTATCTATAACCCCCTATCCTATTCTTTTCCATATACTCATCTAGAAGTCTTTTAAAAGACCCCAGTGAGTTTGCCTCAACAACCTCCGACGGCAGTCGGTTCCATTCACTCACCACCCTCTGAGTGAAAAAGAGCTTACATTAAAATTTGATCTAGAAATTCAGAGTCTGTATTGTTAGATTGTGCACAAATCTCACACATGGACAGATGTTTGGCTTTACCAGCTGTTCATTTTAATGGTGAGGACTTTATATTTGAACAAATGGCTACTGCTTGAAAAGCATTTTTGGGAAACAATATTTCTAGCTATCTTGGGTAGAGATGTTAGAGATTCTGCAATGGAACAGAGAATGGAAAACTCCATTCTTGGACTTGGACTTTAGTAAGGCGTTTGATAAGGTGGCCCATGGAAGACTTCTACAGAAAATGCAGATGTGTGGAATAGAGGGTGATTTAGCTAATTGGGTTAGGAATTGGCTAGCAGATAGAAGACAGAGGGTGGTGGTTGATGGGAGATATTCATCTTGGAGTTCGGTCACAAGTGGTGTACCTCAGGGGTGTGTTTTGGGGCCCCTGCTGTTTGTAATTTTTATAAATGATCTGGATGAGGGTATTGAAGGATGGATTAGTAAATTTGCAGGTGACACTAAAGTCGGTGGAGTGGTAGATAGTGAAGAGGGGTGTTATAGTTTGCAGAGTGACTTGGACAAGTTGCAGAGCTGGGCCGAGAGGTGGCAAATGGAGTTTAATGTGGAAAGTGTGAGGTAATGCACTATGGCAGAAATAATAAATGTGTAGAGTATAGGGCAAATGGTAGGATTCTTAGTAGTCTAGATGAACAGAGGGATCTTGGTGTGTATGTGCATAGATCCCTTAAAGTAGGCAGTCAGGTCGAGAAGGTTGTTAGGAAGGCATATGGAGTCTTGGCTTTTATTGGTAGAGGGATTGAATTTCAGAGCCGCAACGTCATATTGCAACTGTACAAAACTCTAGTGTGGCTGCACTTGGAGTATTGTGTGCAGTTCTGTTCCCCACATTATAAGAAAGATGTGGAGGCATTGGAGAGGGTACAGAGGAGGTTTACCAGGATGTTGTCTGGTATGGAGGGCAGGTCTTATGAGGAGAGGCTGAGGGATTTGAGGTTGTTTTCGTTAGAAAGGAGGAGGCTAAGAGGGACCTGATCGAAACATATAAGATGATTAGAGGTTTAGATAGGGTGGACAGTGATAGCCTTTTTCCTAGGATGGAAAAAACTAGCACGAGGGGACACAGCTTTAAATTAAGGGGTATGAGTTATAGGACGGATATCAGAGGTAGGTTCTTTACTCAAAGAGTGATTAGGGAGTGGAATGCCCTGCCTGCAGCTGTTGTAGATGCGCCAAGTTTGGTGCGTTTAAGAGGTTAGTTGATAAGTATATGGAAGAGAAGGGAATGGTTTAGTTTGGAGGGGCATTGCTTTTTATATTGGTCGGCGCAACATCGAAGGCCGAAGGGCCTGTTCTGTGCTGTAATGTTCTATGTTCTATGTTCTATGTTTTCTGACTCTCAAATCGATGGAGCCCACGTTTCAGACTCCTGTACAAAACAAACAGAACTTGCTGGATGACTGAGGTGGATCGAATTTTAATAAATTTATGGATTGAAGAAAAGCAAGATTGGGGTGAAAGCTGACAGGAAACAAGTCCCAGAAATACATGGGAAATAATTAATAAGTGTTTCTGCTGTGGCTGTAAATGTCACTGAATAAAAAATTGCTCAAATATCAGGAATCAAGTGAGAAAATGCTGGAAAATCTCAGCAGCTCCGGGAGCATCTATAAGGAGAGAAAAGAAGAGCTGATGTTTTGAGTCAAAGCTTTGGCAAAGGGTGGTATGGACTCGAAACGTCAGTTCTTTTCTCTCCTTACAGACGCTGTCAGACGTGCTGAGATTTTCCAGCAGTTTCTCTTTTGGTTTCAGATTCCAGCATCCCACAGCAATTTACTTTTATCAGGTCAATAATTTGAAGCAACTTATGAGAGAGAGGGTTTTGATGATGAAGATACTAAGGATGAACAACAAGAAAGTATCATATTAGTGACAATAAAACAACTAATACGTTGCAAGAAAGGATGTCCCAAAGCATGGTATATTGGGGAGACCATGCAGACACTACGACAGCAGATGAATGAGCATCGCTCAACAATCACCAGGCAAAACAGTTCCCTTCCTGTGGGCGAACACTTCAGCAGTCACGGGCATTCGGCCTCTGACCTTCGGGTAAACGTTCTTCAAGGGGGCCTTCACGACACACGACAGCGCAGAGCCGCTGAGCAGAGACTGATAGCCAAGTTCTGCACACGAGGACGGTCTTTACAGGGATCTTGGCTTCATGTCACACTATCTGTAACCCCCATGACTTGCCTGGGTTAGCAAAAAACCTCACTTACTGTGCTGTCTGTAGACAATACACATCTCTCTAACCTCAGTGCTCAGTGTTCCTTTGTTAGCCACTTTAAGACTTGAATAGCAGGTTAGGTGTAAGGATTCGCATTCTAATCAGCAATCTGTAAACTGACTGTGCTGATATGTGTGCTTTTGGAGACCAGAACACCTCATTCGCCTGACGAAGGCACAAAGGCCGAAAGCTCGCAGATTTCCTCTCGTAGTGACCTTTTCAGCTCGGGGAAATAGTCTCTGAGAGTCCACCCTATCTATTCCTCTCAACATTTTATAAACCTCTATCAAGTCGTCTCTCAACCTACGTCTCCCAGCTCCCTCAACCTATCTTCATAAGGCCTGCCTCCCAATCCAGGCAGCATCCTTGTAAATCTCCTCTGCACTCTCTCAATAGCCTTTACATCCTTCCTATAGTGAGGCAACCAGAACTGCGCACAATACTCCAAGTAATACAGTGAAAAATATTATTTCTTGCGTTACTCAGACAAAATATACCATTCATAGAGAATGAAAGGAGAGAGTGCAGAGTGTAGAGTTACAGTCATAGCTAGGATGTAGAGAAAGATCAACTTAATGTACCGTAAGCCCATTTAAAAGTTTGATAGCAGCAGGGAAGAACATGTTTTTGAGTTGGTTGCTATTTGACCTCAAACTTTTGTATCTTTTTCATGAGAGAAGAAGGTGGAAGCAAGTATGTCCAGTGTAAGGGATCCTTGATCATGCTGGCTACTTTGCAAAAGGAGAGGAAAGTATAGTCAGAGTCACTGGATGGGAGGCTGGTTTGAATGATGGACTGGGCCAAGTTCACAACTGTTTGTCATTCCTTACAGTCTTGGGCAGAGCAGGATCCATACCAAGTTGCGATACAACCAAAGGTTGGTGAGAGTCATAGCTGACATGCCAAATTTCCTTAATCTCCTTGAAAAGTAGAGGCATTGCTGCGCTTTCTTAATTGTAGTGGCTAGGAGGCAGGGAACACATGAAGCAAGTGTGGAATACAAGGAAAGTAGAAAGAAACCTAAGCAAGGAGTAAGAGGGATTAAATGGGATCACAAAAAAAAATCACTTGCCAGCAAGATTAGGGAAAATCTTTTTATACATGTATAAAGAACAAGAAAGTAGACAGAGAGGGTTGGCCCACTCAAGGTCAGAGGAGGGAATGTATGCATGGAGCCAGAGAAAATGGGCAAGGTATTAAATGAGTACTTTGCATTGATATTCAGCATTGAGAAGGACTTGGTGGATGATGAGTCTGGGAAAGAGTGTGTAGATAGTTTGAGTCATGTTGAGATCAAAAAGGAGGAGGTATTGGTGTTCTTGAGAAACATTAAGGTTGACAAGTTCCCAGGGTCTGATGGAATATACCCCAGAAGACTGAAAGGGGAAAGAGAGGAAATTGTTGGGGCCTTGAAAGAAATCTTTGTTTCCTCACTCGCTACAGGGGAGGTTCCAGAAGACTGAAGAATAACCACTGTTGTTCTTTTGTTTAAGAAGGGTAGCAAGAATAATCCAGGTAATTACAGGCTGGTAAGCCTTATGTCAGTGGTAGGGAAATTATTGGAGAGGATTCTTCAAGACAGGATTTACTCCTACTTGGAAATAAATGGATGTATTAGTGAGAGGCAACATGGTTTTGTGAAGGGGAGGTTGTGTCTCACTAACTTAATTGAGTTTTTGGAGGAAATGATGAAGATGATTGATGAGGGTAGAGCAGTGGATGTTGTCAACATGGACTTCAGTAAGGCCTTTGACAAGGTCCCTCATGGCAGTCTGGTGCAGAAGGTGAAATTACATGGGATCAGAGGTGAGCTGGCAAGGCTACAGAACTGGCTCTGTAATAGAACTCAGTAAGAATTTAGCAACACCAATTTTAAATCCAACCGATTTATTTGATAGTAATAAATCGGTTGGATTTAAAATTGGTGTTGCTAAATTCTTACTGAGTTCTTACTACCCCAGTCCAACGCTGGCATCTCTACATCTGTAATAGAAGACAGGGGGTAGCAGTGGAAGGGTGCGTATCTGAATGGAATACTGTGACAAGTGGTATTCCTCAGGGATCAGTGTTGGAAGCTTTGCTGTTTGTAATATATATAAATGATTTGGAGGAAAATATAAAAGGTTTGATTAATAAGTTTGCAGATGACACAAAGATTGGTAGATTTGTGGGTGGTGATCCATTGGAGGATACAGCGGGATATAGATTGGTTGGAGACTTGAGTGGAGAGATGGCAGATGGAATTTAATCTGGACAAATGAGAGGTAATGCATATCGGAAGGTCTTATACAGGTAGGAAATATACAGTAAATGGCAGAACCCTGAACAATATGGATAGGCAGAGGGATCTGTATACAGCTACACAGGTCACTGAAAGTGGCAGTGCAGGTGGAGAAGATAGTCAAGGCATACAGCTGCTTGCTTTCATCAGCTGGAGCACTGAGTTTAAAAATTGGCATGTCATTTTGAAGGTTTATAGAACCTTAGTTAGACCACACTTGGAATATGGTGTTCAATTCTAGTCGCCACACAACCAGAAAGATGTGGAGGCATTGGAGAGGGTATAGAAAAGATTTACCAAGATGTTGCCTGGTATGAAAGGCATTAGCTATGAGAAGAGGTTGGAGAAACTTGGCTTGTTCTCTCTGGAGCAAAGGAGTTTGGGGGGAGACCTGATAAAAGTCTAACAAGATTACGAGAGCGTGGTCAGAGTGGATCGTCAGAAGCTTTTTTCCAGGGTGGAACAGTCAATTATTAGGGGACACAGGTTTAAAGTGCAAGGGACAAGGTTTAAAGGAGGTTTTTGAGGCAAGTTTTTTACACAAAGAGTGATGGGTGCCTGGAACTCGTTGCCAGGAGAGGTAGTGGAAGCAGGTATGATAGTGACCTTTAAGCAGGGTCTTGACAAATACATGAATAGAATGGGAGTGGAGGGATATAATTCCCGGAAGGGTTGGGGGTTTTAGTTCAAGTGGCCAGCATGATCGGTGCAGGTTTGGAGGGCTGAAGGGCTTGTTCCTGTGCTGTAATTTTTTTTGTTCTTCTTGATTCTTTGAGTCTGAATAACACAAAGGGATTCATTTGGAAATTACATAAGCAACATCCATCATCATAAAACTTGAAGCTACTGCTAAAGGGGTGGTAGTTATAGGACGGATGTCAGAGGTAGGTTCTTTACCCAGAGGGTGGTAAGGGTATGGAATGCCCTGCCTGAATGCAGTTCTAGATGCGCCAAGTTTGGGGGTGTTTAAGAGGTTAGTAGATAAGTTTATGGATGAAAAGGGAATCGTTTAGTTTGGAGGGTCATTGCTTTTTCTTAATTGGTCGGCGCTACATCGAAGGCCGAAGGGCCTGTTCTGCGCTGTAATGTTCTATGTTCTAAAGGATGCCAGAGGATGAAGAATATAAATACTGTGTAGAAGAGATCACGTCTAATCTGATTAAATATCAGAGGACGGCATCATCCTGGTTGTTTTTTTTATGCCATTGTTTAATAGGATGTTATATAATGTTCCATTACATTCAAAGGTTAGCAGTAAGCTTGAATGGTGCCTTCCAATATGATGCGTGCTTTGATGGATGCTTTTCATCTGTTTCACTGTATGAGGTCTTAAGGCAGTGACTGTAACTACTCCTGGAATTTCTTAACTACTTATTAAAACTGAACTATATTAAACATAAAGGCCCAGCTAACTATGGATCATTGTCTGCCTTTTTCCTCTTTCTTTAGTTACCTCTTTAAGTCAGGTATATTCCGCAGGTCCATGTCAACTTGCATTTTCTTGTGTAAGTGGCTGTTTGATTGTGTGGTTCTTGGTTGTGAATCTGAAAATGCTTTTGTACATGAAGAGCTTCAGCAGAGCTCGATTTCCATTCACCCAGTGCACAGCTGGCTGCCATGGGACTGAATCCGTAGCTTGACAGGTCAATACCTGTCAGCTTTTGACATTGATCAGCTTACATGAAATTAATCAGCTGGTGCTGAATGTGAAACAGACACCGAAACATGCTGAACACTGCAGGCAGTGGAAGAAGATGGTGGGCAGTGGGAAGGCTGTGTGTTTTAGTGGAGCTTCAGATATGCTGGATGTCTAAGCTCAAGAGCCATGTGGAGCTGCTTTGAAAATTGTTATTTTTGATACATCATATTAATTATTGTACTGTTACTGTCAGCGAGATGTAATCACAACCCAGAAGCAGATGGAACATAAATGCCCGAAGTGAGTTTGCTTTTCTGATGAGTACCTGTAGGTTTTGCTGGAGACAGTGTTGATTTATCATCCTCAGAGTGTAGGCCATCTCACATGACAAGGAAGGCCTACTTGCAAAGTCCATAATGCCATGCACAGAACCTGGATCCAGCACAGGAACAGACTCAATGGCCTCATTGCTGATTCCAGTTTGAACCTTGGTTAGATGCCCCTTTGAATGGCACCACTTGGTGTTGATGGTGTGAATGCAGAGCATAAAGTGGCACATGGTGCCATGCCTTGATAGGCTATGGCTAGCATGTATGTCAGGCTCAGCTGTCATGATGTAGAGATGCCGGCATTGGACTGGGGACTCTTTTTTGGAGACCAGAACACCTCATTCGCCTGACAAAGGCCACAAAGGCCGAAAGCTTGTGGATTTACTATCAAATAAATTGGTTGGATTTGAAATCGGTGTTGTCAAACTTTACTAAGGCTCAGCTGTGACAGTGTGATGGGCAACTGAACCTGTATCTTTTGGGTGCAGGCTGAAATATTCTGGCATGTAGAGGGGGGACAATGAAAACATTTTTGTCCTTAAAGGAGAAGAGGAACCAGAATGCATAAGGATGAGTATGGCTAGGTAGTGGGATCCCAAACTTCCTCTTCCTAATTCAGGTGGCGGAGAAGGCACTGGAGGTGGCCTGTGAATGTGGAGGTTGTCGGGTCATGGATGAGAGTTAGAGTCTGATGGCCAGTGAAGAGATTCGCAGAAGGTTTGAAAGATGTACAGTAACAGTTATAAAACTGACATGTGTCATCCACTGATCACCATTGAACAAAGAACAAAGAATAAAGAACAAAACAGCACAGGAAACATTGCTTGTGTTTGCTTAGTCAGAGGTCTGTTCTGAGGAGTAACCAGACTGTGCACTCTGAGTTTGTAACATCATTCCAAACTGATGTATTTCCTTCCTCCCTCAGAGGGAACATGAACATAAACCTAAAAGGTTTACCCCTTATCATTAAACTATGACTCTTAGTTCTGGACTCCCCCACCATTGGAAATGTTCTTTCTGAATCTACCCTGTCTAATCGTATTAGAATTTTGTACTTTTCTGTAAGATCTCTCACTTTCCTAAACTTCAGTGAATATAATTCTAACTGATTTAGTCTTTCCTCATATGACAGACCTGCCATCCCAGAAATCAGCCTGGTAACCTTTGTAGAAGGACCTCCTTCCTCAGATAAAAACCACCAAAACTGCACACAATACTGCAGGTGTGACCTCACCAACGCCCTGTACAATAGCAGCAAGATATCCCTATCGCTGTACTCAAATTATCTTGCTATAAAGGCCAACATACCATTTGCCTTTTTTACCGTCTGCTGTACCTGCACGCTTACTTTCAGTGGCTGATGCAATGGACACCAAGGTCTCGCTGAATATCCACCTCATTTAACTTACATCCATTTAAGTAATAATCTGTCTTCGTATAATTGCTACCAAAGTGGATAGTCTCACATTTATCCACATTATGCTGCATCTGCCATGCAGATGCCCACACTCTCAGCCTGTCCAAATCACGCTGAAGCATCTCTGCAGCTGAAGCTCACCCTCCCACCCAACGTTGTATATTTGCAAATTTGGAGATATTACATTCAGTTCCATTTTCCAAATTATTGATATATAGTATGAACAGTTGGAGTACTAACAGATTCTTGCAGAATGCCACTGGTCACTGACTGCCAATCAGAGAAAGACCCATTATGCCAACTCTTTGCTTCCTATCTCCTAACCAGCTTTCTGTCCATCTCAAGACATTACCTGCAATCCTATGTGCTTCAACTTTACATTGTAGTCCATTATGTGACACCTTGTTGAAAACCTTCTGAAAGTCTCAATAAACCACATCCACTGATTCTCCTGGATCAACCCTACTAGTACATCCTCAAAAAATTTCAATAGATTTGTCAAGCATGATTTCCCTTTTGTAAATCCAAGCAGACATTGTCTGATTATACCACAGCCTTCTAAATGCCGAAATCGATGAGAATGGACTGTAGCAACTTCCCCACTGCTGTTTAGCTCCGTGTTTTCTTGCTACCTCCCTTTGTGAATAACAGGCTTATATTAGCTACCCTCCAATCTGTAGGAACTAGTCCAGAGTCCATATTGGTGGACGAGCTGTGGTTACAAGTTCATCCTAGGGTACTCTGGATGACGACAGCAGCTCCTCTGCCAGTGACCATCTCATCTGAGGAGACTGCAATGACTGAGAAGTGCCTAGCCATGAAGCTAAACTATTCCACCCAGAAGGGGCCTTCTCAGGCCAAAGTCATTAAGGTCGATGGGGTATTAGCAGTCTGTCTGCAAACCAGCTGCCTGTGAGAGGGGAGCAACAAGACATAGCACCTGCAAACAGAAATTTAAATCACAGAGGTCGCATCAGTGATCTCATGGGTGAGAAATTTCTCCTTGGCTTATGTGTCATAATGCTTAGGTATCTTTGTTTCAAATACTAAGCTGCTGGATAATGTGCAAAGGCCTTAGTGTGCTTCACGCAGTTGTTAGGGAAGAGGCCTCGTATGTCACAAATGAGAGGCTGTAAGATTTATTTCAGAGGTTGTGACTTGAATGAAGGAAATGTCCCATCCACATCAATCAGTTAGCTGGTGTTTCCCTTGACTCCTTGCTCTGGATTCCGATCTGAGAGTCCTCTGTATCATGGTCTTATAAGTTTCCCTGTTGCTCATTGGGCTCCTCTTCAAACTTAGCACTGGAATCTGGAACAGGATCTCTGTCTTCTTCCTCTACAGGACCCCCTTGACAGAGCCAGATTGTTCGGATTGGAGCAGACAGCAGCAATAAAGGAGAAATGTTCAGAAGGATTTTGCAGTGAATCCCCTGAGTAATCCAGGCAGCAAAACTTTATCTTGTGTGGGTCTCTTGCTCTTGTGGAGGCACGTGTGCTCTGATCAGCTCAGCCTGTGTGTGTCTCAGCAACATCAACATTCCCCCCCCCCCCTCCCCCCCCCGGAGCTAATCGTCCAAGCAAGCAGGACCAATGCACAGACTTGGAACTGGGAGCAACACAGGACGTAGACATCATGGCAACTCCCTGGTAGCTGGTACAAAGTTACAGAATCTGAGTCCTGTGCTCACAAACGACCTGAATCTGTAGGAATGAACCTCTTTCTATTCACAAAGTCAAGGGCTGGCATCTTTATTGGCACATGCATGCAGCCACTGGCTCCCAGGATTCAGGCAAATCCTGCAATTGTATCAAATCCTCTAGCTTATTGAGCCTGGATGGCCTCTGCTCTGAGTGCAGGTGCTGCCCCTACAGAACAGAGAGTTACTTAGAGGGTGACACTGGATAGGCAATGACAAACATTCAAGGAATGCATGGGGAAGCTGAAGGCTAATAAATCCCTGATAATCTACATCCCAAAGTACTTAAGGAAGTGGCTGTAGAAATAGTGGATGCATTGGTGATCGTCTTCCACGATTCTATAGACGCTGGAACAGTCCCTGCAGATTGGAGGGTATTGAATGTCATTTCAATATTCAGAAAGGGAGGTAGAGAGAAAACAGGGAATTATAGGCCAGTAAGCTTAACATCGATAATGGGGAAAATTCTTGAATCCATTATTTGATTTGATTTTGATTTGATTTATTATTGTCACATGTATTAACTTACAGTGAAAAATATTGTTTCTTGCATGCTATACAGACAAAATATACCGTTCATAGAATTCGAAAAAAGAGAATGCAGAATGTAGTGTTACAGTTATAGCCAGGGTGTAGAAAAAGATCACCTTAATGCAAGGTAAGTGCATTCAAAAGTCTGACAGCAGCAGAGAAAAAGCTGTTAATGAGTTGGTTGGTACATTACTTCAGACTTTTGTATCCTTGTGGAAGGTGGAAGAGACAATCCTTAACTACACTGGCTACTTTGCCGAACCAACGAGAAGAATAGACAGAGTCAATGGATGGGGGGCTGATGGATTGCGTGATGGATTGGACTACACTTATGACCTTTTGTAGTTCCTTGCAGTTTTGAGCAGAACAGGAGCCATACCAAGTTGTGATACAACCAGAAAGAATGCTTTCTATGGTGCTTCTGTAAATGTTGGTGAGAGTTTTAGTCGACATGCCAAATTTCCTTAGTCTTCTGAGGCGTTTCTTAACTGTAGTGTCGGCATGGGGGGTACCAGGACAAGTTGTTGGTGATCTGGACACCTTAAAAATGGAAGCTTTCGACGCTTTTTACTTCATCCCCATTGATGTAGACAGGGGCATGTTCTCCTTTACACTTCCTAAAGTCTCTGACAGTCTCCTTCATTTTGTTGACATTGAGGGAGAGATTATTGTTGCTGCATCAGTTCACCAGATTCTCTGTCTCATTCCTGTACTCTGTCTCAAGGACTTTATGGCAGAGTATTTCGAAAGCTGAAAGAATCAGACAGAATCAGCATGGATTTATGAAGAGGAAATCATGCTTGATAAATCTGGTGGAATTCTTTGAAGATATAACTGGTACAGTTGACAAGAGGGAGCCAGTTGAGGGACTTTCAAAAAGCATTTTACAAAATTCCGCACGAGAGATTATTGTGCAAGATTAATGTGCAAGAATTGGGGGAAATGTATTCAGGTGGATAGAAAACTGGTTGGCAGAGAGGAAACTAAGAGTAGGAATGAATGGGTCCTTTTCAAATTGGCAGGCAATAACTAGTGGGGTGCCACAGGGATCAGTGCTGGGACTCCAGTTATACACAATATATATTCATGATTTGAATGAGGGAGCAAAATATAACATCTTAAAGTTTATACATGATACCAAGTTGGGTAGGAGGGTGAACTATGATGAGGATGCAGAGATCCTTCAGGATGATCAGGACAGGTTGGGTGAGTGAGCTAATCAATGGCAGATACAGTATAATTTGGATAAATGTGAAGTTACTCACTTTGGAAGCAAAAACAAGAAGGCAGATTACTACCTAAATGGCTGTAAATTGAGAGAGGGGAGGGGGACCTGAGTGTCCTTGTGCACCAGTCACTGAATGTGGGGTGACAAGTGGTTAGCACTGCTGCTCACAGCGCTAAGCACCCGATTCCCAGCTTGGGTGATTTTCTGTGTGGTGTTTGCACATTCTTCCAGTGTCTGTATTGATTTCTTCCTATAGTCCAAAGATATGCAGGTAAGGTGAATTAGCCACTCTAAATTCTCTCCCAGTGTACCCGAACAGGGGCAAATCATAGAACCCTACAGTGCTGAAAGAGGGCCTTTGGCCCATCGAGTCTGCACTGACCACAATCCCACCCAGGTCATACCCCCATATCTCTACACATAATACCCACCAATCCCTCTAACCTACACATCCCTAGACATTAAGGGGCAGTTTCTTAGCATGACCAATCAACCTAACCCGCACGTCCTTAGACTGTGGGAGGAAACCAGAGCACCTGGAGGAAATGCACGCAGACATGAGGAGAATGTGCAAACTTCTCACAGTCAGTGACCTGAGCCAGGAATCGAACCCAGGACTCTGGAGGTGTGAAACAGCAGTGCTAACCACTGAGCCAACGTGCCGCTCTAAATGTGGCAACTAGGGGATTTTCACAATAACTTCATTGTAGTGTGAATGTAAGCCTACCTGTCAGTAATAAATAAACTTTTTACTTTGAAGGTGTGCAGGTGCAGCAGGCAATAAAGAAGGCAAATGGTATGTCACCTTCATTGTGAGATGTTTTGAGTATAGGAGCAGGGATGTGTTGTTGCAATTATTACAGGGGCCTTGGTGAGGCCACACCTAGAGTATTGTGTGCAGTTTTGGTCTCCTTTTCTGAGGAAGGATGTTCTTGCTCTCGAGGGAGTGCAGCGAAAGTTTACCAGGCTGATTCCAGGGACCATAGGACTGATATATGAGGAGAGATTGACTAAGTTAGGGTTGTTTTCACTGGAGTTCAGATGAATGGATCATTTAAGACTTATTTAGATAGCTACATGAACAGACTGAGAATAGAGGGATACAAATGGATGGTCTACTTAGGAGCACATGATTGGTGCAGGCTTGGAGGGCCAAAGGGCCTGTTCCTGTGCTATATTGTTCTTTGAATGAGGGAAGAGATTTACAAAATTTTAACAGGACTAGACAAGGTTGATGTAGGGAGGATGTTCCTGATGGGGGGATCATCCAGAACTGGGGTCACAGTCTGAGGATTAGGGCTAGATCATTTAAGACGGAGGTGAGGAGACATTTCTACACCCAAGTAGTGGTGAGCCTGTGGAATAATTAGCAGAGGAAGTATTGGTGGCAAAACATTGAATGTATTCAAGAGGCAGCTGTGTATAGCACTTGGGGCAAATGATTATGGGGAGAAAGCAGGATTAGGCTATTGTGTTGGATGATCAGCCATGATCGTAATGAATGATGGAGTAGGCTCAAAGGGCTGAATGGCCTCCTCCAGTTCCGATTTTCCATGTTTCTATGAGACCAGTTGACCCTTTGTCAGAAAACCGGCGTGTTTGTCTCCAGGTCACAGCAATAAATCTGCCTCCACCTCACCCCCTGCTAAGGCCTCAAGAGTTCCCCTCTATATCTCTAATCGGAGTGGGCTTTCTCTGCCCTCCTCCCACGTGATCATTGTCCCCTTCTCCCTGTGACCGTCAGTTCTGGCAGCCCCCTATCAGGTAACAGTTAACACCAGCATCCCCTGCTCATCTGTCTGCTCCCAGCCCACAGTCATATCAGTATTGAACCCCCACTTGGCGCTCAGTGGAACCTGCCCCTTGGCACAGGTTTGCACTGCTGTTTTGGCATGGCATTGGTGCCAAGCTGTGCCAAAGAGCACTGCCAGGGCCATTATGAGGGCACTTCCTGGCCTTATCCCTCATCTCCAGGGACTGTACCTAACTTTATGTTCCCAAGGTGATCCCCATGACAAGTCCATGTCTGTGTGAACCGGTTGCAATGTCGGTACGGTTTGAAGATCTGGCACATGCTACTATTAAAATGCATGGAAATGTATTGAATCAGGTTAATGCCCATTGTGAGGCTGTGGGTTTTGAAGGTGCTGTTGAAGGAACCTTGGTGCATTGCTGCCCTATGCCCTGTACATAGAGTCAGGGTGAGGGGCAGAAGATTCAGAGGAAATTTTCACTGAGGGTGGTGGGAATCTGGAATGCATTGCCTGGAAGGATAGTGGAGACCAGAAACCTTACAACCTTTAAAAAGTATTTAGATGAGCACTTGAAATATCATAATTTTTGAGGATATGGAACAAGTACAGCAAAACGGGATTAGTGCAGTTTTAGTGATAGATATTAGAACATAGAACATAGAACATAGAACAATACAGCACAGAACAGGCCCTTCGGCCTTCGATGTTGTGCCGACCAAAATAAAAAGCAATGCCCCTCCTAACTAAACCATTCCCTTCTCATCCATATACTTATCAACTAACCTCTTAAACGCCACCAAACTTGGCGCATCTACAACAGCTGCAGGCAGGGCATTCCACTCCCTAATCACTCTTTGAGTAAAGAACCTACCTCTGATATCCGTCCTATAACTCATACCCCTTAATTTAAAGTTGTGTCCCCTCGTGCTAGCTTTCTCCATCCTAGGAAAAAGCTATCACTGTCCACCCTATCCAAACCTCTAATCATCTTATATGCTTCAATAAGATCCCCCCTTAGCCGCCTCCTTTCTAACGAAAACAACCTCAAATCCTTCAACCTCTCTTCATAGGACCTGCCCTCCATACCAGGCAACATCCTATAAACCTCCTCTGTACCCTCTCCAATGCCTCCACATCTTTCTTATAATGTGGCGACCAGAACTGCACACAATACTCCAAGTGCGGCCGCACTAGAGTTTTGTACAGCTGCAACATGATGCTGCGGCTCCTAAATTCAATCCCCCTACCAATAAAAGCTAAGACTCCATAAGCCTTCTTAACAACTTTATCCACTTGACTGCCTATTGTCAGCACAGTCTCAATGGGTCGAAGGGCCTTTTCTGCGCTGTATGATTCTATAGTGTTCCCTGCTGCCACTGAGTGTTGATAGTAGATGGAGTCGATATTAAGTTGATGGATGGGATGCTGACCAAGCGGGGCTGCTTCATCCTGGATGGTGTTGAGTTCTTGAGTGTTAGAACATAGAACATAGAACATAGAACAATACAGCACAGAACAGGCCCTTCGGCCTTCGATGTTGTGCCGACCAAAATAAAAAGCAATGCCCCTCCTAACTAAACCATTCCCTTCTCATCCATATACTTATCAACTAACCTCTTAAACGCCACCAAACTTGGCGCATCTACAACAGCTGCAGGCAGGGCATTCCACTCCCTAATCACTCTTTGAGTAAAGAACCTACCTCTGATATCCGTCCTATAATTCATACCCCTTAATTTAAAGTTGTTGTTGGAACTGCACCCATCCAGGCGAGTGGGGAGAATTCCATCCCACTCCTGACTTGTCTCCCATAGCTGATGGACAGACTTGGGAGTCAGAGGTGAGTTACTTGCTGGAGAGTTGCTAGTGTCTGACCTGCACTGGCACTGGCTGCAGTCTCAGCTGAGTTTGGCCATCTGAAGCTATGGCCATTTAGTGCTGATTGTAATTCTGTTTGATAACCCTGACAGATTATCAATTATAACTTTAAATAATTAAGTCTAAAATTAGACTTAGATTTTTAAGTCTAAATTTTACTAGTTTTTTAAACTTTTTAAACTTTTGAACCCGCAAGGTGTTGCAAAGCACATTGGGTAGTGTAGTTTTTTTTTCAACCTTTAAAAGTTACTCACCTCGGGAATTCGACCTAATTGTTCCTTGGGAGCACTGTGGAGAGGCAGCGATTTGCGAGTGGAGAGCTTGTGAGTGAGTAGAGCGATTTTTAAGTCTAAATTTTACTAGTTTTTTAAACTTTTTAAACTTTTAAACCTGCAAGGTGTTGCAAAGCACCTTGGGTAGTGTAGTTTTTTTTCAACCTCACTATAAATTGGAGTGGTGTGGAATCCCGATACTCTACACAAGTAGAGTATCCCAACCCCCCCTCCTCCTCTAACCTAAAAAAGAGAGAGACAGAGAGAGGAGAGCTCTGAGAAGGAGCAGGTAAGTTTGTTTTTGTGTGAGCTGTAAGGTCCTTGGCTCACAGGGCCTAAGCAAAAAGAGGAGGCAAGGTAAGTTTTAATCTTGCTTACTTTTTTTTTCTCTGGGTTACTAAAAAGGGGCAAGCATGGGTGTGAGGCCAGCATGTTGTTGCCAGTGTAACATGTGGGAGGGCTTGGAGGCTCCTGGTCTCCCAGATGTCCATACCTGTGATCGCTGTGTGGAGCTGCAATCCCTACGGGACCAGGTAAAAGAACTGAAAATGCAGCTTGAGGACCTTCGACTCATTAGGGAGAATGAGGCGATTATTAATAGGAGCTACAGACAAGTAGTCACACCAGGGCAAAGGGGAGAAGGCACATGGGTAACTATTAGGAAGGGGAAACCTCAGGTGATGGAGAGTACATCGGTGGGTGTCCCCCTTCAAAATAAGTACTCTTGCCTGAGTACTACTGTGGGGGACAGCTCATCCAAGGGAGGCAGCGGTGGCCAGCTCCCTGGAGCTGAACCAAAACAAAAACCTAAAAAACAGAGCAAAAAGGCAGTGCTTATAGGGGACTCCCTAGTGAGGGGGGCGGACAGGCGTTTTTGTGGACGCAGACAGGAGTCGCGGATGGTGGTACGTCTCCCTGGAGCTGGGATTCGGGATGTCTCTGGATGCGTCCCGGACATCCTGAAAGGGGAGGGTGAGGAACTGGAAGTTGTAGTACATATAGGTACTACTGACATAGGCAGGAAGAGGGAAGTGGACATGAAAAGGGATTATAGGGAACTGGGTAGGCAGCTGAGAGAGAGGAAAGCGAAGGTCGTAATCTCAGGATTGCTGCCTGCGCCTCGGGAGAGTGAGAACAGGAATAGTCTGAGGTGGAGGTTGAATACGTGGCTGAGGGACTGGAGCAGGGGGCAGGGATTCCGGTTCCTGGATCATTGGGACCTCTTTAGGGGCAGGTGTGACCTGTACAGCAAAGACGGGTGGCACCTGAATCCCAGGGGACTAATATCTTGGCGGGAAGACTGGCTAGGGCTACTGGGGGGACTTTAAACTAGAAAGGTTAGGGGGAGGGAATAGTGATGTGGAGACTGGGAGCAAGGAAGTTAGCTCCCAGGTAGGGAAGGACTCTAGGAAGGAGGAGAGGCAGGTTAGACGAGTGGGGGAGAAGGGAAATGTCCAGTCTGAGGGACTGAGCTGTGTCTATTTTAATGCCAGGAGTGTAGTAAATAAGGTGGATGAACTTAGGGCGTGGATTGCTGCTTGGGATTGTGATGTGGTGGCCATTACAGAGACGTGGATGTCTCAGGGACAGGACTGGGTACTACAGGTCCCGGGATTCAGATCCTTCAGGAAGGACAGGGAGGGAGGCAAAAGAGGTGTTGGAGTGGCACTGTTGATCAGGGACAGTGTCATGGCTGCAGAGAAGGTGGATACCGAGGAGGGAATGTCTACAGAGTCTCTGTGAGTGGAAGTTAGGAATAGCAAAGGGTCGGTGACGTTGCTGGGTGTATTCTATAGGCCGCCCAATAGTGACAGGGAAGTTGAGGTGCAGATAGGGAAACAGATTCTGGAGAGATGTAGAAATAACAGAGTTGTTGTGATGGGAGACTTCAATTTCCCAAACATCGACTGGAATATCCCAAGGGTAAGGGGTTTGGATGGGGAGGAGTTTGTTAGGTGTGTTCAGAGGGTTTCCTGACACAGCACATGGACAAGCCTACGAGAGGAGAGGCTGTACTGGACCTGGTACTAGCTAATGAACCAGGACAGGTGATGGATCTCTCGTTAGGAGAGCATCTTGGGGATGGAGATCATAATTCTATCTCCTTCACCCTTGCGTTGGAAAAGGATAGGATCAGGCAGGCTAGGAAGGTGTTTGTCTGGAATAAGGGGAAATATGAAGACATCAGGTAGATGTTGGGGCAAATAAACTGGAAGGAGGTGTTCTTGGGGAAAAGCACAGAAGGAAGGTGGCAGTTATTCAAGGAATGCTTGTCTGGAGCTTTGCACGACAACGTTCCGGTGAGACAAGGAGGTTTTGGTAGGACGCGGGAACTGTGGTGCACGAAGGCTGTGGTGAACATAGGAAGAAAAGAAAGGTGTATAAAAGGTTCAAAGAGCTAGGAGATGTTGGGGATCTAGAGAAGTATGAGGCTTATAGAAGAGAGCTTAAAAAGGAAATTAGGAGAGCCAGAAGGGGTCATGAGAAGGCCTTGGCTGGTAGAATTAAGGAGAATCCCAAGGCCTTCTACAAATATGTGAAAAGTAAAAGGATGAGAAGAGAAGGGATAGGACCTATAAAAGATGAAGGGGGAAAAGTGTGTATGGAACCGGAAGAAATGGCAGAGGTGCTTAATGAGTACTTTGCCTCAGTATTCACGGTGGAAAGTGATCTGGGAGGATGCACTACAAGTTTGCGGCAGACTGAAAAGATTGAGTATGTAGATATTAAGGAAGCGGATGTGTTAGAACTTTTAAATGCTATCAAGATAGACAAGTCTCCGGGACCAGATGGGGTGTACCCCGGGTTATTGTGGGAGGTGAGGGATGTCATTGCAGAGCCCCTAGCGGTGATCTTTGTGTCATCGATGGAGACGGGAGAGGTTCCAGAGGATTGGAGGATTGCGGATGTGGTCCCTATTTTCAAGAAAGGGAACAGGGTTAGTCCTGGAAATTACGGACCGGTGAGTCTGACCTCAGTGGTTGGTAAGCTGATGGAGAGGCTTCTGAGGGACAAGATTTATGAGCATTTGGAGAAGTTTAGGTTGATTAGAAATTGTCAGCATGGTTTTGTAAAAGGCAGGTCGTGCCTTACGAGCTTAATTGAGTTCTTCGAAAATGTGACTGAACAAATTGACGAAGGAAGAGCAGTGGACGTGGTGTACATGGACTTCAGCAAGGCATTTGACAAGGTCCCACATGCAAGACTTCTTGAGAAGGTGAGAGGCCATGGGATCCAAGGGGCTTTGGCCTTGTGGATCCAGAACTGGCTTGCCTGCAGAAGGCAGAGGGTGGTTGTGGATGGCTCTTTTTCTGCATGGAGGTCGGTCACCAGTGGAGTGCCCCAGGGATCTGTTCTAGGACCCTTGCTGTTTGTCATTTTCATAAATGACCTGGATGAGGAAGTGGAGGGATGGGTGAGTAAGTTCGCCTATGACACGAAGGTCGGTGGTGTTGTGGATGGTCTGGAGGGATGTCAGAAGTTGCAGCACGACATCGACAGGATGCAAGACTGGGCGGAGAAGTGGCAGATGGACTTCAACGCGGATAAATGTGTTGTGGTCCATTTTGGCAGATCCAACGGGATGATTGAGTACACTATCAAAGGTAGGAGTCTTAGCTGTGTGGAAGAGCAGAGGGATCTTGGGGTCCGGGTCCATAAGACTCTCAAATCGGCCTCCCAGGTGGAGGATGTGGTTAAGAAAGCTTATGGTGTACTGGCCTTCATTCATCGAGGGATTGAGTTCAGGAGTCAGGAGGTAATGCTGCAGCTTTATAGGACCCTTGTCAGACCACACTTGGAGTACTGTGCGCAGTTCTGGTCGCCTCACTATAGGAAGGACGTGGAAGCTATTGAAAGGGTGCAGAGGAGATTTACAAGGATGTTGCCTGGATTGGGAGGCATGCCTTATGAAGACAGGTTGAGGGAGCTGGGACTGTTCTCCCTGGAGAGACGAAGGTTGAGAGGCGACCTGATAGAGGTTTACAAGATGTTGAGAGGAATAGATAGGGTGGACTCTCAGAGACTATTTCCCAGGGCTGAAATGGTCGCGATGAGAGGGCACAGATTTAAGGTGCAGGGAAGCAAGTACAGAGGAGATGCTAGGGGAAAGTTTTTCACTCAGAGGATGGTGAGTGAATGGAATCGGCTGCCGTCGGTGGTGGTCGAGGCGAACTCGCTGGGGTCTTTTAAAAGACTTCTGGATGAGTATATGGGATCCAATGGGATTGGGGGTTATAGATAGGTCTATGGCTGGGTAGGTTTTGATGTGCTCGGCACAACTTGTGGGCTGAAGGGCCTGTTTGTGCTGTAGTGTTCTATGTTCTATAATGTTAATAAGAAAGTTGAATCTCAGCTTGGTTCTGAAATGATCTTTGGGGGATTCATTTTGTGGAAATATTTATTATCTGCACTCTGTCTTGGCAGCAGCATGTTTTGGTGGTTTGTGTTGATTGTTTTTAGTGTATTTGTGCTGATATTCGACTCCCTCTGTTATGGGCAGTTGTACAAAGTGAAACTTGCTGCTTCTGTCGGGCAGACAACTCTGCCATCTGCTGGCCAGGGGAAGCACTGGCTTCATGCGACACAAGTCTCACTTTTCTCAACTTCCTCATTGGATTGTGAATGTATACACCAGGCTGTCAGCTTTTTAAACTTGGCTAAATGCTTTCACCTTCAGATATAAAACTGAAAAGATATAAAAATAAGATATAAAAAAGATATAAAAATGGGATCAAAGGCTATGGGAAGAAAGCAGGATTAGGCTGCTAAGTTGGATGATCAACCATGATCATGATGAATGGCAAGGCAGGCTCAAATAGCTGAATGGCTTCCTTCTACTCCTATCTTTTATGTTTCTCTGTTTCTGTGTTAACGTACGAGATATTCCTAAAATAGACAAACTGACAGTGCAAGTCAAGGTAAATGGATATGATCTCAAAGCCATTATGGAGGAGACATGGTTAAAAGGAGGTCAAAACTGGTAAGTTAATATACAGGGATATTTAAACTTTTGGAAAATCAAGAGAAAGGAAAAAATGGTGGGGTCACATGTAGTGAGATCAGTTGAGAGAGAAGATTGAGGCTCAAGTGATGTAGAGTCCATTTGAGTGGAGATAAAAATCAGCAAGGGAAAGGAGACATTGGTGGGAGTAGTGTCTAAACACCCTAACAGTAACCACACTGTAGGACTATAGGAAAGAGGATAAATTAGCAAATAATAGAAGCATGTAAAAAGAATAGAGCAATAATTATAGGTGACTTTATTCTTCACCTTGATTGAGTTACTCAGATTGGAAAGGGTAGCTACAACAACAACTTCATTGAGTGCATTTGGGATAGTTTCCTAGAGCAATTTATCACGGAGCCAACCAGGGAACAGACTGGATCTGGTAATGGGTAATGAGGCAGGTTTAATAAATGACCCCAGTGTAAAAGATCTCCTTGGCAGTAGCAATCTTAACATGATGGAATTTAATATTCAGCTTGAGAGTCAGAAACTTGTGTTGGAAGTAACTGTCTTTAACTTAAGTAAAGGAAATGACAATGAAACAAGAATAGATAGGCTAAAGGGGACTGGGCGGATAGGCTAAAGGGGACTGGGCGGATAGGCTAAAGGGGACTGGGCGGATAGATTAGCAGGAAAGACAGTAAGTCAGCAGTAGCAGACATTTAAGGAAGTAATTCACAAAATCTTCTCATGGTGCCAACCTGTGCCAGGGGACAGCACTATGCTACTGCCTGGCTGTGTTCCTCTCTCCCAGGGACTACACCCGGCTTTATTTTCCTGGTTCATGTCTGTGTTTGAAATTGACTCTTAAATCAGCCTCACAGGTGGTGGACCAGGGCTGAAATGGTCGCTATGAGAGGACACAGGTTTAAGGTGCTGGGGAGCAGATACAGAAGAGATGTTAGGGGTAATTTTTTCACTCAGAGGGTGGTAAGTGAATGAAATCGGCTGCCATCACTAAGGTCTTTTAAAAGACTTCTGGATGAGTACATGGGATTTAATGGGATTGGGGATTATAGATAGTTCTATGGCCTGGTAGGTATAGATATGATCGGCACAACTTGTGGGCCGAAAGGCCTGTTTGTGCTGTAGTGTTCTATGTTTGTGTTCTATTATGATGAGAGGTTACTATCTGGTGGAGATGTGTGCTATTATATTATAATATATTCAAATTATTGAAAACAGGTTGCCACCCATTATGAGTGTGTTGCTCAAAGAAGGTTCACTGGGATGATGTCTGGTGTGGAGGGATTATCTTAGGAGGAAAAATGAAACAGATTGGGAGCTAGTCATTGGAATTTAGAAGAACAAGTGGTGATCTTATTGAAACCAGTAGTATTCCAAAGAGGCTTGACATGAATTTTCCATGGAAACAAGGATGTTTTCCCTCACTGTAAGAGTTTAGGATCAGAAGGCAGAGTCTCAGAATAAAGGGATGTCAATTTAAGACAGAGATGAGGAGGAATTTCTTTCTCAGAGCTATGAATCATTGGAGCTCCTTGCCATAGAGAGCTGTGGGGGTAGAGACTTTGTGTATATTTAAGGTTGAGATAGTTAGATTTTTGATCAGTAAGGGAATTCACGGTTACGGGGAAAGGACAGGAAAGTGGATGTGAGGAATGTCAGATCAGTCATGATCTATTGAATCGCAGAACACGCCTGTTCCTATTTCTGATGGCCTTATGTTCTTAAAGGTGCTATAAAAATGCAAACTATTATTAAGAAAACAATGTCAACAAAACGAAGGAAATTGTCATTGATTTCAGGAAGCGTAGTGGAGAACATGCTCCTGTCTACATCAATGGGGACAAAGTGGAAATGTTTGAGAGCTTCAAGTTTTTAACTGTCCAGATCACCAACAACCTGTCCTGGTTCCTCCTCTGCTGACATGATAGTTAAGAAAATACACCAACGCCTCTACTTTCTCAGAAGATGGAAGAAAATTTGGCATGGTCGCAATGACTCTCACCAACTTTTACAGATGCATCACAGAATGCATTCTTTCTGGTTGTATCACAGCTTGGTACTGGTCCTGCTCTGTCCAAGACCACGAAAAACTATAAAGGATCAGGAACGAAGCCCAGTCCATCTCTCAAACCGACATCCCTTCCATTGACTCTGTCTGCACTTCCCACTGCCTCTGCAAAGCAGACAGCATAATTAAGGATGCCACACATCCAGACATTCTCTGTTCCATCTTGTTCAATTGGAAAAATGATACAAAAATCTGAAGACACATACCAACTGACTCAAGAACCGCTTCTTCTTTGCTGCTGTCAGACTTTTGAATGGAGCTTATCTTTCCCTATATTTTCAATCTTCACCATTCCTACTTGCCCTTCCAAATGTGCCATTAATTTGTCTCCAGCATTCTGTGCATTGTTCAGTCTTTTGCTCCAACATCTGTCACATCTTTGTCAGACCTACTCTGAGTGTCTCCTATAAAATATCTGCCTCTTCTCCTGTGTCCTCCATTTTTGAAATGAAAACAACAAAGCCGCTTGGCTTCCGAATATCTTCAGTCGAGGCTTGCTATGTTTTCATCATTGCCTATTTGTGAATCACCTTGGGATATTATTTCGACTCTGCACACAGTATGTGAGGCTTGTGAAAGTTAGTGCCATTGTTTTAACATTGCTTGAGGCTTTCTGATGGCTGAGAATTGCTGTTGACTGGACTGATTCAGCCTTGAAACACTTGTGTGGGGTTTTACAGTGTAGCACTTTGGTTAGTGGTGGAGCACATTCACTGTTCAGCATTATCTGTTATTCTGCAGCATGTTTCCTGTTGTGAGGAAGCTGATTGGCGTTGCTGTTGTAGCACTTCCAGGGATTGGCTGCTTTGACTTGAACAGATACATCCCATGATTTCTACATGTGATCCAGCAATGTGGACTGAACTCAACATGATGCAACACTGAGACAAACTTATTTGCCTGTACCTTGTGTATAAGGAACAGTAAATTGATAGTGGTGGTACAGAAAGTACTGATTAACTGTGTGGAACAAAACCTGGAGAGAAATAGTCCTGGTAAGACTGTCGAAAAACTGATGAGATTCCATGTAAAAATGTAGTTTAATTGTTAACTAGTTTTTTTTAAGGAACTCTTTTCGTAGCATTATCTGAGCAGAAGTAAGTTTCAAAGCTGTTTTGACCAATGCTTGAATAAGCAGAGAATAAAATACATTTACTGTAAACCTAAGCAGTCATTCTATAAATACAGGACTGGAGCAGTTAGATTAATAGCAGCTCGACTTATTTAAACTCACACTGGAGAGTGTTAGATTGAGCTTGTTGCGTTTAGTTTTACATCTTGTCCTTACAATCTGATTGCCCATAGTTTAAGATATTTATGGTAGTTTGCAGTTTGATTCACGTGACATGCTCAGTTTCCAAACCCAGTGCTGGCTGTATGGCTGCAAACAGGGAAGGAAGATCTACAGCTTGGAGAGTAAGATAAAGAATTAACAGGGATGGTCACCTGGACTTAAATTTGTAGCAAGACAAAGGAACAAGGAATAATATGGCCAGCTCGCCTCTGGAACTTACTCAAAATCCCCTGAAGAAGATTTGGATTCCTTGCAAAAATGGCCTCTGTGAGGTACACACTTCACAAAGAAAGGGTAGGTACGGTTTTGCCAAAGTGCAGCATCACGAATCTAATGCCTTACTAACCGTTCCGTCATTGGATTATTCTGAATGCTTTTCGTGTTGAAAGTGGCTGAGCCTTGCTTTTTTAAAAGGCTGATGCAGGATTGAAGTCTGCAGTGCAGCAGGGAATGTGCTTACATATATGCCCTACTGCCTGGAGACAGATTTGGACTCGATGCTTAATTCTTGCATAAGTTTATATGGATCCCGTGCTAAAATTGCTTTGCTAACCTGAGTTCAAGTACAAAATTGGATAAGAACAGTCAGCTGAAAAGACATCTTTAAAAGATGAAGTAGTTTAATTAAATAAAGACTGGAGTTTGTGTGTGCTGGAATGGATTTTAGGGCTGAAACAGATTCATTTGCTAAATGTTGAATGTGATCTTTCTTATAATCTTTGAAGCAAATAGTCCACAAGCAAGTGAAATGTATTAATACAAAGTGATTACTGTAATTAGCATTAAAGAACAAATAATATATTGAATACACTTTTGATTCTTTGTTACAATTGTAAATATTAATGGGTCATCCAGTGATTCTCTTCCTTCTGCTTGTGGTTACCACATTATAATCCTCACCAGACACTGTGGGTAACATTGAGTGAGTAATCCACTGACATTGAGGGTAAGGGAATGCGTATGAAGATGGAAAATAGGGAATCAGCACAGAAAGAAGCCATTAAAGGTGTACTTTATATCTGTCTTGACAAAAGAAGTGAATGATGTGCAGTTTACAGTAGAAGGGGGCTAGGATGTTATGGATATCACAGTAATAGATAATGAAGGTGTACTAAAAAGATTTTCTTTACTGAAAGTTGGTACATCACCTGGAAAGAAACACTGGTTAAAAAAAAACAGCAGAGGTGTTGGTCACAATCTGTTAATTCTCTGGGTGGTGCCAGAGGATTTGGAGGATTGTTATCCCAATTCAAGAAACCTAAAAATTAAAGGCCAGTCGGCCAAACATCAGCGCTGGGCAAATATTGAAAATCATAAATAGGAGCAAAATATATTTTCATTTTGAAAGCTCTGAGTTAATTGGAATAATCAGCATAAATCTGTGAAAATAAATCATGCCTAACATATTGATTAAATTATTTGGTGAATGAATAGAGGAACTTGATGAAGACAGCAGGCTGATGGAGTAGGTTGAAGTAGAATGAAGAGAACTTTTTAATGTGGAAAAGTGTGAGGTAATGCACTATGGCAGAAATAATAAATGTGTAGAGTATAGGGCTAATGGTAGGATTCTTAGTAGTCTAGGTGAACAGAGGGATCTTGGTGTGTATGTGCATAGATCCCTGAAGGTAGGCAGTCAAGTCGAGAAGGTTGTTAAGGAGGCATATGGAGTCTTAGCTTTTATTGGTAGGGGGATTGAATTTCGGAGCCGCAACGTTATGTTGCAACTGTACAAAACTCTAGTGCGGCCGCACTTGGAGTATTGTGTGCAGTTCTGGTCCCCACATTAGAAGAAAGATGTGGAGGCATTGGAGAGGGTACAGAGGAGGTTTACCAGGATGTTGCCTGGTATGGAGGGCAGGTCCTAGGAGGAGAGGTTGAAGGATTTGAGGTTGTTTTCGTTAGAAAGGAGGCGGCTAAGAGGGGACCTAATCGAAACATATAAGATGATTAGAGGTTTAGATAGGGTGGACAATGATAGCCTTTTTCCTAGGATGGAGAAAGCTAGCACGAGGGGAAACAGCTTTAAATTAAGGGGTGATAGTTATAGGACGGATATCAGAGGTAGGTTCTTTACCCAAAGGGTGGTTCGGGAGTGGAATGCCCTGCCTGCAGCAGTTGTAGATGCGCCAAGTTTGGTGGCGTTTAAGAGTTAGTTGATAAGTATATGGAAGAGAAGGGAATGGTTTAGTTTGGAGGGGCATTGCTTTTTATATTGGTCGGCGCAACATCGAAGGCCGAAGGGCCTGTTCTGTGCTGTAATGTTCTACGTTCTAGAACGTTGGGGTATTGATAGATCATTTCAGTGACAGGAGACAAAGGGTGGTGATATAGAGATGTGCTCAGAATGGAAGGTAGTTTGTCGTGATATTTCTCAAGAATCTGTTTGGAATATTGCACCTTGCTATATTGTATAAACCATCTGACTTAGTATAAAGAATGAAACTTGGGAAATTAAACATTCAGGATGAGGATAGTTATCGGCTTTATTATGATGGACTCGTGAAATAGGCAGAACTTGGCAATTGGAGCTCAGTGTGAAGAAACATAAAATGTTAGACTGTGGAAATGGATGGCATGATTTTGAAACAGACCATGATGTCTGTAGTGATTACTTAATTCTTAAATGTACTGTGACATTTGACAGTCTGTGTGTGTGTGTGGTGGTGGGGGACCCACAGTCAGTGTGTGTTGCGGGGAGGGGGGTGGGGGGGGTGACCCGTACCCCACGGACAGTCAGTGTGTGTTGGGGGGAGTACCTGTACCCCATGGATCTTAACAGATTAATGAAAGGGGGAAAACCAGGAGTAAAATTTCAGCTGACTCAGTTTAGCCATAGTTTTGTGAATTGTGGCTTATTTTGTTCATAACATATTGCTTTAGAATTGTCCATGTGACTCCTGTTACCATGGAGAAGGAAGGATTGGTTGAATTCCAAGTTGATATTGGGAAGACACAGCTCGACATGGCTGTAACAGCGAGATTGTTGTTTATTTGAGAAGCTGCTGCAAATTTCCCCACATGTTCTTGCTTTAACCACAGTACTCCTTCACTGCAGCTCTTGCTATGCCATGCTCCCTTGGACAGTGTGGCACTCTGGCTGTTAGACTGTGAGTTGTTCCCTCTTGCACCTCCAACAGTGCATCATTCATTGAATGATGTGGTGCAACCTTGGCAGTCCTCTGGGATGGCATGGCATTTCTGTGCTGCCCCTTGGATAATGTGATACTCTCTTGGTGCTACTCTACCAATGCACTTCACCACAGCCTCCCTTAGACTGTACAGTGTTTCTTGAATCCATCTTCTACTGACTGAAGAAATAAAAGCAATATTAATGGTTCCCTTTTTAGCATTTGAAACAAAAAGGCATGGCCTATATTGCAAGAGGATTTGAGTTCAGAAGTAGGGATGTCTTATTGCAGTTATACAAGGCTTTGGTGAGCTCACATCTGGAGTATCGCGTGCAGTTTTGGTCTCCCTACCTAAGGAATTGTATACTTGCTATAGAGAAGTGCAGCAGGGGGTCACTCAACTGATATGGGGTTGATGGGACTGTCCAATAAGGGAAGATTGGTTTGACAGGGACTGTGTTCACTAGAATTTGGAAGGATAAGAGATTTCTGATTGGAACATTTACAATTCTAACAGGGCTGGACAGACTACGTTCAGGGAGGGTGTTTTCTCTGATTGGGGAATCTAGATGTGGAGATGCCAGCATTGTTATGGGGTAAACACCATAAGAAGTCTCACAACACCAGGTTGAAGTCCAACAGGTTTATTTGGTAGCAAATGCCACTAGCCTTCAGAACACTGTTCCTTCGTCAGGTGAGTGGAGAATTCTGTTCTCAAACAGGGCGTGTAAAGACACACACAGTTTACAGAATACTGATTAGAATGCAAGTCTTTACAGCTAATCTGCTATTTGAGTCTTAAAGGTGCAGACAATGTGAATGGAAATAGCATTAACATAGGTTAAAGAGATGTGTACTATCTCTAGACAGGACAGTAAGTGAGATGTTGCAAGCCCAGGCAAGTCATGAGGAGTTAATAGATAGTGTGACATGATCCCAGTTGAGGCCGTCCTCATGTGAAAAACTTGGCTATCAGCTTCTGCTCAGCGCCTCTGTGCTGTCGTGTGTTGTGAAGGCCACTTTGGAGAATGCTTATCTCAAGTTCAGAGAGCAGTGGGAAGTTGTGCGTGGAGCCTGAAGAGATTGGTGAGGCACTGAATAAATATTTCTCTTCGGTATTCACGCAGAGTGCTGGAAATGTAGCTATGGAGAACACTGAGGTACAGGGTTGCAAATTGGGTAGTATTGTAGTAGATAGGGAGGATGTGCTAGAAATTCTCGAGGGTTTGAAGTTGGATAAGTCCCCTGGGCCGGACGGGATTTACCCTAGGATTCTCTGGGAGGCAAGAGAGGATATTGCAGAGCCTCTGGCTCTGATCTTCAGGTCCTCGTTGGTTACGGGTGTGGTTCCGGAGGACTGGAGGATAGCGAATGTGGTCCCATTGTTTAAGAAGGGGAAGAGAGACCTTCCAGGGAATTATAGGCCAGTGAGTCTTACTTCTGTGGTGGGCCAGGTATTGGAGAGAATTATTAGGGATAGGATTTATAGTTATTTAGAGAGAAATGAATTGATTGGGGATAGTCAGCATGGTTTCGTGAAGGGTAGGTCATTCCTTACTAACCTCATTGAGTTTTTTGAGAAAGTGACCAGAGAGGTGGATGGGGGTAAGGCGGTTGATGTAGTATATATGGACTTTAGTAAGGCGTTTGATAAGGTGGCCCATGGTAGACTTCTACAGAAAATGCAGATGTGTGTAATAGAGGGTGATTTAGCTAATTGGATTAGGAATTGGCTGGCAGATAGAAGACAGAGGGTGGTGGTTGATGGGAGATATTCATCGTGGAGTTCGTTGACGAGTGGTGTGCCTCAGGGGTCTGTTTTGGGGCCCCTGCTGTTTGTAATTTTTATAAATGATCTGGATGATGGTATTGAGGGATGGATCAGTAAATTTGCAGATGACACTAAAGTTGGTGGAGTGGTAGATAGTGAAGAGGGGTGTTATAGTTTACAGAGTGACTTGGACAAGTTGCAGAGCTGGGCCGAGAGGTGGCAAATGGAGTTTAATGTGGAAAAGTGTGAGGTAATGCACTTTGGCAGGGACAATAAATGTGTAGAGTATAGGGCTAATGGTAGGGCTCTTAATAGTGTTGAGGAACAGAGGGATCTTGGTGTATGTGTCAATAGATCCCTGAAAGTAGGCAGTCAAGTGGATAAAGTTGTTAAGAAGGCATATGGAGTCTTAGCTTTTATTGGTAGGGGGATTGAATTTCGGAGCCGCAACGTCATGTTGCAACTGTACAAAACTCTAGTGCGGCCGCACTTGGAGTATTGTGTGCAGTCTGGTCCCCACATTATAAGAAAGATGTGGAGGCATTGGAGAGGGTACAGAGGAGGTTTACCAGGATGTTGCCTGGTATGGAGGGCAGGTCCTATGAAGAGAGGTTGAAGGATTTGAGTTGTTTTCGTTAGAAAGGAGGCGGCTAAGAGGGGATCTTATTGAAGCATATAAGATGATTAGAGGTTTAGATAGGGTGGACAGTGATAGCCTTTTTCCTAGGATGGAGAAAGCTAGCACAGGGGACACAGCTTTAAATTAAGGGGTATGAGTTATAGGACGGATATCAGAGGTAGGTTCTTTACTCAAAGAGTGATTAGGGAGTGGAATGCCCTGCCTGCAGCTGTTGTAGATGCGCCAAGTTTGGTGGCGTGTAAGAGGTTAGTTGATAGGTATATGGATGAGAAGGGAATGGTTTAGTTAGGAGGGGCATTGCTTTTTATTTTGGTCGGCACAACATCGAAGGCCGAAGGGCCTGTTCTGTGCTGTATTGTTCTATGTTCTCTATATGAATGCCCATGATTGCTGAAGTGTTCACCAACAGGAAGAGAACAGTCTTGCCTGGTGATTGTCAAGCGATATTCATTCATCCATTGTTGTAACATCTGCATGGTCTCCCCAGTGTACCATGTCTTGAGACATCCTTTCCTGCAGCATATTTAAGTAGACAATATTGGCCAAGTTGCAAGAGTATGTACTGTGTACCTGGTGGATGGTATTCTCACGTGAGATGATGGCATCTGTGTTGATGATCCAGCATGTCTTGCAGATGTTGCTGTGACAGGGTTGTGCAACACTAAAGTCGGAGGAATTGTAGACAGTGCGGATGGATGTTACAGTTTGCAGAGAGACATAGATCAGCTGCAGAGCTGAGCTGAGAGGTGGCAAATGGAGTTTATTGTGGAAAAGTGTGAGAGATTCATTTTGGAATGAGTAACAGGATTACAGAGTATTGGGCTAATGGAAAGACTCTTGGTAGTGTGGATGAGCAGAGAGATCTTGGTGTACACGTGACCAATCCCTGAAAGTTGGTACCCAGGTTGATAGTTGTTAAGGTGTATGGCATGTAGCTTTTATTGGTAGAGGGATTGAGTTTCGGAGCTGTGAGGTCATGTTGCAGCTGTACAAAACTCTGGTGCTGCCGCATTGGAGTATTGTGTACAGTTCTGGTCACCGCGTTATAAGAAAGATGTGGAAGCATTGGAAAGGGTGCAGAGGAGGTTTACCAGGATGTTGCCTGGTATGATGGGTAGGTCTTATGAGGAAAGGCTAAGGGACTTGAGGTTGCTTTCATTAGAGAGAAAAAGACTAAGAGGTGACTTAATTGAGACATATAAGATGATCAGAGGGTTAGATAGGGTGGATAGTGAGAGCCTTTTTCCTCGGATGGTGATGGCTAACATGAGGGAACATAGCTTTAAATTGAGGGGTGATAATTATAGGCTCTTTACTCAGGGTAGTAAGGGCATGGAATGTCCTGCCTGCAGCAGAAGTGGACTTGCTAACTTTAAGGGCGTTCAAATGGTCAGTGGATAGACATATAGATAACATTGGAATAGCTTAGGTTAGAGAGTCATTAGATGGTTCCATTGGTCAGCACAATATCGAGGGCCAAAGGGCTTGTACTGCGCTGTAATGTTCTATGTGTGATGTTGTGGTCACTGTTCTCCTGAAGACTGGGTAGTTTGCTGTGAACAATGGTCTGTTTGAAGTTGTGTGGTTGTTTGAAGACAAGATGTGGGGATGGCTCTGGCGATTCTGGAGAGGAGTCCACGGTGAGTCTGATAGATGGAACTTGTTGATGTCATCGTATAGTTGTTTCAGTGATTGTTCACCATGAGTCCCAAGGAAGAAAATGTCGTAGAACATAGAACACTACAGCACAAACAGGCCCTTTGGCCCACAGGTTGCGCTCATCATTCCCATACTTAGGCCATAGAACTATCTGTAACTCCCAATTCCCATTTAATCCCATGTACTCATCCAGAAGTCTTTTAAAAGACCCCAGTGAGTTCGCCTCTACCACCACTGACGGCAACCGATTCCATTCACTTACCACCCTCTGAGTGACAAACTTAGCTCTAACATCTCCTCTGTACTTGCCCCCCAGCACCTTAAACATGTGTCCTCTCATAGTGACCGTTTCAGCCCTGGGAAATAGCCTCCAAGGATCCACCCTATCTATTCCTCTCAACGTTTTATAAACCTCTATCAGGTCGCCTCTCAACCTACGTCTCTCCAGGGAGAAGGGACCTAGCTCCCTCAAACTATCTTCATAAGGCATGCCCTCCAATCCGGGCAACATCCTTGTAAATCTCCTCTGCACCCTCTCAATAGCTTCCACATCCTTCCTGTAGTGAGGCGACCAGAACTGTGCACAGTACTCTGGGGGGACTGACAAGGGTCTTATAAAGTTGCAGCATTACCTCCTGACTCCTAAACTCTATTCCTTGATTAATGAAGGCCAGTACACCATACACCTTCTTGACCACATCCTCCACCAGCGAGGCTGATTTAAGAGTCCTATGGACTCGGACCCCAAGATCCTTCTGCTCCTCAATACTGCTAAGACTCGTACCCTTGATATTGTACTCCTTCATCCCACTCGTCCTGCCAAAATGGACCACTACACATCTATCTGCGTTGAAGTCCATCTGCCACTTCTCTGCCCATTCCTGCTTCCTATCTATGTCTTGCTGCAACTTCTGACATCCCTCCAGACCATCCACAACACCACCAACCTTCGTGTCGTCGACGAACTTACTAACCCATCCTTCCACTTCCTCATCCAGGTCATTTATGAAAATGACAAACAACAAGAGTCCTAGAACAGATCCCTGGGGCACTCCACTGGTGACCGACCTCCATGCAGAAAAAGACCCATCCATAACCACTCTCTGCCTTCTGCAGGCAAGCCAGTTCTGGATCCACAAGGCAACACTCCCTTGGATCCTGTGCTCTCTCACCTTCTCAAGAAGCCTTGCATAGGAGACCTTATCAAATGCCGTGCTGAAATCCACGTAAACCACGTCCACCTCTCTTCCTTCGTCAATGTGTTCAGTCACATTTTCAAAGAACTCCAATAGGCTCGTAAGGCATGACCTGCCCTTGACAAAGCCGTGTTGACTATTTCTGATCAAGCTAAGCTTCTCTAAATGTTCATAAACCCTGTCCCTTCGGATCCTCTCCATCAACTTACCAACCTCTGAGGTCAGATTCACCGGTTGGTAATTTCCTGGGCTTTCCCTGTTCCCTTTCTTGAAAATAGGAACCACATCCGCAATCTTCCGGTCTCTGGAACTTCTCCTGTCTCCATGGACGACGCAAAGATCATCACCAAATGTCATCAATGTATCTGGTATGTAGTATTGGTTGAGGGTCCTGTGTGGTGAAGAAGTCTTGTTCGAGCCTGTGCATGAAGATGTTGGCACGTTGAGATATAAGTTTGGTCCCCATGGCTGTTCCATTTGTCTGGATGAAGTACTGGTTGTTGAAGGTGAAGGTGTTGTGGTACAGGAGGCGTTGCTGCAACTGCCTCAGTACTCAACACGGATAACTGCCAGTTTCCAGGTATAATTTTACAACTCATCCGCTTCATCCCGGACCACAACACATCTTCACCTTCAATGTCCTTTGTCATCATAAAGGATTGTATGAAAACAGCAATTGCTGACAAAGCTGTGCCAGAATCCATTTGGTTACCAACTCCCCTCCTGGTAATGGCAGGTTGTAACAATACTGCAATTACTGACTAACTGAACAGTAACTTTCATCTAACTAACTTTGATCTTGTATGAATTCCGTTCCATTTTGTTTATTTAAATTAGTGTTCGTGAATGGTTGGTTTTTCAGAGATCCCCTTAGTTTGCAGAAGATGTTAAAGGTCTTCTTGATCTTTTTGGGAAAATGGTGAGTTTTCCAAATTCCCTACCATTCTTCCCTCAGCTAACACTGTCCAAGTGTACGTTCTTTTATTTTGAAATTTCACTGTCCTGTACAGGAGAGAAACTTGCACCTAAACTGGAGGGGAACCAATATCCTTGCGGGTAGGTTCGCTGCTGTTCAGGAGGGTTTACACTAAAATAGCCGGGTGTTGGGAACTAGAGCAGCAGGTAAGCGAGGGGAGGAACTGAGGGGGAGGTAGATGTTAAGATCAGTAAGTCTGAAAGGAAGGGCAAGTAGGAGCAGGTTAATGAATATGATGGGACTGACAAGCTGAAGCGTGTTTATTTCAATGCAAGGCGTATTATGGGTAAAGCAGATGAGCTTAGAGCCTGGATCAGTACGTGGGACTATGGTGTTGCTGCCATTACAGAGACTTGTTTGAGAGAGGTACAGGACTGGCTGCTCAGCATTCCAAGGTTTTGATATTTTAGATGCAATAAGGACGTAAAAGAGGTGGAGGAATTATGAAGTCACAGACATTTACAGAATGGAAACAAGCCCTTTGGTCCAAGTTGGACTAAGGGGTGATAGTTATAGGACGGATATCAGAGGTAGGTTCTTTACCCAGAGGGTGGTAAGGGTATGGAATGCCCTGCCTGCTGCAGTTGTAGATGAGCCAAGTTTGGTGGCGTTTAAGAGGTTAGTAGATAAGTTTATGGATGAAAAGGGAATGGTTTAGGTTAGAGGGTCATTGATTTTTTCATAATTGGTCAGCGCAACATCGAAGGCCGAAGGGCCTGTTCTGCGCTATAATGTTCTATGTTCTGTGCCACCCAGCTTTTACCATTTTAGCTAGTCTCAATTGCCCACGTTTGGCCCATATCCCTGTGTACCTATCTTACCCATGTAACTGTCTAAATGCTTTTCAAAAGACAAAATTGTTCCTCCCCCTTCTGCTAGGGCGTGAATATGCCCTAGCATAATGGGAGGTTAGCTGGAGTGTTTTGGCAGGGTTTAAACTAATTTGGAGGGGGGGAGGGGTTGAGACCGATAGACTAAGCTTGGATGAGAAGAAATACACCAGGGAGAAGGAGGTTCCGAGTGGGCTTGGAGGTCTGGAGTGCGTCTATTTCAATGCGAGGAGCGTAACGGGAAAAACGGATGAACTTAGTGTCTTAATGTTTGCGAGGAACTTGGATGTGGTTGCGGTGACAGAGGCATGGTTAAAGGAAGGGGAACAGTGGCATCTGAACATTCCTGGGTATAAGTGTTTCAGGCGTGACAGAGGAGAGTCCAAAAGAGGTGGGGGAGTGGCGTTGTTAGAACATAGAACATTACAGCGCAGTACAGGCCCTTAGATGGGCACATGAACAGAATGGGAATGGAGGGGTATAGAAAACTGATTTAAAATTGGGATCATGAGCCTTGGGAGTCCCTGGGAAGTGTGTAAATAGATGATGATATTGATGTACTTGTTTTTATCCTACAGGTGCTTTGGTCCACCTTGTTGTCTAACGAGGGGCATACACGCGATGGGTCGTGAGAGGGCTGCTCTTGGATTTTTTTGAGAGTATCCTAGTGCTTCACGTCGTTAGTGTACGCTTGACCTGGACCATTTGATGGGCAACACGACAGCTCAGTGACTATCGCTGTGCTGTGCAGATACATGGATTTGGGCCTGTGTCTGTGGGAGTTTGTGCATTCTCCCTGTGCTTGCGTGGGTTTTCTCCGGGTGCTCCAGTTTAATCCTACATCCCAAAGATGTGCTGTTAGGCTAATTGGCAGAACAAATTCTCCCTAAATTGTCTCAAATTTTGTTTCAATCCATAGATCTATAAACATAGACAGGGATCACGGCTAGAGGTGGGAACATTGAGGTGGCGGCGCGTGTTCTTTGGTCCAAAGGGCCTGTTTCCCGTGCTGTTTTGTTCTTTGTACCTCTGGCAGCTTGTTCCAGACAGTTACCACCGTCTGTGGAAAGAATTGCTCCTCTGGACCCTTTTGTATTTCTCCACCCTCACCTATGCCCCCTAGTTTTAGACACCCTTAGCTTTGGGAAAAGACCTTGTCTGTGCCCCTCATTATTTTATAGACCTCTATAAGATCACCCCTCAGTCTCCTGTGCTCCAGGGAAAACAGCCTTGCCTGTAGCCTCTCCATATAACTTAATCCGTCAAGTCCTGGTAGCATCCTAGTAAATTTTTTTCTACTCTAATTTCAGTTTGATATCCTTTCTATAACAGGGTGACCAGTTTCCAAGTGTGACCTTACAAATGTCTTGTACAACATCAAGACATCCCAACTCCTGTCCAAGTATACATTCTTTTATTTTGAAATTTCACTGTGACTCCACTTTCAAGAAGCTATGAACTATGTACCCCTAGATCTCTTTGTTCTGTAACTTTCTGCAACACCTTACCATTAACTGAGTAAGTCCTCCCCAGATTTGATTTACCAAAATGCATCACCTCACATTTTTCTAAGTTAAACTCTGTCTGCCATTCATCGGCCCACTGGCCCAATCGATCAAGATCCTATGGCAATCCTACTTAACCTTCACGGTCTGCTATGCCACCAATCTTGGTGTCATCTGCAAACTTATTAACCATGCCCCATAAATTTTCATCCAAATCATTAATATAAATAACACAATATAGCCGGTACAGTGGCTAACACTGCTACCTCATATTGCCAGGGAAACAGGTTTGATTCCCGACTTGGGTCTCTGTCTATGTGGAGTTTGCACGTGTTTCCATATCTGCGTGAGTTTCTTCTGGGTGCTCTGATTTCCTCTCTCATTCTGAAAGACATGCTGATTAGCTGCGTTGACCTGAACAGGTGCTGGAGTGTGGTAACTAGGGGAATTTCATAGTAACTTCATGGCAATGTTAATGTAAGCTTTACATGTGATTAATAAATTAACTTTAACAAATAAAAGTGGACCCAGTGCTAATCCCTGAGGCACACTGCTGGTCACAGGCCTCCACTTTGGAAAACAACTCTTTACACCTTCCTCTGTCTTCTGTCATCAAGCCAATTTTGTATGCAATTGGCTACCTCATCCTAGATCACGTGAAATTTAACATTACGCAACAACTACTGTGCGGTTCGTTACCAAATGCCTTGCTAAAGTCCATGTAGATAACATCAGTTGTGCTGTCCTATTCCACCTTCTTGATTATCCTTTCAAAAAACTCAATCAAATTTGTGAAACGTGATTTTCCACTCCAAAGCCATACTGACTGTCCCTATTCAATCCTTGCCTCTCTAAATGCCTGTAGATCTTGTCTCTCAGGATATCTTCCAACAATGGATACACGACAGACGATTGGTTCACTGGCCTCTAGTTCCCAGGCTTTTCCCTGCAGTTCTTCTTAAACAAAGGTGCAACATTTACCATTTTCCAATTTCAGGCACCTCACCCGTGATGATTCAAATATCTCTGCTAGGGGAATTTCCTCACTAGCCTCCCACAATGTCCTGGGATACAGGAGCTTGGATACTTAGAGCAATCTTCAGGATTCTTGGAGCTATCTGTAACCTTTTTACATATTTGCCACTGGATTTCTTGTTGACTATTTGAGGGCCTGTAATACAATTCTATCAAAGTGATTTTCCCCTTCTTATTACCAGAGGGAATGTCACATCTGCACTCAAGGAGGATACACTGGAGGGCTCATCCACTGAGGCGATAATGGGTACAACTCAATAATAAGGGTGCAGTCACTCTGATGGGATCATACTATAGGCCTCCCAACAGCCACTGGGACATTGAAGAACAAATATGTAGGCAGAATATAGAAAGATGCAATAACAACAATGTTGTCACAGTGGGTGATCATAACTTCCCCAATATTGACTGGGACTTCGTTTGAGCAAGACCCTCTGAGATGGATCCAAGAGGTTAGTTGCATCCAAGAAATTTTCTTGAAACAGTGTGTGGATAGGCCAACAAGAGGAAGGGCTATACTGGACTTTGTATTGGCAAATGAATCTTTCCAGGTGACCGAGTCTTCAGTGAGATAGCAATTTGGAAGCAGTGATCACTGCTCCTTCTTATTTATAGCTAAATTAAAACTGAACATGTCAGGACCTTGGAGGAAGACAAATTACGACTGTATGAGGCAGGAGCTAGCAGAGTTAATTGGGTGCAGCTGATATCAGGCACGTCCACATTTGACGTTCAGGAGTTGTTTAAAGACCTACTGATCAGAGTCCAGGACTGGCGAGCTCCAGTAAGGAAGGAAGAAAGAATGAGGCAAGGGACCCTTGGATGACAAAAGAGATGGTGAATTTAGTCAGAAAGAAAAGAGAAGCAAATGTAGTGTTTAGGAAGCTAAAATTGGTCAAGACTGGTGAGGAATATAAAGAAAGAACGCAGGCAGGGAGATCTTGGCAAGCAGGGTTAAAGAGAATCCCAAAGCATTTTATACAGACATTAAAAACAAGAGGGTATCTAGGGAGAAGGATAGGACCACTCAAGGATAAAGGAGATAAATTGTACTTGAAGGCAGAGGATGTGGGAGAGAATCTAAATGAGTACCTTTACATTGGTATTCACCTAGAAAAAAGGATATGGAGGATACTCAGATTAGTGTGGAGCATGCTAACGTGCTAGGACATTTTGAGATCAAAAAAGAAATAGTTTCTCGAAGGATATTAAGGGATGGATGGGATAGAACATAGAACAATACAGCACAAACAGGCCCTTCGGCCCACGAGTAGCGCCGATCACATCTACCAATCCACAGACCTATCTATAACCCCCTATCCTATTCTTTTCCATATACTCATCCAGAAGTCTCATAAAGACCCCAGTGAGTTTGCCTCAACAACTTCCGACGGCAGTCGGTTCCATTCACTCACCACCCTCTGAGTGAAAACCTACCCCTGACATTTCCTTTGTATTTGCTCCCCTGCACCTTAAATCTGTGTCCTCTCATAGTGACCATTTCAGCTCGGGGAAATAGTCTCTGAGAGTCCACCCTATCTATCCTTCTCAACATTTTATAAACCTCTATCAGGTCGCCTCTCAACCTACGTCTCTTCAGTGAGAAGAGTCCCAGCTCCCTCAACCTATCTTCATAAGGCCTGCCTCCCAATCCAGGCAGCATCCTTGTAAATCTCCTCTGAACTCTCTCAATAGCCTCTACATCCTTCCTATAAGGTAGGACTCTTAATAGTGTTGATGAACAGAGGGATCTTGGTGTATATGTGTGCGTAGATCCCTGAAAGTTGGCAATCAAGTCGATAAGGTTGTTAAGAAGGCATACGGAGTCTTAGCTTTTATTGGTAGGGGGATTGAATTTCGGAGCCGCAACGTCATGTTGCAACTGTACAAAACTTTAGTGCGGCCACACTTGGAGTATTGTGTGCAGTTCTGGTCCCCACATTATAAGAAAGATGTGGAGGCATTGGAGAGGGTACAGAGGAGGTTTACCAGGATGTTGCCTGGTATAGAAGGCAGGTCTTATGAAGAGAGGCTGAGGGATTTGAGGTTGTTTTCGTTAGAAAGAAGGTGGCTAAGAGGAGACCTTATTGAAAAATATAAGATGATTAGAGGTTTAGATAGGGTGGACAGTGATAGCCTTTTTCCTAGGATGGAGAAAGCTAGCACGAGTGGACATAGCTTTAAATTAAGGGGTGGTAGTTATAGGATGGATGTCAGAGGTAGGTTCTTTACCCAGAGGGTGGTAAGGATATGGAATGCCCTGCCTGCTGCAGTTGTAGATGTGCCAAGTTTGGTGGCGTTTAAGAGGTTAGTAGATAAGTTTATGGATGAAAAGGGAATGGTTTAGGTTAGAGGGTCACTGCTTGTTCCTAATTGGTCGGCGCAACATCGAAGGCCGAAGGGCCTGTTCTGCACTGTAATGTTCTATGTTCTATAATGAGATGACTGGAACTGCGCACAATACTCCAAGTGGGGTCTGACACGGGTCTTATAGAGCTGCATCATTACCTCCTGACTCCTGAACTCTATTCCTCGATTAATGAAGGCCAGTACACTGTACGCCTTCTTGACCACTTCCTCCACCTGCGAGGCCAATTTAAGAGTCCTGTGGACCCGGACCTCGAGATCCTTCTGCTCTACAACACAGCTAAGACTCCTACCCCTTATATTGTACTCCTTCATCCCATTATTCCTGCCAAAATGGACCACTACACATTTATCCGCGTTGAAGTCCGTCTGCCACTTCTCCGCCCAGTCTTGCATCCTGTCTGTCCTGCTGCAACTTTTGGCATCCCTCCAGACCATCCACAACACCATTGACCTTTGTATCGTCGGCGAACTTACTAATCCAGGTTATTGTGAGGGACAAGAGAGGAGATTGCTGGAGCCCTGACAAAGATCTTAATACTCTTGCTTACCACTGGAGAGGCCCCAGAGGACTGGCGAGTAGCTAATATTATTCCTTTGTTCAGAAAAGTAAAAAGAGTTGTAGGAAACCATAGAGTGGTGAGTCTCACATCGGTGGTTGGGAAGCTATTGGACAGGATTCTTAGAGATTAGATTTATGCGTACTTAGAGAAGCCTGGCCTAATTAGGGAAAGTCAGTGTGGCTTTGTGCAGGGCAGGTCATGTCTTACTAACTGGAGTGTTTTTTTTTTGAGAATACAATGAAGGTGATTGATGAGGGTAGAGCGGAAGGTGTTGTGGATTCAGTAAGGCTTTTGACAAGGGCCTCGTGGTAGATTAATCCAGATGATTAAGAGGCATGGGATCCACAGTGAGTCAGCCACTTGAATTCAGAATTGGCTTGCCCATAGAAGTCAGAGTGGTGGTGGAAGGGTGATTTTCTGGCGGGTGTTCCACAGGGAGCCGTACTGGGACCTCTGCTGTTTGTGATATATATATATAAATGACTTGGATGAAAATGTACATGGTGGGTGGGGGGGGTAAGTTTGCAGATAACACAGAGATAGTTGGAGTTGTGGATAGTGTGGGAGGATATCAAAATATACAGAGGGATGTAAATCAGCTGTAGAAATGGGCAGAGAAATAGTAGATAGAGTTTAGTCCAGGCAAGTATGAGATGCTGCATTTTGGGAGATCAAATGATAAGGATAATTATACAATTAATTGTAGGATTCTGAACAGCATTAATGCACAGAGGGATCTTGGGACTCAAGTCTATAACTCCCTGAAAGTGACCATACAAGAAGATTGGGTGGTAAAGAAGGTGTATGACATGTTTGCCTCTATTCGTCGGAGCATTGAGTACAAGAGTCAATGTGATGTTGCAGTTTCATAAAACTTTGGTTTGGTTGCACTTAGAATATTGCATTCAGTTCTGGTGACCACATTACAGGAAGAATGTGGAAGCTTTGGAGAGAGTGCAGAAGAGGTTTACCACCTGTTGCCTGGATTAAAGGTTATGAGCTATAAGGAGCGGCTGGACAAACTAAGATTGTTTTCTCTGCAGCTGCAGAGGCTGAGGGGAGACCCCATAGAAATCTCTAATCTTATTAGAGACATAGATAGGGTTGACAGTCAGAATCTTTTCCCCAGAGTTGAAATATCTAATACTAGGGGACATAAACTTAAACTTAAGGTGAGAGGGGGAAAATTCAAAGGAGATGAGGGACAGATTCCTTGCAACATTGTGGTAGATTTCTGGAATGGTGGTGGATGCAGTTAGAGTAAGGGTGTTTAAGGGGCTTTTAGATAAGCTCATGAATATGCAAGGAATAGAGGGATATGAAGCAAGGACAGGCAGAAAGGATTTGTTTAATTTGGATTCATGTTGGGGACAACCTTGTAGACCTGTTTCTGTTGTTGTACTGTTTTATGTAACTTTTATATTTGTCTAATATTCTTTGCACTTGAAAATAATTCATTGCGTGAAATGTTTAGTATTGTTTCAGTTTCTAAGATGGTTAGCAAAAGAAATGTCGGAGACAGGGAAAGTTGTGTTCAGCAGCTATATTACACTACGTGAAAATGAAGCAAATGCAATAGTTTCTTTCAAAGGGAATTGGATTAATATTTGAAAAGTAATGAGAAAACCACAGATGAAGTGAGACTAATCAGCTCCTTCATAGATACATTGGGACATAGACAGGATGCAAGACTGGGTGGCGAAGTGGCAGATGGACTTCAACACGGATAAATGTGTGGTGGTCCATTTTGGCAGGAATAATAGGATGAAGGAGTACAATATAAGGGGTAGGAGAATTATCTGTGTTGAAGAGCAGAAGGATCTTGGGGTCTGGATCCATAGGACTCTTAAATCAGCCTCGCAGGTGGAGGATGTGGTCAAGAAGGCGTACGGTGTACTGGCCTTCATTAATCGAGGAATAGAGTTTAGGAGTCAGGAGGTAATGCTGCAACTTTATAAGATCCTTGTCAGACCCCAGTTGGAGTATTGTGCGCAGTTCTGGTTGCCTCACTATAGGAAGGATGTGGAAGCTATGAGAGGGTGCAGAGGAGATTTACAAGGATGCTGCCTGGATTGGGAGGCAGGCCTTATGAAGAAAGGTTGAGGGAGCTGGGACTCTTCTCACTGGAAAGACGTAGGTTGAGAGGCGACCTGATAGAGGTTTATAAAATGTTGAGAGGAATAGATAGGGTGGATTCTCAGAGGCTATTTCCCCGGGCTGAAATGGTTGCTACAAGAGGACATAGATTTAAGGTGCAGGGAAGCAAATACAGAGGGGATGCTAGGGGAAAGTTTTGCACTCAGAGGGTGGTGAGTGAATGGAATCGGCTGCCGTCAGTGGTGGTGGAGGTGAACTCGCTGGGGTCTTTTAAAAGACTTCTGGATGAGTATATGGGAACTAATGGGATAGGGGGTTATAGATTGGTCTGTGGCTTGGTAGGTATAGATGTGATCGGTGCAACTCGTGGGCCTGTTTGTGCTGTCGTGTTCTATGTTCTATACACATAGGCACGATATGTCAGTGGCCTGTATGTTTCTTTGATAAGGCTGTACACAAACACAACATTTTATTTCCCTATCTAACTGATGAATGGTTTAATTAATGAGTCAGAAATCTATTTCACAACAAATATGTAGCTATATCCTGAGGAGCTGTTACTGGAATTAGTACATGTCTGCTTTCCAACTCCAACAACTGCTGCAGAACTGCCACACAGTTGCTTAGCTGCTTCATTGAAACCACGAGAACTGATGTTTGCATTCTGATCAACCCTCATCCTTTTTGTGAGGAATGCAGAATTAGGAGCCAGAGTTTCAAAATAAAACCTCTCCATTTAAGACAGATGCAAATGCTCTTTAAGAGATTGGTTAGTGTTTGGAATTCTTTAGAGAGAGCATGGAGGAGGCCATTGTTTATCTTAGCCTGGAATATATTCAGATCTTTGAATGATGGGAGAGTCACAAGGGGCAGATGGGAAAATGGAGTTAAGACCACAGTCAGATCGGTGGGGATTTTTTGTGAATGGCAGACCAGGCTTGATGTGCCAAATGGCCTCTCTTGCCCTGGCTTTACTGGAAAAGATCACATAGCTCATTTACCACCAGTCCATTTCTGAAAACTGAGTGAGAAAGCTTCTTCTAAATTCGCTTCTCAGCAGAGCAATGCCCTAGTGGTATTATTGTTAGACTATTAATCCAAAACTCAAGTAATGTTCTGGGGATCCTGGTTTGAATCTTGCCATAGAATCATAGAACGTATAGTGCAGAAAGAGGCCCTTTGGCTCATCGAGTCTGCACCAAACACAATCCCATTCAGGCCCTATCCCCATATCCCTACATATTATATCCACTAATCCCTCTAATTTACGCATTCCTGGACACTAAGGGGCAATTTCTTAGCATGGCCAATCGACCTAACCTGCACATCTTTGGACCGTGGGAGGAAACCAGACATCCGGAGAAAACCCACGCAGACACGAGGAGAACATGCAAACTCTATACAGACAGTGACGGTTGATAGTGGAATTCAAATTCAATAAAAATCTACAGATGACCAGGAAACCGTTGTCGGAAAAACTCATCTGGTTCATTAATATTTTTAGGGAAGGAAATCTGTTGTCCATATCTGATCTGGCCAAAATGTGAGTCCAGAGCCACAGCCATATCGTTGACTCTCAATTGTTCTCGGGCAACTAGGGATGGGCAATAAGAACAAAGAAAATTACAGCACAGGAACAAGCCCTTTGGTCCTCCCAAGTCTGCACTGACCATGCTGCCTGACTTAACTAAAACCCCCTACCTTTCCAGGGATCCTTTCCCTATATTCCCATCCTATTCATATATTTGTCATGATGCCCTTTAGAAGTCACTACTGTATCTGCTTCCACTAGCTTCTTTGGCAATGAGTTCCAGGCACTCAGTACTCTCGGTGTAAAAAAAAATCTGCCTTGTATATCTCCTTTAAGCCTTGCCCCTTGCACGTTAAACCTTTGCCCCCGAGTAATTGACTTTTCCACTCTGGGGAAAAAGCTTTTGACTATCCACTCTGTCTATGCCTGTCATAATCTTGTAGACTTCTATCAGGTTGCCCCTCAACCTCCGTTGTTCCAGTGAGAACAAATCAAGTTTCTCCAATAACTTCTCCTCCATTATTCTGAAATGCATCACAGGCAGTGTAGAGAATCTCGCCAGATCTTGTGCAGATTGATTACTGATTCTGAACACACAGACCAGTAATATCCAGCTTCAGTCACAGCTGCTGTATTTTATTTTAGCTCCCATGTTGTGTATCTGTTTACACATCCCCTGGTATTGATAATTCTTTGCTGTTGTGCTGTGGCATGTATCCTTTACTGAAAATAGAACAAGCTGCACATCACTGAACAAGCTCCTTCAGGAAGCTTTTTAACTTTAAACAAGCGTCAGCAAGTTTCTGATTAGTGCGATCTAACCTGATACTTGGACTCTGACAAACCCGAATCACACTGCCTGCCTATTGGTAACTGAGATTCTGTTCACAGTTGGAGCTGTGACCTTAACATCTGCCTGCTGATTACATCATTAACGTCATAGTAGTCCTTGGGATTCTTTGACTGTTCCTTGCCTCAGGGGTTTGCCCCTGAAAGGTGCCTAATACATAAACACACACAGTTCAGAGGAAAGGCCACACAAGCATACTGTGAAGTCCAACTTGCTTGACTGTCTCTGCAATTCCTGGAAGCGAGCGATTGACCATTATCGAGTTATACTGGCCATAGGTTGAAGATTCAAATCTCCTTGCTCCATGCCTCCATGTTAGGTACAGATTTCTCATTTGGCTCATATTGCCTCTGACAGTTGGTTATTTATTGGAGAATTTGTAATCTGTCTTGCTGAGTTTTAAATATTGTTCTGTAAACCTTTTAAGCAAATTTCAACTTTGCATCTGATAGTTTGCATTTAGAAGCTTTGTGCCTTCTAATAAAAGGTAATGGTCATAAGACTTTGGGACAAGAGTAGGCTATTTGGCCCTCTGAGCCTGTTGCACCATTCAATAAGATCATTGTGTCTCAGCTTCACCTTCCAGCTAACTCTTCTCTTTTTCACCTCTCCACCTGACCTCCATAACCTTTGTGTCTTGTTTATCAAAAACCTATCTCTCTCAACCTTGCATAAATTTAAAAACTCAGCCCCCTCAACCTTTTGAGGAAGAGCATTTCACGTGCCCTGTGAGAGAAAGAAAATTCTTCTCATCGATAGGAAGTCATATCCCTTAGTTTTAGACTCCCTACAATTCTCCGGATATCATCCTACCAATTCCACTCACCATGCCTTCCTAATCACTTGCGTATTTGCATTTTAATTTTAATAAAAGAAGAAAGAGGCACATGACATGACATGGCTGGCAGTAGCACAGTGGTCAGCAGAGTCCTGGGTTTGATTCCTAGTTCGGTTCACTGTCTGTGTGGAGTTTGCACATTGCCCTCGTGGGTTTCCACCAGGTACTCCGATTTCCTCCCACTGCCCAAGGATGTGTGGGTTAGGTTGATTGGCCATGCTAAAATTGCCCCTTAGTGTCCGAAGATCCTTTAGGTTAAAGAGATTAGTGGGTAATAATATGTAGGGATATGGGGGTAGGGCCTGTGTGAGATAGTGGTCAGTGCAGACTAGATGGGCTGAAGGGCCTCTTTCTACACTGTAGGGTTCTGTGGTTCTATGCATTGGCAGCTGGGATCAAGTGAATCCCTTGAAGAGTATAGGGGGTGAAGGAGTAGAATTAAAGCAAAAAGGGGAAATTGTAACCGAACTCCACGATGAATATCTCTCATCAACCACCACCCTCTGTCTTCTATCTGCTAGCCAATTCCTAATCCAATTAGCTAAATCACCCTCTATCCCATACATCTGCATTTTCTGCAGAAGCCTTCCATGGGCCACCTTATCGAATGCCTTACTAAAGTCCATATATACCACATCAACTGCCTTACCCCCATCCACCTCTTTGGTCACTTTTTCAAAAAACTCAATAAGGTTAGTAAGGCACGACCTACCCTTCACAAAACCATGCTGACTATCCCCAATCAATTCATTTCTCTCTAAATAACTATAAATCCTATCCCTAATAATTCTTTCCAATACTTTGCCCACAACAGAAGTAAGACTCACCGGCCTATAATTCCCAGGAAAGTCTCTCTTCCCCTTCTTGAACAATGGGACCACATTCGCTATCCTCCAGTCTTCCGGCACTATACCCGTAACCAACGACGACCTGAAGATCAGAGCCAGAGGCTCTGCAATCGCCTCTCTCGCCTCCCAGAGAATCCTAGGGTAAATCCCGTCCGGCCCAGGGGACTTATCTAACTTCAAACCCTCAAGAATATTTCCTCTTGTCTTGAGAAAGATAGAAAATAGGAGCAGGGAGGAGGCTATTCGGCCCGTCAACACTGTTCCATCATTCATTACAATCCCTAGGACCTGATGAAGTATATCCCACAACGCTGTGGGAGGCTAGGGAGGAAATTGCAGGCTCTCTAGCCGAGAGAATCATTTGATTTGAATCATTGAGTTGCCTGAAGATTGGAGGGTGGCAAATGTTGTGCCTTTGTCTAAAAAGGAATGCAGGGAAAAGCCTGGGAACTACAGGCCAGTGAGCCTCACATCTATGGTGGGTAAATTGTTAGAAGGTATTTTGAGAGACAGGATCTACAGGCATTTAGAGACACAAAGACTGATTAGGGTCAGTCAGCATGGCTTTGAGTGGAAAATCATGTCTCACAAATTTGATTGAGTTTTTTGAAGGGGTAAACAAGAAGGTAGATGAGGGCAGTGCAGTTGATGTTGTCTACATGGACTTTAGCAAGGCCTTTGACAAGGTACCACCATAGTAGGTTGCATAAGGTTAAATCTCATGGGATCCAAGATAAGGTAGCCAAATGAATACAAAATTGGCTTCTTGATAGAAGACAGAGGGTGGTTGTAGAGAGTTGTTCTCCAAACTGGAGGTCTATAACCAGCGGTATGCCTCGGGGATCCGTGTTGGGTTCACTGTTGTTTGTCATTTATATTAATGATTTGGATGAGAATAAAGGAAGCATGGTTAGTAAGTTTGAGATGACACCAAGATTGCTGGCATAGTAGATAGTGAAGAAAGTTATTTTCAGTTGCAACGGGATCTTGATCAATTGGGCCAGTTGGCTGATGAATGGTGAATGGAGTTTAATTTAGATAAATGAGAGGTGATGCATTTTGATAGATTGACAGTACAACTTCAGTTAATAGGGCATTGGGGAGTGTTACAGAACAAAGAAATCGAAGGGTACATTTTCATAGCTCTTGAAAATGGAGTCACAGATGGACAGAGTGGTGAAGAAGGAATTTGGCATGCTTGGTTTCATCAGTCAGAACATTGAATACAGGAGTTGGGATGTCTTGTTGAAGTTGTACAAGACATTGGTAAGGCCACACTTGGAATACTGTGTGCAGTTCTGGTCAGCTTATTATAGAAAGGATATTATTAAGCTAGAAAGAGTACAGATAAGGTTTACTAGGATGCTATCAGAACTTGATGGATTGAGTTATAAGGAGAGGCTGGATAGATTGAGACTTTTTTTCTCTAGCGCTCAGGAGTGATCTTTATAGATGTCTATGCAATAACGAATGGCGTAGATCAGCTAGATAGTCAATTTTTTCCCAAAGGTAGGGGAGTCTAAAACTAGAGGGCATTGTTTGAAGGCAGAGATACAAAAGGGTCCAGAAAGGCAATTTTTTCTCACCACAGGGTGGTGAATGTTTGTAACAAGCTGCCAGGGGTAGTAGAGGCAGGTACAATTTTATCTTTTAAAAAGCATTTAGATAGTTACATAGGTAAGATGGGTATAGAGGGATGTGGGCTGAATGCGGGCAATTTGGATAAGCTTAAGGGAATAACAGAAAAGGGCAGTATGGACAAGTTGGTCCGAAGGGCCTGTTTTCATGCTGCTGACCTCTGACCCAGCTGCTGGTGCACTCTGCCACACTCTGATCATCATTTCCCTTATTCCTATCTTGCTCTATTACTTGTTTACTCTGATCAATCACATCTTTCCAAACTTCAACCCTCTAGCCCCACTATTTATTTTAAAGCCTTGCCTTCCAGCTTAGTAATCAACTTGCCAGAACCTTCATCCCAGCACTGTTTGAATACTGTCCGATACATAGAACATAGAACATTACAGCGCAGAACAGGCCCTTCGGCCTTCGATGTTGCGCCGACCCATTAGGAAAAAGCAATGACCCTCTAACCTAAACCATTCCCTTTTCGTCCATAAACTTATCTACTAACCTCTTAAACGCCACCAAACTTGGCGCATCTACAACTGCTGCAGGCAGGGCATTCCACTCCCGAACCACCCTTTGGGTAAAGAACCTACCTCTGATATCCGTCCTATAACTATCACCCCTTAATTTAAAGCTGTGTCCCCTCGTGCTAGCTTTCTCCATCCTAGGAAAAAGGCTATCACTGTCCACCCTATCTAAACCTCTAATCATCTTATATGTTTCGATAAGGTCCCCTCTTAGCCGCCTCCTTTCTAACGAAAACAACCTCAAATCCCTCAGCCTCTCTTCATAAGACCTGCCCTCCATACCAGGCAACATCCTGGTAAACCTCCTCTGTACCCTCTCCAATGCCTCCACATCTTTCTTATAATGTGGGGACCAGAACTGTACACAATACTCCAAGTGCGGCCGCACTAGAGTTTTGTACAGTTGCAACATGACGTTGCGGCTCTGAAATTCAATTCCCCTACCAATAAAAGCTAAGACTCTGTATGCTTTCTTAACAACCTTATCGACTTGATTGCCAACTTTCAGGGATCTATGCACATGTACATCAAGATCCTTCTGTTCTTCAACACTATTAAGAGTTCTACCGTTAGTCCTATACTCTACACATTTGTTATTCCTGCCAAAGTGAATTACCTCACACTTTTACACATTAAACTCCATTTGCCACCTCTCGGCCCAGCTCTGCAACTTGTCCAAGTCTTTCTGCAAACTATAACACCCCTCTTCACTATCTACCACTCATCCGACTTTAGTGTTATCTGCAAATTTATTAATCCATCCTTCAATACCCTCATCCAGATCATTTATAAAAATTACAAACAGCAGGGGCCCCAAAACAGATCCCTGAGGTACACCACTTGTAACCGAACTCCACGATGAATAACTTCCATCAACCACCACCCTCTGTCTTCTATCTGCTAGCCAATTCCTAATCCAATTAGCTAAATCACCCTCAATCCCATACATCTGCATTTTCTGCAGAAGCCTTCCATGGGCCACCTTATCGAACGCCTTACTAAAGTCCATATATACCACATCAACTGCCTTACCCCCATCCACCTCTTTGGTCACTTTTTCAAAAAACTCAATAAGGTTAGTAAGGCACGACCTACCCTTCACAAAACCATGCTGACTATCCCCAATCAATTCATTTCTCTCTAAATAACTATAAATCCTATCCCTAATAATTCTCTCCAATACTTTGCCCACAACAGAAGTAAGACTCACCGGCCTATAATTCCCCGGAAAGTCTCTATTCCCCTTCTTGAACAATGGGACCACATTCGCTATCGTCCAGTCTTCCGGCACTATACCCGTAACCAACGACGACCTGAAGATCAGAGCCAGAGGCTCTGCAATCGCCTCTCTCGCCTCCCAGAGAATCCTAGGGTAAATCCTGTCCGGCCCAGGGGACTTATCTAACTTCAAACCCTCAAGAATATCTAGCACATCCTCCTTATCTACTTCAATACTTTCCAGTTTGCTACCCTGTACCTCAGTGTTCTCCACAACTACATTTACATCTCCCTGCGTGAATACCGAAGAGAAATATTTGTTCAGTGCCTCTCCAATCTCTTCAGGCTCCACGCACAACTTCCCACTGCTGTCTATGACTGGCCCTAATCTTGCCCTAACCAATCTTCTATTCTTAACATATCTAAAGAAAGCTTTAGGATTCTCCTTGATCCTATCAGCCAAAGTCTTCTCGTGTCCCCTTTTAGGTCTCCTCAACTCACTCTTTAGCTCCCTCCTGGCTAATCTATAGCTATCCATTGCACTAACTGAGCCTTCAAGCCTCATCCTGACATAAGCCTCCTTTTTCCTTTTAACCAGCGAATTAACTTTTCTAGTACAATACGGTTCCCTTACTCGACCATTTCCTCCTTGCCTGACAGGGACATACTTATCAAGGACTCGCAGTAGCTGTTCCTTGAATAAGCTCCACATTTCAGATGTTCCTACTCCAACCTATGCACCCTAATTCCCTCCTTATGGCCTCATAATTACCATTCCCCCAGCTATAACTACTGCCCCCATCTTCATGCCTTCCATCACTAAGGTGAACGTAACCGAATTGTGGTCACTATCACCAAAATGTTCACCAACTTCCAAGTCTAACACCTGGTCTGGCTCATTGCCCAGCACCAAATCCAATGGAGCCTCACCTCTAGTTGGCCTATCTACATACTGAGTCAAAAAACCTTCCTGCACACTTTGTACAAAAACTGACCCCTCTAACGAGCTAGAGCTGTAGCTAATTCCAATCAATATTAGTAAAGTTAAAGTCCTCAATAACAATTACCCTATTACTTTCACTCCTGTCCAGGATCAACTTTGCAATCCTTTCCTCTATCTCTCTAGAACCTTTAGGAGGTGTATAAAAGACTCCCAACAGGGTGACCTCTCCTCTCCTGTTTCTAATCTCAGCCCATACCACCTCAACAGACAAGTCCTCATCAAACTTCGTTTCTGTCACTGTGATACAGTCTTTGACTAATAATGCCACTCCTCCTCCCCTTCTACCTCCTTCTCTACTCTGACTGAAGCATTTGAACCCTGGAACCTGCAACAACCATTCCTGTCCCTGCTCTATCCATGTCTCTGAAATGGCCACAACATCGAAGTTCCAGGTACTGATCCAAGCTGCAAGTTCCTCCACCTTATTGCGAATACTTCTTGCATTAAAGTATACGCATTTCAAACCATGCCCTACTCCACCCGTACGCTGCTGTGCTTTACAGTTCTCATCTATGACCCCCCTGTTAACATCCAAACTACTCAGGATCCCACCCCCTCTCTGAATCAGTTTAAACCCCCCTGCAAAGCCTTTGCAAATTTTCCCCCCAAGATACAGATACCATTCCCATTTTCCCCAGTACTGGTGCCGCTATCCAATGAATGGAGATTAATTTCCATTTCCCCAGAACAATCTCTGAAACGTGCATTTAACTCTCCAATCTGATGCTCATGGCTTCTTACTGAAGTCAGGCACACTATCTTTTCAGTTCCTCTGCCATTTCCTTGCATTTCATTATTAATTCCCATGTCAATCTCGCGAGTACAATGTTATTTGGAATTAACAATGTTAATTTCCAATTTCCAATGTTATTTGGAATTTGGAATTGTTATTTGGAATTGGTTTCGTGAAGGGTAGGTCATGCCTTACTAACCTCATTGAGTTTTTTGAGAAAGTGACCAGAGGTGGATGGGGGTAAGGCGGTTGATGTAGTATATATGGACTTTAGTAAGGCTTTTGATAAGGTGGCCCATGGAAGACTTCTACAGAAAATGCAGATGTGTGGAATAGAGGGTGATTTAGCTAATTGGATTAGAAATTGGCTGGCAGATAGAAGACAGAGGGTGGTGGTTGATGGGAGATTTTCATCGTGGAGTTCGGTGACGAGTGGTGTGCCTCAGGGGTCTGTTTTGGGGCCCCTGCTGTTTGTAATTTTTATAAATGATCTGGATGAGGGTATTGAGGGATGGATCAGTAAATTTGCAGATGATACTAAAGTTGGTGGTGTGGTAGATAGTGAAGAGGGGTGTTTTAGTTTACAGAGTGACTTGGACAAGTTGCAGAGCTGGGCCGAGAGGTGGCAAATGGAGTTTAATGTGGAAAAGTGTGAGGTAATGCACTTTGGCAGGAACAATAAATGTGTAGAGTATAGGGCTAATGGTAGGGCTCTTAATAGTGTTGAGGAACAGAAGGATCTTGGTGTATGTGTCAATAGATCCCTGAAAGTAGGCAGTCAAGTGGATAAAGTTGTTAAGAAGGCTTATGGAGTCTTAGCTTTTATTGGTAGGGGGATTGAATTTAGGAGCCGCAGCATCATGTTGCAGCTGTACAAAACTCTAGTGCGGCCGCACTTGGAGTATTGTGTGCAGTTCTGGTCGCCACATTATAAGAAAGATGTGGAGGCATTGGAGAGGGTACAGAGGAGGTTTACTAGGATGTTGCCTGGTATGGAGGGCAGGTCCTATGAAGAGAGGTTGAAGGATTTGAGGTTGTTTTCGTTAGAAAGGAGGCGGCTAAGGGGGGATCTTATTGAAGCATATAAGATGATTAGAGGTTTTGATAGGGTGGACAGTGATAGCCTTTTTCCTAGGATGGAGAAAGCTAGCACGAGGGGACACAGCTTTAAATTAAGGGGTATGAGTTATAGGACGGATATCAGAGGTAGGTTCTTTACTCAAAGAGTGATTAGGGAGTGGAATGCCCTGCCTGCAGCTGTTGTAGATGCGCCAAGTTTGGTGGCGTTTAAGAGGTTAGTTGATAAGTATATGGAAGAGAAGGGAATGGTTTAGTTAGGAGGGGCATTGCTTTTTATTTTGGTCGGCACAACATCGAAGGCCGAAGGGCCTGTTCTGTGCTGTATTGTTCTATGTTCTATGTTCTAACCTTGCTCTATTCAAGATTTAAATTTAAAGCTAGCATGAGGGAACACAGCTTTAAATTAAGGGGTGATAGTTATAGGACGGATATCAGAGGTAGGTTCTTTACCCAGAGGGTGGTTAGGGAGTGGAATGCCCTGCCTGCGGCAGTTGTAGATGCGCCAAGTTTGGTGGCGTTTAAGAGGTTAGTAGATAAGTTTATGGAAGAGAAGGGAATGGTTTAGTTTGGAGGGTCATTGCTTTTTTTTCATAATTGGTCGGCGCAACATCGAAGGCCGAAGGGCCTGCTCTGCGCTGTAATGTTCTATGTTCTATTCACAACTTTGTAGAAAGTTGATTATCTCTTCACTGTAAGAAGTCTGACAACACCAGGTTTAAGTTCAGCCGATAAATTTGATAGTAAACTAACAAGCTTTCAAGGTGTTTCAACTTCTTCGTCAGATGAATGAGGTGTTCTGGTGTCAGACAGCACATGTAACAGCACAGACTGTTTACAGATTGCTGATTAGAATGCGAATCTTTACACCTAACCTGATATTCAAGTCTTAAAGTGGCTAACAATGTGAGTGGAAGGAGCACTGAGCGCAGGTTAGAGAGATGTGTATTGTCTCCAACAGCACAGTAAGTGAGGTTTTGCAAACCCAGGCAAGTCATGGGGGTTACAGATAGTGCAACATGAACCCAAGATCCCTGTTGAGACATACAACGTAGAACACTACAGCACAAACAGACCCTTCGGCCCACAAGTTGTGCCAATCACATCAGTACCTACCAGGCCATAGAACTATCTGTAACTCCCAATCCTATTAAATCCTATGTACTCATCCAGAAGTCTCTTAAAAGACCCCAGCAAGTTCGCCTGTACCACCACCGACGGCAACTGGTTCTATTCACTCACCACCCTCTGAGTGAAAAACTTACCTATAACATCTCCTCTGTACTTGCTCCCCAGCATGTCAAACCTGTGTCCTCTCGTAGCGACCATTTCAGCTCTGGGAAATAGGGTGGATTCTTGAGGCTATCTACAAAGATGTAGAAATAACAGAGTTGTTGTGATGGGAGACTTCAATTTCCCAAACATCGACTGGAATATCCCAAGGGTAAGGGGTTTGGATGGGGAGGAGTTTGTAAGGTGTGTTCAGGAGGGTTTCCTGACACAGCACGTGGACAAGCCTACGAGAGGAGAGGCTGTACTGGACCTGGTACTAGCTAATGAACCAGGACAGGTGATGGTTCTCTCGGTAGGAGAGCATCTTGGGGATGGAGATCATAATTCTATCTCCTTCACCCTTGCATTGGAAAAGGATAGGATCAGGCAGGCTAGGAAGGTGTTTGTCTGGAATAAGGGGAAGTATGAAGACATCAGGCAGATGTTGGGGTGAATAAACTGGAAGGAGGTGTTCTTGGGAAAAAGCACAGAAGGAAGTTGGCAGATATTCAAGGAATGCTTGTCTGGAGCTTTGCACGACAACGTTCCGGTGAGACAAGGAGGTTTTGGTAGGACGCGGGAACCGTGGTACACGAAGGCTGTGGTGAACATAGTCAGGAAGAAAAGAAAGGTGTATAAAAGGTTCAAAGAGCTAGGAGATGTTGGGGATCGAGAGAAGTATAAGGCTTATAGAAGAGAGCTTAAAAAGGAAATTAGGAGAGCCAGAAGGGGTCATGAGAAGGCCTTGGCTGGCAGGATTAAGGAGAATCCCAAGGCCTTGTACAAATATGTGAAAAGTAAAAGGATGAGAAGAGAAGGGATAGGACCTATAAAAGGTGAAGGGGGAAAAGTCTGTATGGAACCGGAAGAAATGGCAGAGGTTCTTAATGAGTACTTTGCCTCAGTATTCACGGTGGAAAGTGATCTGGGAGGATGCACTACAAGTTTGCGGCAGACTGAAAAGATTGAGTATGTAGATATTAAGAAAGCGGATGTGTTAGAACTTTTAAATGCTATCAAGATAGACAAGTCTCCGGGACCAGATGGGATGTACCCCAGGTTATTGTGGGAGGTGAGGGATGTCATTGCAGAGCCCCCTGGCGATGATCTTTGCGTCGTCGATGGAGACGGGAGAGGTTCCGGAGGATTGCGGATGTGGTCCCTATTTTCAAGAAAGGGAACAGGGATAGTCCTGGAAATTACCGACCGGTGAGTCTGACCTCAGTGGTTGGTAAGCTGATGGAGAGGCTTCTGAGGGACAAGATTTACGAGCATTTGGAGAAGTTTAGGTTGATTAGAAATAGTCAGCATGGTTTTGTAAAAGGCAGGTCGTGCCTTACAAGCTTAATTGAGTTCTTCGAAAATGTGACTGAACACGTTGACGAAGGAAGAGCAGTGGACGTGGTGTACATGGACTTCAGCAAGGCATTTGACAAGGTCCCACATGCAAGACTTCTTGAGAAGGTGAGAGGCCATGGGATCCAAGGGGCTTTGGCCTTGTGGATCCAGAACTGGCTTGCCTGCAGAAGGCAGAGGGTGGTTGTGGATGGCTCTTTTTCTGCATGGAGGTCGGTCACCAGTGGAGTGCCCCAGGGATCTGTTCTAGGACCCTTGCTGTTTGTCGTTTTCATAAATGACCTGGATGAGGAAGTGGAGGGATGGGTGAGTAAGTTCGCCGATGACACGAAGGTCGGTGGTGTTGTGGATGGTCTGGAGGGATGTCAGAAGTTGCAGCATGACATCGACAGGATGCACGACTGGGCGGAGAAGTGGCAGATGGACTTCAACGCGGATAAATGTGTTGTGGTCCATTTTGGCAGATCCAACGGGATGAATGAGTACACTATCAAAGGTAGGAGTCTTAGCTGTGTGGAAGAGCAGAGGGATCTTGGAGTCTGGGTCCATAAGACTCTCAAATCGGCCTCCCAGGTGGAGGATGTGGTTAAGAAAGCTTACGGTGTACTGGCCTTCATTCATCGAGGGATTGAGTTCAGGAGTCATGAGGTAATGCTGCAGCTTTATAGGACCCTTGTCAGACCACACTTGGAGTACTGTGCGCAGTTCTGGTCGCCTCACTATAGGAAGGATGTGGAAGCTGTTGAAAGGGTGCAGAGGAGATTTACAAGGATGTTGCCTGGATTGGGGGGCATGCCTTATGAAGACAGGTTGAGGGAGCTAGGACTGTTGCCCCTGGAGAGACGAAGGTTAAGAGGCGACCTGATAGAGGTTTACAAGATGTTGAGAGGATTAGATAGGGTGGACTCTCAGAGCCCATTTCCCAGGGCTGAAATGGTTGTGACGAGAGGGCACAGATTTAAGGTGCAGGGAAGCAAGTACAGAGGAGATGCTAGGGGCAAGTTTTTCACTCAGAGGGTGGTGAGTTAATGGAATCGGCTGCCGTCGGTGGTGGTCGAGGCGAACTCGCTGGGGTCTTTTAAAAGACTCCTGGATGAGTATATGGGATTGGGGGTTATAGATAGGTCTATGGCTGGGTAGGTTTTAGAACATAGAACGTTTTGATGTGTTCGGCACAACTTGTGGGCCGAAGGGCCTGTTTGTGCTGTAGTGTTCTATGTTCTAATTAAGTGGATAAATGTGATGTTATCCACTTTGGTAGCAAAAACAATAAGGCAGATTATTTATCTGAATAACTATAAATTGAAGGGGAATGAGCAGTGGGACCTTGATGTTTTTGTACACCAGTCACTGATGAATTAGCATTCAGGTACTGTTGAAGGTGATAAAGAAGCCAATGATATTTGTCCTTCATAACAAGAGGTCTCGAGTACAGGAGCAAAGATGTCCTGTTGCAGTTATACAATACCTTGGTGAGGCCACATCTGGAATATTGCGTGCAGTTTTGGACTCCTTACCTGAGGAAGGATGCTCTATAGAGTCATCGCAGCAAAGATTTATCAGGCTGATTCCTGGGATGGCGAGACTGACATATGAGGAGAAATTAAGTTGGTTAGGGTTATATTCATTGCAATTCAGAAGAATGAGAGAGAATCTCATAGAAACTTTTAAAATTCTAACAGCCTTGGACAGGATAGATGCAGGAAGAATGTTCCCAGTGGTGGGGGAGCCCAGAACCAGTGATCATAATCTAAGGATAAGGGGGTAAACCTTTTAAAACTGAGGTGAGGAGAAATTTCTTCACCCAGAGGGTGGTGAATGTGTGGAATTCATTCCCACAGAAAGTAGTTGAGGCCAAAACATTGTTTTGTTTTCAAGAACAATAAATATACGTCTTGGGGTAAAAAAGAACAAAGGATAGGAGGGAAAGGCAGGATCAGTTACTGAGTTGAATGATTAGCTTTGATTGTAATGATGTGGGCAAAGTATTGGAAAGAATTATTAGGGATAGGATTTATAGTTATTTAGAGAGAAATGAATTGATTGGGGATAGTCAGCATGGTTTTGTGAAGGGTAGGTCGTGCCTTACTAACCTTATTGAGTTTTTTGAAAAAGTGACCAAAGAGGTGGATGGGGGTAAGGCAGTTGATGTGGTATATATGGACTTTAGTAAGGCGTTCGATAAGGTGGCCCATGGAAGGCTTCTGCAGAAAATGCAGATGTATGGGATAGAGGGTGATTTAGCTAATTGGGTTAGGAATTGGCTAGCAGATAGAAGACAGAGGGTGGTGGTTGATGGGAGATATTCATCTTGGAGTTCGGTGACAAGTGGTGTACCTCAGGGGTCTGTTTTGGGGCCCCTGCTGTTTGTAATTTTTATAAATGATCTGGATGAGGGTATTGAAGGATGGATTAGTAAATTTGCGGATGACACTAAAGTCGGTGGAGTGGTAGATAGTGAAGAGGGGTGTTCTAGTTTGCAGTGAGACTTGGACAAGTTGCAGAGCTGGGCCGAGAGGTGGCAAATGGAGTTTAATGTGGAAAAGTGTGAGGTAATTCACTTTGGCAGGAATAATAAATGTGTAGAGTATAGGGCTAATGGTAGGACTCTTAATAGTGTTGATGAACAGAGGGATCTTGGTGTATGTGTGCGTAGATCCCTGAAAGTTGGCAATCAAGTCGATAAGGTTGTTAAGAAGGCATATGGAGTCTTAGCTTTTATTGGTAGGGGGATTGAATTTCGGAGCCGCAACGTCATGTTGCAACTGTACAAAACTCTAGTGCGGCCGCACTTGGAGCATTGTGTACAGTTCTGGTCCCCGCATTATAAGAAAGATGTGGAGGCATTGGAGATGGTACAGAGGAGGTTTACCAGGATGTTGCCTGGTATGGAGGGCAGGTCTTATGAAGAGAGGCTGAGGGATTTGAGGTTGTTTTCGTTAGAAAGAAGGCGGCTAAGAGGAGACCTTATTGAAACATATAAGATGATTAGAGGTTTAAATAGGGTGGACAGTGATAGCCTTTTTCCTAGGATGGAGAAAGCTAGCACGAGGGGACATAGCTTTAAATTAAGGGGTGGTGGTTTTAGGACAGATGTCAGAGGTAGGTTCTTTACCCAGAGGGTGGTAAGGGTATGGAATGCCCTGCCTGCTGCAGTTGTAGATGCGCCAAGTTTGGTGGCGTTTAAGAGGTTAGTAGATAAGTTTATGGATGAAAAGGGAATGGTTTAGGTTAGAGGGTCACTGCTTGTTCCTAATTGGTCAGCGCAACATCGAAGGGCCTGTTCTGTGCTGTAATGTTCTATGAAATTGTCAAGAAAAAACAGAATCAGGTTATATGATGAGAAACAAGGCAAAATGTGTTTTTGATTTAAGGTTAAGAAGTTCTGGTAAGGAACTATCCACAAGTGAAAAATAGATATCTGCCAGAGAGTTCTGGTACAAATACAAGATGATGTAATTTGGTGAAGATGTATGGGTTAACTTTTGGCAACAAGAACCAATCTGCTAGAGACAGAACCAACAGAGAGTCCACATCGAGCTGTGCCAGTGTAAGACCTGGACCTTCCTGAGAACGTGACACTACCTGAACCGACTGCGGCAGACAGTGTCTGAATTGTGAACATTTCAACACCAACTCAACCTCAGGACACTGCACTAAAACAACCACGGAGAACATCCAAATCAAGACAAAAACACCAGAATTGCACTTACAAAATGGATTCCTGAATTTTGCTGGCAACCACACAGTTAGTCTCCAAAGTGTCTAAACTATTGACTGTTTTTGATTAATTGTTCATGTAGTTGATGTTGCTTGTTAATGATTTACTGTTACTGGTGTCAGGAACCTTTTTGATTGAAAGGATGATTACATGTGAGAAATAATGTTATTTCTAGTGTTTGCTCACTCGCAGTTTTGTAGTGGAACAGACACTTTATTGGACTGATCATTTGGTGTCACTGATGACAGTATCGGCTATTTGCATGGCTAAATGGGCAGTCTGTCTTTGCTGTCTGTAATAGAACATAGAACACTACAGCACAAACAGGCCCTTTGGCCCACGAGTTGCGCTGATCACATCTATACCTACCAAGCCACAGACCTATCTATAACCCCCATCCCATTAGTTCCCATATACTTATCCAGAACTCTTTTAAAAGACCCCAGCGAGTTCGCCGCCTCCACCACCACTGACGGCAGCGATTCCATTCACTCACCACCCTCTGAGTGAAAAACTTACCTCTAACATCTCCTCTGTATTTGCTTCCCTGCACCATTTAAACCTGTGTCCTCTCGTAGTGACCATTTCAGCGCGGGGAAATAGCCTCTGAGAGTCCACCCTATCTATTCCTCTCAACATTTTATAAACCTCTATCAGGTCGCCTCTCAACCTCCGTCTCTCCAGGGAGAAGAGTCCCAGCTCCCTCAACCTATCTTCATAAGGCATGCCTCCCAATCCAGGCAGCATCCTTGTAAATCTCCTCTGCACTCTCAAATATTAACACCCTTTCAATAAAGCTGTCCATTTGTTTGAACCTGAGGCCTGCAGATTATCTTTTAATACCATCAGAATGGCTGTCAAAGTCAGTCAGTGCTTAACATAATCAGAGTGTCTTCTTCAGCATATGTTTGAGGTTACGTGTTTGATTGACTGGGCCTGCACTGATGTGAGATTTGTTTGGGCAACATTCAAGGACAGGCTGAGTTTCTGACATGCAGAATTGAAGAGGTTAAGTATGGCTTGCCAATCTGGTGTAGAGTGGGCTGCCATATAGCAGTCTTCTGTAAACAATAGATCACGTGTGTCTGTGATGATCAGTTTAGTTTTAGTATGGAGTTCACTGAGGTTAAAGAGTTTTCCAAATGGACAGTATTTAGTACTGACACCAGAGAGCGATTGCTCTTTTTGAGCTGGACAGCCACAGTCAGGTAGTTTGAAAATGGTATGGGACTATTGCACAACCTCGCCTGACGTCAGTTCAGATTGTAGAACATAGAACACTACAGCACAAACAGGCCCTTCCGCCTACAAGTTGTGCTGATCATATCTATACCTACCAGGCCATAGAACTATCTGTAACTCCCAATCCCATTACATCCCATGTATTCATCCAGAAGTCTCTTAAAAGACACCAGCGAGTTCGCCTCTACCACCACTGATGACAACCGATTCCATTCACTCACCACCCTCTGAGTGAAAAACTTACCTCTAACATCTCCTCTGTACTTGCCCCCCAGCACCTTAAATCTGTGTCCTCTTATAGCGACCATTTCAGCCTTGGGAAATAGCCTCTGAGAATCCACCCTATCTATTCCTCTCAACATTTTATAAACCTCAATCAGGTCGCCTCTCAACCTTCGTCTCTCCAGGGAGAAGAGTCCCTGCTCCCTCAACCTGTCTTCAGAAGGCATGGCCCCCAATCCAGGCAACATCCTTGTAAATCTCCTGTGCAGCCTCTCAATAGCTTCCACATCCTTCCATGGTGAGGCGACCAAAACTGCACGCAGTACTCCAGATGGGGTCTAACAAGGGTCTTATAAAGACATTTGTTTCAGATCTCCCACAGTTTTATATCATCATAAAGCAATTGTATGATTGTGATGAAATTTCTTGGACGTGGAAATGTTTGGAACTTAATCCAGGGAGGCTCATGATTCTCTGAGTCAGCTGGGTGAGTGCAGTGTGGAGTTCCCACTGTTGTCCTGAACATTATTATACAGAAGTTAGAAACTATTCACCCAGTCACTTCAGACTCATCTTTTATTGTGGGCTTTCAAATATCAGTTTAGAGTTTTAATGTTTATGAATAGATGGGATTTGAAGTTATTCGAAATGTGCTTCATTTTGATCAATTAACTTGTGCTTTCTTTGAATTCCAGTATGGATACCACACCTGACAAACTCGCCTTCCCTCATTGTAATGGTGGGTCTCCCAGCTCGAGGAAAAACCTACATATCAAAGAAACTCACTCGTTATTTCAACTGGATTGGGGTCCCAACTAAAGGTAAATTCCCAAAAGGTGATCCAAATGCTGAAAGGTATACAACCAGTAAGGATAACCAGCATCAATAAGCAGACAGGATTATAATTTGATACAGGACTGTTGGACATTAAAATGAGTCTGTGGGGCATATGGGTCAGTGTAAGTCATCCAGAGGATGATCTGGCACAGAGAGATGGTTCCACATGAATGGCATCTTAAACATTGTGGATAATTATCTGCATCAGGGAGACATCATTGCAAATTTCTTCAAATTGTAATGTTCAGTAACCCTTGTTTTGTTGTTTTTCTTGAGATGTTCCAATATCTGGAAATGATTGCAGAATAGTCCAGTCAGAGTTTCTGGTAATGTGGTTCAACTGAAAGGAGGAGGGTCGGTGGGTATAGGGCGCATAGATTATCCTTTTGCTCCATAAGTTTTGCTTTTTCTTTTGGTCGGCACAACATCGAAGGCCGAAGGGCCTGTTCTGTGCTGTAATGTTCTATGTTCTAAGTATTGTTTTCAAACATGGAAAATAGGAGCAGGAGAAGACCACTCAGCCCTTTGAGCCTGCTCCGTCGTTCATCACAATATGATGATCGTCCAACTCAAAATAGCCTAATCCTGCTTTCTCCCCATAAGCTTTGATCCCATTTGTCCCCAAGGAGTATATCTAGCTTCTTCTTGAGTGCATTCAATGTTTTGGCATTAACGACTGTTATAGGAGTAAAGTATTCAAAAAGATCATGATGGCCCAACTTACTTTTTTGCCTGCCTTCCATAATTAAAGAACAAAGAAAATTACAGCACAAGAAGAGGTCCTGTAGTGTGATAACCAAAATTAAACACTGTATTCCAATGGTGGCCTAACTAAGGTTCTATATAATTGTAACATGACTTGCCAATTTTTAAACTCAATACTTCAGCCGATAAAGGCAAGCATGCCATATGCCTTTTTGACCACCTGTGTTACTACTTTCAGTGACCTGTGTACCTGTACACCCAGATCCCTTTGCCTATCAATACTCTTAAGGGATCTGCCATTTACTGTATATTTCCTATCTGTATTACACCTTTCAAAATGCATTACTTCACATTTGTCCAGATTAAACTCCATTTGCCATCTCTCCTCTCAAGTCTCCAACTGATCTATATTCTTCTGTGCCCTCTGATGGTCCTCGCTATCCGCAAATCCACCAAACTTTGTGCCGTCAGCAATCTTACTAATCAAACCAGTTACGTTTTCTTCCGAACAGCAAAGGTCCCAGCCCTGATCCGTGAGGAACGCCACTTGTCACAGCCCTCTATTCAGAAATACACCCTTCTGCTGCTACTCTGTCTTCTATGACCGAGCCAGTTCTGTATCCACCTTCCCAGCTCACTTCTGATCTCATGCGATTTCACCTTCTGCACCAGTCTGCCATGAGGGACCTTGTCAAAGGCCTTACTGAAGTCCATGTAGACAACATCCACTGCCCTACCCGCATCAATCAGCTTCGTCACTTCCTCAAAAAACTGAATCAAGTTAATGAGACATGACCTCCCCTTCGCAAAACTACGTTGCCTCTTGTTAATACATCCGCTTATTTCCAAGTGGGAATAAATCCCGTCTCGAAGAATCCTCTCCAATAATTTCCCTATCACTGATGTAAGGCTCACCAGCCTGTAATTACCTGGTTTATTCTTGCTACCTTTCTTAAACAAAGGAACAACGTTGGCTATTCGCCAATCCTCTGGGGCTTCCCCGTTAGCCAGTGAGAATGCAAAGATTTATTTCTGTCAAAGAAGTTTCCAAACATTCCTGACCCCCAGAGTGAAAAAAATTCTCCTAACCGTTTTAAATGGAAGACCCCTTACTCTGAAACTATGTTTTGGGAGTGGTGGGTACCCCATTCTTTTGTGTTGTGGTGGGGATGGGCGTGGGGAGGGGGCACATGCCATTTTCTTTGTGCTGTTGGATGGGGCTGTGGTAGTGCCTTGTTCTTTGTGTTTGGTGGGGGGGAGGTGGTCTTTCATTTAACTTCTAAGATCAAATGTCCCAATGTCAGAGTCCCAGTGTTGCATGTGTCTTTAGACCCCCACCCCTCCAGCGGGCTGCATGGTCCTTGACAACAGTTTGAATTTGTGCAAAGAACAAGGCACCACCACGGCCCTCCCGTCCCCCCCAACAGCACAAAGAACATGGCATGTGCCACCACACACCACATCCCTACACACCCCCACAACATTAAACCAAGTGAGGAAGGGTGTTTGTGCAACCGATGAGTTTCACACAGTTTTTCTTGCCTGATCCAACCCTCTGCAATTTTGGGAGAATTGCATCTGTTAAATTGAGATAAATTATTCTACCTGGAACTGGCTCAGTCCACGCCACAGATAGCATCTGGTCCCTTCAAAGTCTGTCTTGCTTGGTAACTTACTGAACTCATTATGCATCATTGTGCAATCCATTTAGGGTGCTGCTTGTATTTGAATTTGAGTTTCATTGCTGATATCCTACATAAGAGATTGTTTATGTTTTGCGAATACGGTGCTTATTTTGGGTATAAAGTGTGGGAAAGATTATGCTTGTGAAGCTTCATATCAAAACTCTGAAATATTGTAGTTGATGAGTTTGTGTTGTTATTTAAGGGGTGTAACACCTTTTCACAGTGTGGTGATCCATCAATAGTAAATAGTATATTAATTGGATAACTCTTCTACTTTCGCAGCATTTAATGTTGGGCAGTATCGACGTGAGCTGGTGAAGACTTATAAATCCTTTGAGTTTTTCCTTCCTGACAATGAAGAAGGCTTGCAAATCCGAAGGTAATGCTTACTGGGACTTCAGTCCCTTTAATATCATGGCTGTTTGCTGTTTATTAACCACATTAGACTGATTGCCTTTGCCTTTGGTCTGTCTGCAGGCAATGTGCAGCAACAGCTATGAATGATGTGAAGAAATACCTTGATGAGGAAGGAGGACAAGTAGCAGTAAGTACACAGAGTGCTTGATTCAGTTTCTGATAAAGTGCTTCTTGTACTTCGATCTATTTTGTGTAATGACCATTATTCCCACAAGTCAATTTGCCACAGCAAGACGCAAGGAATAGAAATGTGATGAATGACCACGTTAATGTTTAGCTGATGGTATGATACTGTTCAGGAAATCGGGAATATTTCCCACTGTTACTGAAGAATCTTAAACATCTATCTGAGACACCCGAAAGTGCCAGACAAGGCATTAGTTTAGCAGTTCTGACACTGAGTGTTTTTCAATACTGCATCAGAGAGCTAACTTAAGTATGTGGTTAAACTGATGCACCCCAGAATCTTTGAGCCCAGAGACGGTATGGTTGTAACTGAGGTTGACTAATGCCTTGATATGCTCACAGCGTTCAGGTGAGAACTTCTGGATCTGTGATGTCAGGATGTTAGACATAGGGACAGGATTAGGCCGTTAACCCTCCCCAACTCCTCCTTTGTTCAACAGTTTGATGGTGAGTTAAATGGGTAGTAAATTCAACAGATTTTTAAACAATTCTATTTGAATTAAATCAGAATAGATGCAGGATTTGACAGAATGATGACTGCTTAAAAGAAAGATTTGGCCATAAAGATGAGGAAAGCTCTTGTCTCATTCTGATTTATCTTCAACTAAAACTCAGTTGGAATAAATAGAATGGGTCCAAGGATCAGAAGGTCAAGCGAAGCAGTATGATCTATGTAATTAGTTGGAGTGTGTGTGGACATGTGGTACAATGCAGCAAAGTAATAGAAGCTCATGGGGATGAGACCTCCTAATGAAATAGGCAAATTGAGTTCAAATCATTGGAAGTGGCACCGCATGTTAAAAATCAGAATAATAGATCAGAAGGAGGCCATTTTGTGCCCATTTGTACTGACTTTTTAATGATGAAGCGACTGAAAAAGTATCAGCTTGAGTTTATAAAAGGAGACATAGAACATAAAAGATGATACTGGAACAGGTTTCACAGAACATAGAACACTACAGCACAAACAGGCCCTTCAGCCCACAAGTTATGCCAATCATATCTATACCTACCAGGCCATAGAACTATCTGTAACTCCCAATCCCATTAAATCCCATGTACTCATCCAGAAGTCTCTTAAAAGACCATAGTGGAGTATTGCCTCTACCACCACCGACGGCAGCCGATTCCATTCACTCACTACCCTCTGAGTGAAAAACTTACCTCTAACATCTCCTCTGTATTTGCTCCCCAGCACCTTAAACCTGTGTTCTCTCGTAGCAACCATTTCAGCCCTGGGAAATAGCCTCTGAGAATCCACTCTAGATATTCCTCTCAACATCTTATAAATCTCTATCAGGTCGCCTCTCAACCTTCGTCTCTCCAGTGAGAAGAGACCTAGCTCTCTCAACCTATCTTCATAGGTCATGTCTCCCAATCCAGGCAACATCCTTGTAAATCTCCTCTGCACCCTCTCAAGAGCTTCCACATCCTTCCCATAGTAAGGCGACCAGAACTGCACACAATGCTCCAAGTTTCAGTTGGAACATTGTGGACAATTCTGGGCATCACATTTCAGAAAGTATATATAAAGACCTTGGGTAAAAGTACACAATTTAGAGAATGTTATCAGGGATGAGGGACATCAGTTGTCAGGAAAGATTGGAAAACCTACGAGTGTTTTGGTTAAGAGATGACCTTACAGAGATTTTCAAGATGATGGGTGATTTTGATTGAGTAAATAAACAGGAGAAAATATCACTCTACTGAATAGATTAATAGCTGGCAATAATGAATAAAGATCAGAAACAGGCTGCTCTCTTTGAACAGATTCTGGAGGCTGATCCTGTAAATAATTCTGGAAGGAAGTTGGATAGTTACTAAAGAATGAGGAACTTACAGGATTGAGGACAATAAAACGAATGTAACGTGAAGCATGTCTGCTCTTTCCAAAAGCCAACGTGATATGAGGGGTCAAGTTGTCTCTTTTTGTGCTGTAATTTCTATGAATGAGACTAGTAAAATGGGTTAAATAGAACATAGAACATTGAACATTACAGCACAGAACAGGCCCTTTGGCCTTTGATGTTGCGCCGACCAATATAAAAAGCAATGCCCCTCCAAACTAAACCATTCCCTTCTCTTCCATATACTTATCAACTAACCTCTTAAACGCCACCAAACTTGGCGCATCTACAACTGCTGCAGGCAGGGCATTCCACTCCGAACCACCCTTTGGGTAAAGAACCTACCTCTGATATCCGTCCTATAACTATCACCCCTTAATTTAAAGCTGTGTCCCCTCGTGCTAGCTTTCTCCATCCTAGGAAAAAGGCTATCACTGTCCACCCTATCTAAACCTCTAATCATCTTATATGTTTCAATAAGGTCTCCTCTTAGCCGCCTTCTTTCTAACGAAAACAACCTCAAATCCCTCAGCCTCTCTTCATAAGACCTGCCCTCCATACCAGGCAACATCCTGGTAAACCTCCTCTGTACCCTCTCCAATGCCTCCACATCTTTCTTATAATGTGGGGACCAGAACTGCACACAATACTCCAAGTGCGGCCGCACTAGAGTTTGGTACAGTTGCAACATGACGTTGCGGCTCCGAAATTCAATCCCCCTACCAATAAAAGCTAAGACTCCATATGCCTTCTTAACAACCTTATCGACTTGACTGCCTACTTTCAGGGATCTGTGCACATACACACCAAGATCCCTCTGTTCATCTAGACTACTAAGAATCCTACCATTTGCCCTATACTCTACACATTTATTATTTCTGCCATAGTGCATTACCTCACACTTTTCCACATTAAACTCCATTTGCCACCTCTCGGCCCAGCTCTGCAACTTGTCCAAGTCCCTCTGCAAACTATAACACCCCTCTTCACTATCTACCACTCCACCGACTTTAGTGTCATCTGCAAATTTACTAATCCATCCTTCAATACCCTCATCCAGATCATTTATAAAAATTACAAACAGCAGGGGCCCCAAAACAGACCCCTGAGGTACACCACTTGTCACCGAACTCCACGATGAATATCTCCCATCAACCACCACCCTCTGTCTTCTATCTGCTAGCCAATTCCTAATCCAATTAGCTAAATCACCCTCTATCCCATACATCTGCATTTTCTGCAGAAGTCTTCCATGGGCCACCTTATCAAACGCCTTACTAAAGTCCATATATACCACATCAACCGCCTTACCCCCATCCACCTCTTTGGTCACTTTCTCAAAAAACTCAGAGGTTAGTAAGGCACGACCTACCCTTCACAAAACCATGCTGACTATCCCCAATCAATTCATTTCTCTCTAAATAACTATAAATCCTATCCCTAATAATTCTCTCCAATACTTTGCCCACAAAGTTCTCCAGTAGGTAATAGACTCCAGAACCCTTTATTAGTCAAATTGCTTTGTGTATTAGAACATTGAACATTACAACGCAGTGCAGGCCCTTTGGCCCTCGATGTTGTGCTGACCTATGAAAGTAATGTAAAGCCTATCTAACTATTTCAATATCATCCATGTATTTATCCAATGACCATTTAAATACCCTTAATGTTGGCAAATCTACTGGTGTTGCAGGCAGGGCATTCCACACCCTTATTACTTTCTGAATAAAAAACCTACCTCTGACATCTGTCCTATATCTATCATCCCTCAATTTAAAGCTATGTCTCCTCGTGCTAGCCATCTCCATCCAAGAGAAAAGACTCTCATTATCCATCCTATCTAATCCTCTGATCATCTTTATATGTCTTTATTAAGTCACCTCTTAATCTTCTCTCTAATGAAAATGGCCTTAAGTCCTTCGGCCTTAAGTCCTTCAGCCTTTCCTCATAAGACTTTCCCACATTACCAGGCAACATCCTGGTAAATCTCCTCTGCATCTTTTCTGATGCTTCCACGTCCTTCCTATAATGTGGCAACTAGAACTGTACGCAATACTCCAAGTGCAGCCACACCAGTTTTGTACAGCTGCAACATAACCTCATGGTTCCGAAATTCAATCCCTCTACCAATAAAAGCTAACACACCATACGCCTTCTTAACAACCCTATCAACTTGGGTACCAACTTTCAGGGATCTATGCTCGTGGTCATAGATGACCACGATCTCTCTGCTCATCCACATTACTAAGTAATTTACCATTAGCCCAGTACTCTGTATTCTTGTTACTCTTTCCAAAGTGAATCATTTCGCGCTTAGAACATAAAATGTAGAACACCACAGCACAAACAGGCCCTTCGGCCCACAAGTTGTGCCAATCACATCTATGCCTACCAATCCACAGACCTATCTATAACCACCTATCCTATTAGTTCCCATTTTCTCATCCAGAAGTCTTTTAAAAGACCCCAGCGAGTTCACTCTACCACCTCCGACGGCAGCCGATTCCATTCACTCACCACCCTCTGAGTGAAAAACTTACCCCTAACATCTCCTCTGTATTTGTTTCCCTGCACCTTAAATCTGTGTCCTCTTGTAGTGACCATTTCAGCGCGGGGAAATAGCTTCTGAGAATCCACCCTATCTATTCCTCTCAACATTTTATAAATGCTTTTCTGCTTTAAACTCCATTTGCCACCCCTCAGCCCAGCTCTGCAGCTTATCTATGTCCCTTTGTAACCTGCAATATCCTTCTACACTGTCCACAACTCCAGTGACTTTAGTGTCAACCGCAAATTTACTAACCCATTCTTCTATGCCCTCGTTCCCAGGTCATTTATAAAAATAACAAACAGCAGTGGCCTAAACAGATCCTTGCGATGTGCCACTAGTAACTGAACTCCAGATGAATGTTTCCCATCAACCACCACCCTCTGTCTTCTATCAGCGAGCTAATTCCTAATCCAAATTGCGAAATCGCGCTCAATCCCATGCCTCTGTATCTTCTGCAATAGCTTATCATGAGGAACCTTATCAAACGCTTTACTGAAATTCATATATGCCACATCAACTGCTTTATCCTTATCCACCTCTTTGGTCACCTTCTCCAAGATCTCAATAAGGTTTGTGAGGCATGACCTACCCTTCACGAAACCTAAAATTAGGAACTTGTTCATCCCATCTGGTTAGACCCTAGCAAGCTCCCAACTGTCTTACTTGCTGAAATTATTTCTAATAATTTCCAAACAGGTCTTTGATGCCACAAACACAACACGGGAGCGGAGAGAAACCATTCTAAACTTTGCAGAACAGAATGAATACAAGGTTAGTTTGCTGTGATTGGTGGATTAGCTGTGCCTCGTGGCATTGCAAGGTTTTCCTCTGACATGCTGTGAACTTGAGGGGAAAGATCCTGTTGCATTTATCTCTTAATGTTTGCTATATTTGTTCTGATTCTGTGCCGTTTGCTCAATTTGTACAATGTACTTCAGCACAAAGCTCAGGTTGTCAACAAAGGGAAATGAAATGGATAGGAACTGGGATTCATACAGGGTAATGTAAAGATCCTGTACCATTGTGCCCTTCTATCTTGTTACTTCCTGCTATCTTTTTGTACACTCTAATTCCATTTTTATTTCACCATTTCCTTTCTATTTACTTCAGTTCTTCAAGTTGATAGGTTGCACCACGCATGAGTTGACAGCAGCCAGTAAGAATTTAGCAGCACCAATTTTAAATCCAACCGATTTATTTGATAGTAAATTTGCGAGCTTTCGACACTCTGTGTCTTTGTCAGGGAAATGCAGCGTTCTGGTCTGCAATAGCACACGTATCAACACAGACAGTCACAGATTGCTGATTAGAATGCGAATCCTTACATCGAACCTGCTATTCAAGTGTTAAAGTGGCTAACAATGTGTGTGAAGGGAATCCTGAGCATTGTTGGAGAATTGTGTATTTTCTCCAGACAGCACAGTAAGTGAGGTTTTTTGCTAACCCAGGCAAGTTACGGGGGTTACAGATAGTGTGTCATGAAGCCAAGATCCCTATTAAGACCGTCCTCATGTGTGCGGAACTTGGCTATCAGTCTCTGCTCAGCGACTCTGCCCTGTCGTGTGTCACGAAGGCCCCCTTGAAGAACATTTACCCGCAGGTCGGAGGCCGAATGCCCATGACTGCTGAAGTGTTCGCCCACAGGAAAGGAACTGTTTTGCCTGGTGATTGTTGAGCGATGCTCATTCATCCGCTGTCGTAGTGTCTGCATGGTCTCCCCAATGTACCATGCTTCGGGACATCCTTTCCTGCAACGTATTAGGTAGACAACGTTGGGCGAGTTGCAAGAGTATGTACCGTGTACCTGGTGAATGGTATCCTTACGTTTGATGATGTCGTCCATGTCTATGATCTGGCATGTCTTGCAGAAGTTGCTGTGGCAGGGTTGTGTGGTATTGTGGTTATTGTTCTCCTGAAGGTTGGGTAGTTTGCTGCGAACAATGATCTGTTTGAGCTTGTGCGGTTGTCTGAAAGCAAGAAGTGGGGGTGTGGGGATGGCCCTAGCGAGATGTTCATCGTCATCAATGATATATTGAAGACTCCGGAGAAGATGTCGTAGCTTCTCCGCTCCAGGGAAGTACTGGACAACAAAGTGTACTCTGTCCACTGTGTCCCGTGTTCGTCTTTTGAGGAGGTCAGTGCGGTTTATCGCTGTGGCATGTTGGAACTGTCGATCGATGAGTCGAGCACCATATCCTGTTCTCACGAGGGCATCCTTCAGCGTCTGGAGGTGTCTGTCACGATCCTCCTCATCTGAGCAAATTCTGTGTATACGGAGGGCTTGTCCATAGGGAATGGCTTCTTTAACGTGTCTAGGGTGGAAGCTGGAGAAGTGGAGCATTGTGAGGTTGTCTGTCGGTTTGCAGTACAGTGAGGTGCTGAGGTGGACTGTCCTTGATGGAGATGCGTGTGTCGAAGAATGCAACTGATTCTGGAGAATAGAACATGGTGAATCTGATGGTGGGATGGAACTTGTTGATATCATCATACAGTTGTTTCAATGATTGTTCACCATGAGTCCAAAGGAAAAATATGTCATCAGTGTATCTAGTATATAACCTTGGTTGAAGATCTTGTGTGGTGAAGAAGCATAGATCCCTGAAAGTAGGCAGTCAGGTCGAGAAGGTTGTTAGGAAGGCATATGGAGTCTTGGCTTTTATTGGTAGAGGGATTGAATTTCGGAGCCACAACGTCATGTTGCAACTGTACAAAACTCTAGTGCGGCCACACTTGGAGTATTGTGTGCAGTTCTGGTCCCCACGTTATATCGATCGAAACATTATATCTGATCGAAACATATAAGATGATTAGAGGTTTAGATAGGGTGCACAGTGATAGCCTTTTTCCTAGGACGGAAAAAGCTAGCACGAGGGGACACAGCTTTAAATTAAGGGGTGATAGTTATAGGACGGATATCAGAGGTAGGTTCTTTACCCAAAGGGTGGTTCGGGAGTGGAATGCCCTGCCTGCAGCAGTTGTAGATGCGCCAAGTTTGGTGGCGTTTAAGAGGTTAGTTGATAAGTATATGGAAGAGAAGGGAATGGTTTAGTTTGGAGGGGCATTGCTTTTTATATTGGTCGGCGCAACATCGAAGGCTAAAGGGCCTGTTCTGTGCTGTAATGTTCTATGTTCTATATTCTCAACTTGCGCTCAGGACGCAGACCAGCTGCAAAACTTTGCCAAGCAGATGAGATGAAGAAACTACACCATTTACATGCACACCGAGAACAGGAAACTTGAAAAACTCGGCATCGCCACCAGCAACAACCAAACCTCCCTTGGCACCACAGTCGAAAACAACACTACCGCGGGGAGGTCCATTGTTAACTTGTCAGACTACACACTTCAATCAGAGGAAATTGAAGTTCTCAGCCAATTTCTGTCCCACCACCAAAATGGACCCCATCAGTCTCGCAGCGGACACAGAGGAATTCATCAGGCGAATGAGGCTGTGTGAGTTCTTCCACAAACCCCAAGAGGCCAATAGCCATGAGACAGCTAATGAACCAGAACAGCCGACAGAGGGATCCGCAGTGCAGTAACCAAAGAGGAATGAATCCCATTGGACTCCTCCGGAAGGCCGCTGCCCCCGACTGGACATGTGTACCCAAGCCATCAGGAGGTGCGTGAACACCAGATTCATCAACCGCACTTACAAGACAGTCCCGAACATCACCCAAGCACAAAGCAAGGCCATCCGTGCTCTCAAGACCAACCACAACATTGTCATCAAACCAGCAGACAAAGGGGGCGCCACTGTCATACTGAACAGAACGGATTACTGTGAAGAAGTGTACCGACAACTAAACAATGAGAAACACTACAGACAGTTACCAGCAGATCCGACCAAAGAACACACTCATCAACTCAACACTCTGATCAAAACCTTTGATCCGGACCTTCAGAACATCCTCCAGGCTCTCATTCCACATACTCCCCGCATTGGAGATCTCTACTGCCTCCCAAAGATACACAAGGCAAACATACCCGGCCGTCCCATCGTATCGGGCAATGGGACCCTGTGTGAGAACCTCTCCGGCTATATCGAGGGCATCCTGAAACCCATTGTACAAAAAACCCCCAGCTTTTGTCTTGACACTACGAACTTCCTACAGAAACTCAGCACACATGGAGCAGTTGAACCAGGGACACTCCTTGTCACAATGGATGTCTCGGCGCTCTACACCAACATCCCCCACGACGATGGTATTGCTGCAACTGCCTCAGTACTCAATGCCAACAACTGCCAGTTTCTGGATGCAATTTTACAACTCATCCGCTTCATCTTGGACCACAATGTCTTCACCTTCAACAATCAGCTTTTCATCCAGACACACGGAACAGCCATGGGGACCAAATTTGCACCTCAGTATGCCAACATCTTCATGCACAGGTTCGAACAAGACTTCTTCACCACACGAGATCTTCAACCAAGGTTATATACTAGATACATTGATGACATCTTTTTCCTTTGGACTCATGGTGAACAATCATTGAAACAACTGTATGATGATATCAACAAGTTCCATCCCACCATCAGACTCACCATGGACTATTCTCCAGAATCAGTTGCATTCTTCGACACACGCATCTCCATCAAGGACGGTCACCTCAGCACCTCACTGTACCGCAAACCGACAGACAACCTCACAATGCTCCACTTCTCCAGCTTCCACCCTAGACACGTTAAGGAAGCCATTCCCTATGGACAAGCCCTCTGTATACACAGAATTTGCTCAGATGAGGAGGATCGTGACAGACACCTCCAGACGCTGAAGGATGCCCTCGTGAGAACAGGATATGGCGCTCGACTCATCGATCGACAGTTCTGACGTGCCACGGCGATAAACTGCACTGACCTCCTCAGAAGACGAACACGGGACACGGTGGACAGAGTACACTTTATTGTCCAGTACTTCCCCGGAGCGGAGAAGCTACGACATCTTCTCCGGAGTCTTCAACATATCATTGATGACGATGAACATCTCGCTAGGGCCATCCCCACACCCCCACTTCTTGCTTTCAGACAACCGCACAAGCTCAAACAGATCATTGTTCGCAGCAAACTACCAACCTTCAGGAGAACAGTGACCACAATACCACACAACCCTGCCACACCAACCTCTGCAAGACGTGCCAGATCATAGACATGGACGACATCATCAAACGTAAGGATACCATTCACCAGGTACACGGTACATACTCTTGCAACTCGGCCAACGTTGTCTACCTGATCCTTTTGAAGAAAGGATGTCCCGAAGCATGGTACGTTGGGGAGACCATGCAGACATTACGACAGCGGATGAATGAGCATCGCTCAACAATCACCAGGCAAAACAGTTCCCTTCCTGTGGGCGAACACTTCAGCAGTCATGGGCATTTGGTCTCTGACCTGCGGGTAAATGTTCTTCAAGGAGGCCTTTGTGACACACAACAGCGCAGAGTCGCTGAGCAGAGACTGATAGCCAAGTTCTGCACACATGAGGACGGTCTTAACAGGGATCTTGGCTTCATGACACACTATCTGTAACCCCCGTAACTTGCCTGGATTAGCAAAAAACCTCACTTACTGTGCTGTCTGGAGAAAATACACAATTCTCTCACCAATGCTCAGCATTCCCTTCACACACATTTAGCCACTTTAACACTTGAATAGCAGGTTAGATGTAAGGATTCGCATTCTAATCCGCAATCTGTGACTGTCTGTGTTGAAAATGTGTGCTATTGCAGACCAGAACACTGCATTTGCCTGACAAAGACACAGAATGTCGAAAGCTCGCAAATTTACTATCAAATAAATTGGTTGGATTTAAAATTGGTGTTGCTAAATTCTTACTGAGTTCTTACTACCCCAGTCCAACACCAGCATCTCTACATCTTGACAGCAGCCACCAGACCTGCCCTTCTACTACCAGGCCCAAATATTCCTTATCAATTGTGAAATATACTTTGCCTTTTTCTTTCTCACCATTCTTTTGATATAATCTATCCATCCAAAGTCCAGGACAAAGTATCTCTTCAAACTGGTGCAGCCATTGTAATGTCCCCAGGAGGGACAAGAAGGAAAATGGTAGAGAATGGGCTGATGTGCTTAACCTCCTCTTCAGTTGTGTCTGTATTTTGAGCTTGTGTGTGTTTGTCCTTCAGTCTGGCCAGCTTGTAACTGAAGCCTTTAATTTTATTCATTTTATGGATGTTGACCATGCTGATTATCCATTCCTATTTGAGAAGGTGTTGGAGAACCACCACTTTGAGTAAATTGAGTCATTTCAGAGGAATGTGGAGCCAATTATGGGACTGGAGTGACATGCATTCCAGATAGGCAATGACGGCAGATTTCCTTCCCTGAAAGACGTTAGAGAATTGGATTTATTCTTACAGCAATCCAATAGTTATATCCTCACCATTACTGATATTTGATTTTACTTAAGAGAAGTTGATTGCATTAACTGCTTTTGTGGGATTTGAACTCTGATCTCCATTTATTAGCAGCAGTAGGTGTGACTTGCCTGTGTCTATGTGCGTGCAAGTATAGAACATAGAACAATACAGCACAAACAGGCCCTTCAGCCCACGAGTTGCGCCGATCACATCTATCAATCCACAGACCTATCTATAACCCCCTATCCTATTCTCTTCCATATACTCATCCAGAAGTCTCTTAAAAGACCCCAGTGAGTTTGCCTCGACGACCTCCGACGGCAGTCGGTTCCATTCACTCACCACCCTCTGAGTGAAAAACCTACCCCTGACATCTCCTTTGTATTTGCTTCCCTGCACCGTAAATCTGTGTCCTCTCATAGTGACCATTTCAGCTCGGGGAAATAGTCTCTGAGAGTCCTCCCTATCTATTCCTCTCAACATTTTATAAACCTCTATCAGGTCGCCTCTCAACCTACGTCGCTCCAGTGAGAAGAGTCCCAGCTCCCTTAACCTATCTTCATAAGGCCTGCCTCTCAATCCAGGCAGCATCTTTGTAAATCGCCTCTACATCCTTCCTATAATGAGGCGACCAGAACGGTGCACAATATTCCAAGTGGGGTCTGACAAGAGTCTTATAGAGCTGCATCATTACCTCCTGACTCCTAAACTCTATTCCTCGATTAATGAAGGCCAGTACACAGTACGCCTTCTTGACCACTTCCTCCACCTGTGAGGCCAATTTAAGAGTCCTATGGACCCGGACCCTGAGATCCTTCTGCTCTACAACACAGCTAAGACTCCTACCCCTTTATATTGTACTTCTTCATCCCATTATTCCTGCCAAAATGGACCACTACACATTTATCTGCGTTGAAGTCCATCTGCCACTTCTCCTCCCAGTCTTGCATCCTGTCTATGTCCCGCTGCAAATTTTGGCATCCCTCCAGACCATCCACAACACCACTGACCTTTGTATCGTCGGCGAACTTGCTAACCCATCCCTCCACTTCCTCATCCAGGTCATTTATGAAAATGACAAACAGCAGGGGTCCCAGAACAGATCCCTGGGGCATCCACTGGTTACCGACCTCCATGCAGAACAAGACACATCCACAACCACACTCTGCCTTCTGCCGGCAAGCCAGTTTTGGATCCACGAGGCCAAAGCCCCTTGGATCCCATGCCCTCTCACCTTCTCAAGAAGCCTTGCATGTGGGACCTTATCAAACGCCTTACTAAAGTCCATGTACACTACGTCCACCGCCCTTCCTTCGTCAATGTGTTCAGTCACATTTTCGAAGAACTCAACTAGGCTCGTAAGGCATGACCTGCCCTTAATAAAACCATGCTGACTATTTCTGGTCAGTCCAAACTTCTCCAAATGTTCACAAATCTTATCCCTCAGAAGCCCCTCCATCAGCTTACCAACTTATTGGGGTCTGTTTTGGGGCCCCTGCTGTTTGTAATTTTTATAAACGATCTGGATGAAGGTATTGAAGGATGGATTAGTAAATTTGTGGATGACACCAAAGTCGGTGGAGTGGTAGATAGTGAAGAGGGGTGTTATAGTTTGCAGAGAGACTTGGACAAGTTGCAGAGCTGGGCTGAGAGGTGGCAAATGGAATTTAATGTGGAAAAGTGTGAGGTAATGCACTTTGGCAGGAATTATAAATGTGTAGAGTATAGGGCTAATGGTAGGATTCTTAATAGTGTTGATGAACAGAGGGATCTTGGTGTATATGTGCATAGATCCCTGAAAGTAGGCAGTCGAGTCGATAAGGTTGTCAAGAAGGCATATGGAGTCTTATTGGTAGGGGGATTGAATCTTACTTTTATTGGTAGGGGGATTGAATTTAGGAGCCGCAACGTCATGTTGCAACTGTACAAAACTCTAGTGCGGCCGCACTTGGGAGTATTGTGTGCAGTTCTGGTCCCCCCATTATAAGAAAGATGTGGAGGCATTGGAGAGGGTACAGAGGAGGTTTACCAGGATGTTGCCTGGTATGGAGGGCAGGTCTTATGAAGAGAGGCTGAGGGATTTGAGGTTGTTTTCGTTAGAAAGGAGGTGGCTAAGAGGGGACCTTATGGAAACATATAAGATGATTAGAGGTTTAGATAGGGTGGACAGTGATAGCCTTTTTCCTAGGATGGAAAAAGCTAGCACGAGGGGGCACAGCTTTAAATTAAGGGGTGATAGTTATAGGACGGATATCAGAGGTAGGTTCTTTACCCAGAGGGTGGTTAGGGAGTGGAATGCCCTGCCTGCGGCAGTTGTAGATGCGCCAAGTTTGGTGGCGTTTAAGAGGTTATTTGATAAGTTTATGGAAGAGAAGGGAATGGTTTAGTTTGGAGGGTCATTGCTTTTTTTTTCATAATTGGTCGGCGCAACATCGAAGGCCGAAGGGCCTGTTCTGCGCTGTAATGTTCTATTAACCACTGAAGTCAAACTCACTGGTCGGTAATTTCCTGGACTTTCCCTGTTCCCTTTCTTAAAGATAGGAACCACATCCGCAATCCTCCAATCCTCCGGAACGTCTCCCATTTCCATGGACAGTATAGCCATGCTGCAAATGATTGACTGCATTAATTCTACAGGTCCACCATCCAAACTGGCAGTCTTTGAATAGTGTGAAAAATCGATCCACTCAATCAATGGCAGATCCTATAACCATTGTAATGAAACATGCAAAAACATCTTTTGCAATACAACATAGAAAAACTACAGCAGAAGCAGGCCATTCGGCCCACAAGTTCATGATATCCCTACCTGCTAGGCTTATCTGTAACCCTCAATCCTATTAAATTCCATGTACTCATCCAGACATCTCTTAAAAGACCCTATCGAATTTGCCTCCACCACTACTGATGGCAACCAATTCCACTCACCCACCACCCTCTGAGTGAAAAACTTACCCCTGACATCTTCTCTATACTTGCTCCCCATCACCCTAAACATAGAACATAGAACATTACAGCACAGAACAGGCCCTTCGGCCTTCGATGTTGTGCCGACCAAAATAAAAAGCAATGCCCCTCCAAACTAAACCATTCCCTTCTTTTCCATATACTTATCAACTAACCTCTTAAACGCCACCAAACTTGGCGCATCTACAACTGCTGCAGGCAGGGCATTCCACTCCCGAACCACCCTTTGGGTAAAGAACCTACCTCTGATATCCGTCATATAACTATCACCCCTTAATTTAAAGCTGTGTCCCCTCGTGCTAGCTTTCTCCATCATAGGAAAAAGGCTATCACTGTCCACCCTATCTAAACCTCTAATCATCTTATATGTTTCGATAAGGTCTCCTCTTAGCCGCCTCATTTCTAACGAAAACAACCTCAAATCCCTCAGCCTCTCCTCATAAGACCTGCCCTCCATACCAGGCAACATCCTGGTAAACGTCCTCTGTACCCTCTCCAATGCCTCCACATCTTTCTTATAATGTGGGGACCAGAACTGCACACAATACTCCAAGTGCGGCAGCACTAGAGTTTTGTACAGTTGCAACATGACGTTGCGGCTCCGAAATTCAATCCCCCTACCAATAAAAGCTAAGACTCCATATGCCTTCTTAACAACTTTATCCACTTGACTGCCTACTTTCAGGATCTATTGACACATACACCAAGATCCTTCTGTTCCTCAACACTATTAAGAGCCCTACCATTAGCCTTATACTCTACACATTTATTGTTCCTGCCAAAGTGCATTACCTCACACTTTTCCACATTAAACTCCATTTGCCACCTCTCGGCCCAGCTCTGCAACTTGTCCAAGTCACTCTGTAAACTATACCACCCCTCTTCACTATCAACCACTCCACCAACTTTAGTGTCATCTGCAAATTTACTGATCCATCCCTCAATACCCTCATCCAGATCATTTATAAAATTACAAACAGCAGGGGCCCCAAAACAGACCCCTGAGGCACACCACTCGTCACCGAACTCCACGATGAATATCTCCCATCAACCACCAATATCTCCCATCAACCACCTGTGTCCTCTCGTAGCAACCATTTCAGCTTAGGGAAAAAGCTTCTGAGAATCCACCCGATCTATACCTCTGAACATCTTATAAACCTCCATCAGGTTGCCTCTCAATCTTCGTCTCTCCAAGGAGAAAAGACCGAACTCCCTCAACCTGTCTTCATAAGGCATGCCACCCAACCCAGGCAACATCCTTGTAAATCTCCTCTGCACCCTTTCAATTGCTTCCACATCGTTCCTATCGTGAGGTGACCAAAACTGAGCACAGTACTCCAAGTGTGGTCTGACAGGGGCCTTATAAAGCTGTAGCATTACCTCCTGACTCCTAAGCTCAATTCCTCGATTGAAGGCCAGTACACCATATGCCTTCTTGACCACATCCTCCACCTGTGAGGCTGATTTAGGAATCCTATGGACCTGACTCCAAGGTCCTCCTGATCCTCAACACTGCTAAGACTCCTACCCTTGATATTGTACTCCTTCATCCCATCTGACCTGCCAAAATGGACCATTACACATTTATCCGGGTTGAAGTCCATCTGCCACTTCTTCACCCAGTCTTGCATCCTATCTGTGTCATGCTGCAACTTCTGACATCCCTCCAGACTATCCACAACACCACCAACCTTTGTCATTGGCAAACTTACAAACCCATCCCTCCACTTCCTCATCCAGGTCATTTACAAAAATGACAAACAGCACATGTCCTAGAACAGATCCGTGGGGCACTCTGCTGGCGACCAACCTCCATGCAGAAAAAGACCCATCCCCAACCACTCTTTGCCTTCTGCAGGCAAGCCAGTTCTGGATCCACAAGGCAACAGCCCCTTGGATCCCATGCCCTCTCACTTTCTCAAGAAGTCTTGCATGGGGGACCTTATCAAATGCCTTGCTGAAGTTCGTATAGACTACATCTACCACTCTTCCTTCGTCAATGTGTTCAGTCACATTTTCAAAGAATGCAATTAGGCTTGTAAGGCACAACCTGCCTTTGACAAAGCCATGCTGACTACTTTTGAACAGACTGAACTTCTCTAAATGTTCATAAATCCTGTCCAGGATCTTGTTCAGGATCTTCTCCATCAACTTACCAACCACTAAGGTTAGACTCACCGGTTGGTAATTTCCCAGGCTACTTCTATTCCCTTTCTTGAATATAGGAATCACATCCGCAATCCTCTGGAACCTCTCCCGTCTCCATTGATGACACAAAGATCATCGCCAGAGGTTCTGCAATCCCTTCCCTCACCTCCCACAGTAACCTGAGGTACATCCCATCCAGTTCCAGCAACCTATTTATCTTGATGCTATTCAAAATTTCCAACACATCCTCTTTCTTAATGTCCACATACTCAATCTTTTCACTCTGCCGCAAACCTGCAGTACAACCACCCAGATCTTTTTCCACCATGTATATCAAGATAAAGTATTCATTAAACATCTCTGCTATTTCTACCGGTTCTGTACAAACTTTCCCACCTTCACATTTTATAGTTCCTATTCCTTCACTTCTCATCCTTTTACTTTTCACATATTTGTAGAAGGCCTTGGGGTTTTCCTTAATCTTACCTGCCAAGGCCTTCTCATGATCCCTTCTGGCTCTCCTAATTTCCTTCTTAAGTTCCTTCCTACAAGACGTATACTCCTCTACATCCCTAACATCGCCTAGCTCTCTGAATCTTTTGTAAGCTTTTCTTTTTGTCTAGGTTCATTACAACTTCTATGCAGCATGGTTCCCGGCTTTCTAGTAACTCTTGACTGAACCCTTCAGCTAGCAGAGGCTGGAGGTGCTGGAAAAGTTAATGGTGCTGATACATTGCAGGAATGTACCACTTTCTTCAAATGAGAGGTCCAGTTAGATACAAATCAGCTGGTGATGATGATACAGGAATCACAGTTAGACACTGTAAACTTGGTCATTTATGGTATGACTACAGAAAAAAATGCTGTTGAAAGTACTAGATTTTTGTTAAAAAAAAACAAGTGGTTTATTATTGCCCAAATCTGATTCCAGCCTCAGACACAGATTTCATCATCAGGCTCTCAAGGGGGACTTTACACCAGCTCATGATCATTTTGTTAAAGATTGCAATAAATTAGTTGGAAAGTAGTTGTAGAAACAATGTGTTCAGTTTGTACTTCTGTGAATGAATGTGGGTCAGTATAGTTGACCTAAAAACAGCTGAGAGAATTGTACAATTATACAGTTGCAGACAGTGTTTAGAAAAGAAGATTTTAAAGGGTGGAGAGAATGAATGGAGGGTGGAATATTAAAGGATTCGGGGCATGAGGGGGAGAGTGGGATTAAACTGGGTAGGGTATTATTTAAAGGTCTGAGGAGTGAAGGGAAAAGTGTGATTAGATTTGCATATTTAGAGGTGTGGGGAGTGAGGGGGAGAGTAGGATTAGACTGAAATGGAAAGATTAAGCTGTAAGAATTTGTTTTTTTTCCACTTCTTATCATTAATTTTCTGATCCATTTTGTGGTCCAAGGTATTCTTTGTGGAATCGGTGTGTGAAGACCCGGAGGTTATTGAGACAAACATTGTGGTAAGTTACAGAATGAAAGCTCTGAGATTTTTTTAATGCACTTGTTTTGGATGGTAATGATTTAATTTGTAATTCAGCTGGAATTGGATTGGTTTTCAGCTGTGTTAATACTAGTTTTGACATCTGGATTGTCCTTCACTTGAGTGCTCCCAAGTTTGTCTGAGATTGAGTAGGTGCTGGAGAAAATCAGTGCAGCAAAATCACTGTTTCTGTTGTTTCAATTGTCTGTTTGAAAGTGTCAAAAGCAGAGATTTACCAGTTTCTATGGCAACATGAATGCTTAGTATTTATGTGTGCAAAATATGAAGTCATATTTTCACTATAACACTGGATTTTCAGAGTTCCCATTTATTTTTCTGTTACTGTGAATATTGTTGGTTTCCTCAGTCTAAAGCACATTACTAACAGCTATATTTCACTGTATTTAGCAAGTCAAACTGGGCAGCCCAGACTACAGCGACTGTAACAATGATGAAGCGATATCCGACTTCCTAAAAAGGATAGAGTGTTACCAAAACACGTATGAGCCTTTGGATGAAGTGTCAGATAAGTACGTTAGCCTTCCTTCCTGTATGTTACCAATAGACGACACAAAGGCATATCAGCCAGTGAGTCTGAGCACACACTGCACTTCGTGCGCTCTTTAATATCCCACCCAGTCTAATCCCACTCTCCCTCTCACTCCCCGCATCTCACAGTTCCCGTCATTCCCCGCATCCTTTAATATCCCATTCAATCTGATCCCACTCTCCCCCTCACTCCTCGCACCCTTTAATATCCCACCCAGTCTAATGCCACTCTCGTCCTCACTCCCTGCACCGTTAATATCGCATCCAGATTTACATCCTGGGAAATCTCTTCTGCACCCTTTCCAATGCATCAACATCCTTCTGGTAGTTTGGCAACCAAATTGTACACACTGCTCCAAATGCGGCCTAACCAAAGTCTTATACAGCTGCAACATGATTTTCCAATTCCTATACTCAGTGCCCTCATCAATGGAGGCCAGCATGCCATCTGTCTTCTTGACCACCTTGTCCAGCTGAGTTGCCAACTTCAGGGAACTGTGAATCTGCATGCCTAAATCTCTCTGTATGCTAATATTTTTAAAGTCTCTACCATTTACGATATACTTTCTTCCTGCAGTTGACCATCCAAATTGCATCACCTCACATTTATCTGGGTTAAATTTCATCTGCCTTCTTTTGGCCTAGGTCTCCAGTTGGTTTATATCCTGCTGCATCCTCTGACAATCCTCCTCACTAACAGCCTCTCACCAATTTTTGTATCATTTGCAAATTTACTAATCAGACCACCTGCATTTTTCTCCAAATCATTTATTTATATATAAACAGAGGCCCAACACCGATCCTTGTGGAACATCATTTGTCACAGACCTCCAGTTAGAAAAGTACCTTCCACTGTTACTCTCGGCTTTCTATGCCCAAGCTGGTTTTGTGTCCATTTTACCAGATCACCTCAGATCCCATCTAACTTCACCTTCTCTATCAGCCTCCCAAGGGGAACTTTATCGAAGACTTTACTGAAGTCTATTGTACAACACCCACTGTCCTGCCCTGGACAATTTTTATTTTCACTTCCTCAAAGAACTCCCATCAAGTTTGTGTGACATGACCTCCCCTTCATAAAAGCATGCTGCCTATCGCCAATAAGCTTATTCTCTTCCAGATGTCAGTACATCCTGTCCCTAAGAATCTTCTCCAATAATTTCCCCACTGCTAGTGTAAGACTCTGTGCTTGTAATTTCCCAGATTATCTCTTCTGTCCTCCTTAAACAGAGGAACAATGTTAGCTGCTCTCCAGTCCTCTGGCAGCTCATCAGCGGCTGAAGGGGATACAAAGATGTTTGCCTATAGCCTCAGCAATTTCTTCTCTTGCCTCTCTCTGTATTTTGGGATAGAATATCTAGTCCTGAGAACTTGTCCACCTTGATGTTGTTCAAAACCACCAATACCTCTCTTTATTTCAACATGTCCTAGAATGTCAACATCCTCCTTTCTACATGCACCATCCACCACATCTTTTTCCTTTGTGAATACTGATGCAAAGTATTTGTTAAGGACCTCATTTAGCTCCACACACACATTCCTTCCGCTGTCCTTGAGTGGACCCATCTTTTCCTTAGTGCTCCTCTTTGGATTCTCCTTAATCCTGCCTGCGAAGGATATTACATGGCCTCCTTTAGCCCTCCTAAGTTCCTATTTAATCTCTTTCCTGCAACCTTTGTTTTCCTTGAGCCTTTTCCATTTTCAATTTCCTGAAATTTATGTATGTCCCCTTTTTCACTAACCTTACAATCTCTCTTGTCATCCAAGATTCCAAAATCTTACCGTCTTTATCCTTCATTTTTACAGAGAGATACTCATCCTGAATTGTTAACAACTGACTTTTAAAAGACTGCCACATATCAGATGTGGATTTACATTCAAACAGCCGCCACCAGTCTACATTCCCTAGCTCCTACCTAATACTGTCGTAGTTAACCTAGTACTTTCACTCTGAGTACTATATTCTTTTCTACAAGTATTTTGAACTTTATAGAATTGTGATCACTGTTCCCAAAATGGTCTCCCATAAGACATCAATCACCTGTCCAGGCTCAGTTCCCAGAATCGGGTTAAGATAGCCCCTTCCCGAGTTGGACTATTTACATATTGCCTCAACAAGTACTTTTGGACACATTAAACAAACTCTGCCTCATCCAAGCCCTGGCACCAAAGGAATCCCAGTTTATGTTGGGAAGTTAAAATCTCCCATTACAACAACCCTGTTGTTTTTACATCTTTCCATAATCTGCTGACATCTCAGTTCCTCCTCTTCACGCTGTTTGAATGTGAGCGTGTGTTGTTTTTATTTATTTTGAATATTTCTTTTTCCTAAAGGGATTTGTCTTTTAGGAGGTCTGCAGTACAACCACAACAGTGTGATTGCACCACTCCTGTTCCTGAGTATGGCCACCAAGGTGTCCTCCCTTTGTATGGTTGTGATATTCTCCCTAAACCAACATCCCATCTCTTTTGTCACCCTCACTATCTCACCCTTCAGGACCTGACATGATTCATCCCTCCAAAGTTGCCCCCTTCATAGCTCCTGTTAAGGCTCCATCCTTTTGGCACTGCCATGGCACATTAATGATGCCAAGCTGGGCTGTCTGGTGGCCACAGAGTGCCCCCACCAGGTGGGCACTGTCCAATGGGCACTACCCAGCCATGCCTCTGACCACCTAGCAGCTTCAGTGATCTCTGAGTGTCCTGGTGTAACCATTGCGCCAGGTCTCTGCCAGTGAAGATCAGTTGTGATTCTAGCCATTATAGTGCCATGACTAAAAGTTGGAGAATTCTGTGCGCTGGGATTTGAACGGGCCATGCATATTTAAATGCTACCTTAAATATGCTAATCTTGGGCACAATTCAGTTCCTACCATTGGGAAGTGACAGGGAGACTTGCAAACTGGTTTAGTGCCAAGTGCAAAAGGGATTTTCAGGACATAGAACATAAAACAGTGCAGCACAGCATAGGCCTTTCGTCCCTCAATGTTGTGCCGAGCTATGTCCAATCCTAAGATGAAGCTATCCCACTCCCTATCATTTTGATGTGCTCCATGTGCCTATCCAGTAATTGCTTCAAAGTTCCTAAGGACTAATGGTGATGTACTCGTGGTGTGGTCAGAGAATTTCTGTCACTGTTTGAGTGTGAACATGTGTTGCTTTTATTTATTTTGAATATTTCTTTTCCTCAAAGGGATTTGTCTTTTATTAAAATCATGGATGTTGGGCGGCGATATCTTGTCAATCATGTACTAGATCATATACAAAGCAAAATTGTTTACTACCTCATGAACATCCATATAACTCCACGCTCCATCTACCTCTGTCGCCATGGTGAGAGTGAACTGAACTTGAAGGGCAGGATAGGTGGTGATTCGGGCCTTTCTCATCGAGGCAAACAGGTGAGTTCACAGCTGCTACTGAACACTAGAGTGCACTATTCAAAACGTCCCGAGCAGAGCAGGAATGAGACGGTGTTAGTAATGGGTGATTTCAATCTGCATATTGACTGGGCGATGCAAGTCAGACACAGCAGGCTGGAGGAAGAGTTTTTGGAATGCTGTAGGGATGAGTTCCTTGAACAGCATGCTATCTTGGATCTGGTACTATGTAATGAGGTAGGTAGAATTCAGGATATTCGTGTCAGGGATCCTCTAGGGATGAGTGATCATAGTATGTTAGAATTTATGATGCAAATGGAGGATGAGGTAGTAGAGTCCCAGACCTGTGTACTATGTTTGAACAGAGGGGACTATAATAGGATGAGAGAGGAATTGGCGACTGTGGATTGGAGGAATGCGTTGGTTGGTAGGACGGCTGAGGAACAGTGGGGGATTTTTAAAGAAATCTTTTTCGGTTTTCAGCAAAAATATATTCCAATGATAAAGGAGGACTGTAGGAGAAGGGAAAATCAGCCGTAGTTCTCCAGGGAAATTAAGGAAAGTATTAAATCAAAAGCTGAGGCGTTCAGAATAGTGGGCAATCAGAGAATTGGGAAAGTTTCAAACAACAGCAAAGAATGACTAAAAAGGTGATTTAAAAAAGGAGATGGAATATGAGGATAAACTAGCTCGAAATATCGAAAAGGACAGTAAGAGTTTTTATAAATAAAGAATGGGAGGATGGCCAGAGTTAGTGTTGGACCCTTGGAGGATGAAAGGGGTGGTTTAATGGTGGATGACAGGGATATTGCGGAGATCTTGAATAAGTTTTTTGTGTCGGTCTTTACGGAGGAGGACGTAAATAGCTTGCTCGAAATTAAGGATAGAAAGGTGGTAGGAGATGAGGTCTTTGATGAGATTACAGTCACTAGAGAGGTGATGCTTGGTAGGCTAATGGGGCTGAGGGCAGATAAGTTCCCGGGACTGGATGAAATGCATCCCAGGGTCCTCAAGGAAACGGCAGAGACGATAGCGGATGCCCTGGTAATTATTTTTCAGAATTCGCTAGACTCCGGAAAAGTGTCGGAAGATTGGAAAACGGCTAATGTTACACCGCTGTTTAAAAAACATAGCAGACAGAAGGCAGGGAATTATACGCTGGTTAGTTTAACGTCTATAGTCGGAAAAATGCTTGAATCTGTAATCAAAGCAGAAATAACGAGGCACCTGGATATTTTTTTTTAAGAGCAACACAACACGGGAAACAGGCCCTTCGGCCCAACGAGCCCGCGCCGCCATCATAACTATATATAACAATTCCATTATCCTGTTCTAATTTTAGGTTATTCCTAATATGGAAGAGTCTCAATGTAGGGACAATTTGTTTCCCAATCAGCCTAAGAGCGAATTTTTGGGATGTGGGAGGAAACCGGAGCGCCCGGAGAAAACCCACGCAACCACGGGGAGAACGCGCAAACTCCCGCAGACACCGGCCCAATTCCAAGTGTCTGCACAGCTACAGCGATAGTCACTGAGCTGTCATGGTGCCCTTCAGATGGTCTAGATAAAGCACTCATTTACGACATGAAGCACCAGGCAACCCATGAATCAACATCCAAGAGCTGTCCTCGCACCACCTGCCGAATGCATGCTCCTTGTTGGTCAAGTTGGACCGAATTACCTGTGGGAAAAAAAGCCATAGTTAAACAGTCCTACTATATCCCTCTATCTGCATACCGCTCATGTGGCTGTCCAAGAGACCCTTAAACAGCCCTAGCGTGCCTGCTCCCATCACCTTACTCGGCAGTGCATTCCACACCCCCACTACCCTTTGTGTGAAAAATTGCCCTCTAATATTCATCTTATACATAGCCCCCCTCACCCTAAGGCCATGACCCCTCGTCCTATCCATTTCTGAAGGTGGAAAAAGTTTACCACCATTTACTCTATCTATACCCCTTATAATCTTATACACCTCTATTAGATCCCCTCTAAGCCGAAGTCTTTCAAGGGAAAACAACCCCAGTCTATTTAATCGTTCCTCATAAGACAGTCCTTCCATACCAGGCAGCATCCTGGTAAACCTCCTCTGCACTCTATGAACGGTTTGATCAGGCAGACGCAGCACAGATTCGTTAAGGGGAAGTCGTGCTTGATGAATTTATTGGAGTTCTGTGAGGAAGTGACTAGTGCGGTAGATAGAGGGGAACCGGTAGATGTGGTGTTTTTGGATTTCCAAAAAGTGTTTGATAAGGTGCCTCACAAAAGATTGCTGCAGAAGGTTAGGGTGCAGGGAGTTGGAGGTAGGGTGTTAGACTGGATAGAGGATTGGTTGTCTAATAGGAAGCAGAGGGTAGGTATTAATGGGTGCTATTCTGATTGGCAGCTGGTGACTAGTGGAGTGCCCCAGGGATCGGTGCTGGGGCCTCAACTATTTACCATTTACATAGATGATCTGGAGGAAGGGGCTGAGTGCAGGGTGACGAAATTTGCTGATGACACGAAGATGAGTGGAAAAGCAAATTGCGTGGAGGGTGTGGAAAGCCTGCAGAGGGATCTGGATAGGTTGAGTGAGTGGGCGAGGACCTGGCAGATGGAGTATAATGTTAGCAAGTGTGAGGTTATCCACTTTGGTAAGAATAACGGTAGGAAGGATTACTATTTAAATGGAGAAAAGCTGCAGCATGCGACGGTGCAGAGGGACCTGGGGGTCCTTGAGCACAAATCGCAAAAACATAGTATGCAGGTGCAGCAGGTGATTAAGAAGGCGAATGCGATGTTGGCCTTTATAGCGAGGGGGATAGAATATAAAAGTAGGGAGGTCCTGTTGCAACTGTATAGGATGCTGGTGAGGCCGCAGCTGGAGTACTGTGTGCAGTTTTGGTCGCCGCATTCGAGGAAGGATATATTGGCCTTGAAGGGGGTGCAGAGAAGGTTCACTAGGCTGATACCAGAGAAGAGAGCGTTGAATTATGAGGAGAGACTGAATAGGCAAGGTTTGTACTCTTTGGAGTTTAGAAGGCTGAGAGGGGATCTTATAGAGACGTATAAGATAATGAAGGGGATGGATAGGGTAGAGGTTGAGAGACTCGTCTTGCTATCTTTGCGAAGCGGGAATAGGGGGCACAGCCTCAAGATTAGGTGGGAGTTCAGATCGGAGTTGTGGAGGGCTTTCTTCACACAAAGGGTGGTGAATCTTTGGAATTCTCTGCCTGATGAGGTGGTGGAGGCTTCCTCACTGAATATTTTTAGGTCAAGAGTGGATAGGTTTTTGACTGACAGGGGAATTAAAGGTTATGGGGAGAAAGCGGAAAAGTGGAACTGAACCACTACAGATCAGTAACCAGTGGAGTGCCCCAGGGATCTGTTCTGGGACCCCTGCTGTTTGTCATTTTCATAAATGACCTGGATGAGGAAGTGGAGGGATGGGTTAGCAAGTTCGCCGACGATACAAAGATCGGTGGTGTTGTGGATGGTCTGGAGGGATGCCAAAAGTTGCAGCGGGACATAGACAGGATGCAAGACTGGGCGGAGAAGTGGCAGATGGACTTCAACACAGATAAATGTGTAGTGGTCCATTTTAGCAGGAATAATGGGATGAAGGAGTACAATATAAGGGATAGGAGTCTTAGCTGTGTTGTAGAGCAGAAGGATCTCGGGGTCCGGGTCCATAGGACTCTGACGAAGGAAGAGCAGTGGACGTGGTGTACATGGACTTCAGCAAGGCATTTGACAAGGTCCCCCATGCAAGACTTCTTGAGAAGATGAGAGGACATGGGATCCAAGGGGCTTTGGCCTTGTGGATCCAGAACTGGCTTGCCTGCAGAAGGCAGAGGGTGGTTGTGGATGGCTCTTTTTCTGCATGGAGGTCGGTCACCAGTGGAGTGCCCCAGGGATCTGTTCTAGGACCCTTGCTGTTTGTCATTTTCATAAATGACCTGGATGAGGAAGTGGGGGGATGGGTGAGTAAGTTCGCCGATGACACGAAGGTCGGTGGTGTTTTGGATGGTCTGGAGGGATGTCAAAAGTTGCAGCATGACATCGACAGGATGCAAGACTGGGCAGAGAAGTGGCAGATGGATTTCAACGCGGATAAATGTGTTGTGGTCCATTTTGGCAGATCCAACGGGATGAATGAGTACACTATCAAAGGTAGGAGTCTTAGCTGTGTGGAAGAGCAGAGGGATCTTGGGGTCCGGGTCCATAAGACTCTCAAATCGGCCTCCCAGGTGGAGGATGTGGTTAAGAAAGCTTATGGTGTACTGGCCTTCATTCATCGAGGGATTGAGTTCAGGAGTCAGGAGGTAATGCTGCAGCTTTATAGGACCCTTGTCAGACCACACTTGGAGTACTGTGCGCAGTTCTGGTCGCCTCACTATAGGAAGGACGTGGAAGCTATTGAAAGGGTGCAGAGGAGATTTACAAGGATGTTGCCTGGATTGGGAGGCATGCCTTATGAAGACAGGTTGAGGGAGCTGGGACTGTTCTCCCTGGAGAGACGAAGGTTGAGAGGCGACCTGATAGAGGTTTACAAGATGTTGAGAGGAATAGATAGGGTGGACTCTCAGAGACTATTTCCCAGGGCTGAAATGGTTGCGACGAGAGGGCACAGATTTAAGGTGCAGGGAAGCAAGTACAGAGGGGATGCTAGGGGAAAGTTTTTCACTCAGAGGGTGGTGAGTGAATGGAATCGGCTGCCGTCGGTGGTGGTCGAGGCGAACTCGTTGGGGTCTTTTAAAAGACTTCTGGATGAGTATATGGGATCCAGTGGGATTGGGGTTTATAGATAGGTCTATGGCTGGGTAGGTTTTGATGTGTTCGGCACAACTTGTGGGCCGAAGGGCCTGTTTGTGCTGTGGTGTTCTATGTTCTAAATCGGCCTCGCAGGTGGAGGAAGTGGTCAAGAAGGTGTACGGTGTACTGGCCTTCATTAATCGAGGAATTGAGTTCAGGAGGTAATGATGCAGCTCTATAAGACTCTTGTCAGACCCCACTTGGAGTATTGTGCGCAGTTCTGGTCGCCTCATTATAGGAAGGATGTAGAGGCTATTGAGAGAGTTCAGAGGAGATTTACAAGGATGCTGCCTGGATTGGGAGGCAGGCCTTATGAAGATAGGTTGAGGGAGCTGGGACTCTTCTCACTGGAGAGACGTAGGTTGAGAGGCGACCTGATAGAGGTTTATAAAATGTTGAGAGGAATAGATAGGGTGGACTCTCAGAGACTATTTCCCCAAGCTGAAATGGTCACTACGAGAGGACACAGATTTAAGGTGCAGGGAAGCAAATACAAAAGGAGATGTCAGGGGTAGGTTTTTCACTCAGAGGGTGGTGAGTGAATGGAACCGACTGCCGTCGGAGGTTGTTGAGGCAAACTCACTGGGGTCTTTTAAAAGACTTCTGGATGAGTGTATGGAAAAGAATAGGATAGAGGGTTATAGATAGGTCTGTGGATTGGTAGATGTGATCGGCGCAACTCGTGGGCTGAAGGGCCTGTTTGTGCTGTATTGTTCTATGTTCTATCTTATTGAATGGTGGGGCAGGCTCGAGGGGCTGGATGGCCTACTCCTGCTCCTGTTTCTTATGTTCTTAGAACCTAACCAATTCCTTGGCTATCCTTCTAATCCTATTCCCGAACAAGTTTTAATGAATTTCTGTGACATTGCTGATTGAATGAAGAACTTGCTACAGGTTTTGAGTCTGATTGTGGTGTGATTCCAGTAGCCTGATGGAGAATGCTGAGGAGTGGACGTTGATGGAAGCGACAGGTTGTTTAATCATTGAAAACGAATGCACCTTTACAGCAATGTTCCGGTTATCTATACAGGTTGTGATGACAGATGAGAATTTGCTGACACAATTTCTGATTGAATACTAAGTGGGGAGGTCACTATCCGCAACTCTACCAATTTTTCTGACATCTGCAAACTTACTAATCAGACCAGCTACATTTTCCTCCAAATCATTTATATTTAGTATAAATAACTATGAATACTATGAATAAGGTCCCAGAACTGATCTGTGTAACACCGCTAGGCACAGCCTTCCATTCAGAAAAGTACCCCTCCACTTCTACTTGGTCTTCTACTGTGGCCAAGCCAGTTCTGTATCCATCTTGCCAGCTCTCCTCTGATCTCTTGTGACTTCACCTTTTGTACCAGTCTACCATGAGATATTTTGCCAAAGGCTTACTTAAGTTTATGTATACGACATCGACTGCCTTTCCCTCAGTTATCACCTTCGTCACTTCCTCAAAAAAACTCGATCAAGTTAGTGAGACACGACTTCCCCTTCATAAAACCATGCTGTCTATCACTAATAAATCTGTTTATTTCCAAATATAAGTTAGTCCCGAAGAATCTTTTCCAATAATTTCCCTACCACTCACCGGCTATAATTTCCTGGATGATTCCTGCTGCTATTCTTAAACTATGGAACAACATTGGCTATCCTCCTGAATTCTGAAACTTAACCTGTAACCAAAGATTTCTCTCAAAGCTCCAGCAATTTCCACCCTTGTCTCCCTCAGTATTCTGGGGTGGATCCCATTAGGCCCTGGGGACTTTTCCACTTTCATGCTTTTTAAGACTCTCATGCTGGTTATGTGCATTAGCCATGCTAAATTCTCCCGCCATGTATCTGAACAGGCACCGGAGTGTGGTGACTCGGGGATTTTCACAGTAACTTCATTGTGGTGTTAATGTAAGCCTACTTGTGACACTAACAAATGAACTTAAACCTAAAAACTTTAATATCCTGGGATGCAACCCATCAGGCCCAGGGGATTTATCAGTCTTTAATCTCATTAGTTTCCCTAGTATTTATTCTCTAGGGATAGTTATTGTATTTATTTCCTCCTCCCTTCTGAACCCCCCTTGATTGTTTAGTATTTTTGGAATGTTAATAGTGTTTTCCACTGTGATGCAAAGTATTTGTTTAACTCCTCTGCCATTTCCTGCTTCCCCATTATTATTTCCCCAATCTTATTCTCAAAGTGTTCACTTTGGTCTTTATTTTTTTATTTCGAATCATAGAGGTTTACAGCATGGAAACAGTCCTTTGGCCTAACTTGTCCATGCCATCCTTTTTTTAAACAGTGAAGTTAATCCCAACTGCCTGCCTTTGGCCCATATCCCTCTATAGCCATCGTACTCGTGTAACTGTCTAAATGCTTTTTAGTAGTGCCTGCCTCTACTGCTACCTCTGGCAGCTTGTTCCAAACACTCATCACCCTCTGTGTGAAAGAATTGCTCCTCTGGACACTTATGAATCTCTTCCCTTTCACCTTAAATCTCTGCCCTCTAGTTTTAGACTCCCCTACCTTTGGGAAAAGATATTGACTATCCAGCTGATCTGTGTCCCTCATTATTTTATAGACTCCTATAAGATCACTCCTTAGCCTCCTACTCTCCAAAGAAAAAAGTCCCAGTCTATCCAACCCCTCCTTTATAACTCAATCCATCAAGTCCTGGTAGCATCCTAGTAAATCTTTTCTGTACTCTTTTGTAGTTTAATAATATCCTTTTTCTATATATTTAAAGAGCTTTTGCTGTCTGTTTTTATATCACTTGCTAGTTTATCCTCATAGTTTGTCTGCTCCCTCTTTATTATATTTTTGTTCATCTTTTGGTTTTAAAACTTTCCCAATCCTCTGACTGGACACTAATGTTTGTCACATTATAGGGCCAATTTTCCCAAAAAGTTTCAAAGTGCCAAAATTCAAGTGAAAGCTCGATTAACTCCAGTTGGTTGTTTTAGCTTGATTTTCAAAATGAATCTCCCACACTCTGAGCACTGCAAAGTGCCCTAGTGTGATTCACTCTGAAAATCAGGGGGCTGTTCCTGTTCCTGTTCCTGCTGTCTAGGCCGTGAATAATCCCAAATTGATCTAGAACATTGGATTTCTGATCCATGATTAAAATTTTTAAATTGCAGGTGTAGCTTTAAGAGGTTTCCAAATGTCCAAGAAGTTGCCGCTATACATTTCTGTAAGAAGGATTTTCCTGCGCTTGCCAGTTTTCATAGAATCATAGAACACTACAGTGCAGAAAGAGGCTGTTTGGCCCATCAAGTCTGTAACAAATACAATCCCACCCAGGCCCTATCCCTATATCCCTACATATTATACCCACTAATCCCTCTAACCTCAGCTACTCTGGACACTAAGGGACAATTTCTTAGCATGGCCAATCATCTATCCCACACATCTTTGGACTGTAGAAGGAAACCAGAGTACCCACTGGAAGCCCACCCAGACATGAGAAGAATGTGCAAACTCTACACAGTGACCTGAGCCAGGAATCGAACCCAGGACCCTGGAGCTGTGAAGCAAATTTTGTTGGGCTCTCGCAGTACCGACAATCACAATTTCAGCAATTACATTTTTCTGGCAATGGTTAACTGGATCACCTGGTTGGAGTCTTTCTCAATTTAACACAATGTTTTTTGCTCTTGAATCCTGGGTTTTACTAGATTTTTAACACTAGTAACTCAGCTGCAATGAATGTTAAATGTTTTTCTTTGCTCAGAGTGAGCTGGGTTGCCGCGTGTTGAGGAATCAAGTTCCTCAGACTGCAATGTAAATAGCAATTGCTTTTGGGATTTTTATGTTGTCCAAATGTTTAGCTTCATCCGTTGATTTCGCACACTTGGGATATTGGTTCCATCGGTCGGTGCAACATCAAGGGCTGAGGGCCTGCACTGCGCTGTAATGTTCTATGTTCTATTGACTCTGGATTTTCACAGGATTCACTGGCATCTTCTGATGCAGTGAGGAATTTAATTTTTGCCTTCAGCTTCCAGGCTTTCAGGATTTTACTCTCTAGTTTCAAAGAACAAAACAGCACGGGAAACAGGCCCTTTGGCCCAACGAGCCGGCGCCACCACCCCGATGTTCCCACCTCTACCCGCGATCCCTGTCCATGTTTATAGATCTATGGATTAAAAACCAAATTTGAGACAATTTGGGGAGAATTTGTTTTGCCAATTAGCCTAAGAGCACATCTTTGGGATGTGGGAGGAAACCGGAGCTCCCGGAGAAAACCCACGTAAGCACGGGGAGAATGAGCAAACTCCCACAGACACAGGCCCAAATCCATGTATCTGCACAGCACAGCGATAGTCACTGAGCTGTTGTGTTGCCCATCAAATGGTCCAGGTCAAGCGTACACCAACAACGTGAAACACTAGGATACTCTCAAAAAAAAATCCAAGAGCAGCCCTCTCACAACCCGTCGCGTGTATGCCCCTTGTTAGACAACAAGGTGGACCAAAGCACCTGTAGGATAAAAACAAGTACATCAATATCATCTATTTACACACTTCCCAGGGACTCCCAAGGCTCATGATCCCTATTTTAAATCATTTTTCTATACCCCTCCATTCCCATTCTGTTCATGTGCCCATCTAAGTATTTCTTAAATAACTCCAGAGTACCTGCCTCCACCACTTTACTTGGCAGCACATCCCATACCCCCACCACCCTCTGTGTGAAAAAACTCCCTCTAGCATCCAAATTATACCTTACCCCCCTCACCCTAAGCCCGTGACCCCTCACCACATCTCTCCCCACTGACATGCTTACATAAAGAAGAGGCAAAGATAAGGAAACTCCCAGACTCGGTCTCCTACAGACTATACTAGCACCAGGGTAGTGATGGTTGCTGCTGGGACTGTCCAGCCAACACTAAAAGGCCCAGATGCAAGGACATCACTGTGGTGGGGAAAGAGGGGATGTTTTGTTGGACAAGTCTGTGTTTGGGAGTTTCCTTATCTTTGCCTCTTTTTGTAATTGGGGTAGAGGGGCAGAGTTGAACCCCACTTGCTGCCAAACCCACCACAGGGAGACCATTAAGTACCACCCACCATCGGAAATATTTGACTTGATTTATTATTGTCAGGTGCTTTATAGTGAAGAGTCGTTGCTTCTTGCATGCCTCACAGGTAAAGCATACTGTTCATAGAGTACATAAGGAGAAGGAAGGGAGAGGGTACAGAATGTAGTGTTACAATCATAGCTAGGGTGTAGAGAAAGATTAACTTTTAATGCAATGTTGGTGCATCCAAAAGTCTCAAAGCAGCAGGGACAGGACTACTGGCTAATGTTGTTTATTGATGGACTGAGTCTGTGGAGCTATTCTTGTAATTGGCAAAACTTTATCTCATTGATTGAGGGAGCTGGGACTGTTCTCCCTGGAGAGACGAAGGTTGAGAGGCGACCTGATAGAGGTTTACAAGATGTTGAGAGGATTAGATAGGGTGGACTCTCAGAGACTATTTCCCAGGGCTGAAATGGTCGCGACGAGAGGGCACAGATTTAAGGTGCAGGGAAGCAAGTACAGAGGGGATGCTAGGGGAAAGTTTTTCACTCAGAGGGTGGTGAGTGAATGGAATCGGCTGCCGTCGGTGGTGGTCGAGGCGAACTCGCTGGGGTCTTTTAAAAGACTTCTGGATGAGTATATGGGATCCAATGGGATTGGGGGTTATAGATAGGTCTGTGGCTGGGTAGGTTTTGATGTGTTTGGCACAACTTGCAGGCCGAAGGGCCTGTTTGTGCTGTAGTGTTCTATGTTCATTAAAATGCTGCCACAAAAGCAGAGTGCATGTAGTTTGGTAGATTTTTCTGCAGCTTTTGGTTGGTTATGGATCCTTCAAGAGAAACTAGTTCCTCCTTTTTGTATCACTGTCAGCATCTGAATCTGAATATTCTGCCCAAAGTCTGGGTACTTTGCTGACTGGGGATGTGATGCAGCAGTATTGGCTGCACTTGGGACCTGCTGACGGGAGTCTGAGTTCATGCATGAACTCAATGAAAATTGTTAAATCTCTGATGAAAATATATACTTGAAATTTACACACATTAACGTGTTGTTTCTCGTTGTTGTTTTTGCTAGTTTGCCAATTCGTTAGGAGAGTTCATCCAAGAGCAGAACATCAGGGACCTTAAGGTCTGGACAAGTCAGATGAAAAGGACGATCCAGACTGCTGAGGCCCTGAAGGTGCCTTACGAACAGTGGAAAATATTAAATGAAATTGATGCGGTGAGTTCACAGTCAGTTACCTTTTGTTGGAGTCCAGTCTTTTCAACGTGGTAGTAACTCTTCTTGTGTAATTGGAGAAAGGACTAGTTCAGTTTAAAGCAATGTGGATAAAGTTGATATTCATGCCTGGAAATGGAACAGACTCAGAATAAAAATATTTCTTTTTGTGTGATGGGTGAAGGACCAAACGTTCTCGGTAGTTTTTGGCTTAAAGAAATCAAGTTGAATTGGCCGGAGATTTTAAGTGCGGGAAGGGAGACTGCCCAAATTGATAAGAAAATACAGAGCCACTTTTCTGATAAATTAGGCAAAATCAAAGAGGCCCAGAGGTGACTGTCAATTCTTTAGGGCAAAATTGGCACTATATACCTCATGAAAAACAATAGAACATAGAACCTTACAGCACAGAACAGGCCCTTCGGCCTTCGATGTTGCGCCGACCAATATAAAAAGCAATGCCCCTCCAAACTAAACCATTCCCTTCTCTTCCATATACTTATCAACTAACCTCTTAAACGCCACCAAACTTGGCGCATCTACAACTGCTGCAGGCAGGGCATTCCACTCCCGAACCACCCTTTGGGTAAAGAACCTACCTCTGATATCCGTCCTATAACTATCACCCCTTAATTTAAAGCTGTGTCCCCTCGTGCTAGCTTTCTCCATCCTAGGAAAAAGGCTATTACTGTCCACCCTATCTAAACCTCTAATCATCTTATATGTTTCAATAAGGTCCCCTCTCAGCCGCCTCCTTTCTAACGAAAACAACCTCAAATCCCTCGGCCTCTCTTCATAAGACCTGCCCTCCATACCATGCAACATCCTGGTAAACCTCCTCTGTACCCTCTCCAATGCCTCCACATCTTTCTTATAATGTGGGGACCAGAACTGCACACCATACTCCAAGTGCGGCCGCACTTGGATACTGAGTTAAACAGGTTGAAAGAACGAGGCATCATCCAGCCAGTTCAGTTCTCAGAATGGGCAACACCTATAATCCCTGCATTGAAACCGGACAAGACCATTCATATTTACAGTGATTATAAGCTAACAGTTAACCAGACTGCCAAGCTGAATAAATATCCAATCCTGAGAATTGAAGACCTGAACACAAAGTTGGCAGGGGGTCTGGATTTGAGTCACGTGTACTGGCAACTTGAATTAGATCACACTTCCCGGAGGTATATCATGATAAATGAACTCAAAGGCCTGTTCCAGTACATGCGCCTGTCCTTTGACGTGTCTCCGGCATAGGCAATATTCCAAAGGACAATGGGGGTCTGCTCTGGCTGCTACTTTGATGATGAACGTCTAACTGGACTAACAAAGGCTGAGTCTCTAGCAAACTTAGAAGACACATTAAAGAGATTTCAGGAGGCTGGAGTTTGTCTCGAGAAGGAGAAGTCCATCTTTCAAGCCACTGCAGTGACTTGGCATTAAGAAATTCCCCTGGTGTTTAAGTAGTAGACACATTATTTCTGGCAACAAACCACTCTTGTTTAAAGAAAGTGAGATTATCCTACCAATCTCTTCGGTCAGAATTCAACAATGGGCATTAACTCTGTCTGCCTGTGACTATCCTTTCTTTCAAACACTGATCTGAAACTCACACAGCAAATGTCTTAGTCACCTAGGCCTACATGTACTCTAGTACCACAAGAAATCATCGTGACATTACATTTTGTAGATATAGCAAAGTGGATCAGGAACTGAACCAATTGAGATCCACTTCTGTCTAACGTAAGACACAAAATATTTATCAGAGGGGTAAATAGAACATAGAACATTACAGCACAGAACAGGCCCTTCGGCCGTCGATGTTGCGCCGACCAATATAAAAAGCAATGCCCCTCCAAACTAAACCATTCCCTTCTCTTCCATATACTTATCAACTAACCTCTTAAACGCCACCAAACTTGGTGCATCTACAACTGTTGCAGGCAGGGCATTCCACTCCTGAACCACCCTTTGGGTAATGAGCCAGTCTCTGTGGAAATGGAGCCATCCTTTACCCACAAGAATGAGTTGAGTTGTTAGAATGGCATCATACTCTGGGAAGTAAGAATAATCGTTCCTTTAGTAGACAGAGAGCTGCTCCTAATTGAATTACTTATCCTCGTATCTTTCCAGTGAAGATGCTTGCCTGGAGTTAGCTTGATAGGGCTATCTGTTTCTGCTCAGCAACTCTGCGCTGTCGTGTGTCATGAGAGTCACTTTGGAGAATGCTTACCCAACTTGAATAGTAAATTAGCTGTAAAGATTCATATTCTAATCAGTATTCTGTAAACTGTATGTGCCTTTATATGTCCTATTTCTGATCAGAACTTTCCACTCACTTGATGAAGGAACAGTGTTCTGAAAGCTAGTGGTATTTGCATATCAAATAAAGCTGTTGGACTTTAACCTGGTGTTGTGAGACTTCTTACTGAGTTTACCCAGTCCAATGCCGGCATCTCTACATCGTGTCCTGGCCGGTCATGGATATGGATCCATATCAGTCATGTCTGTCTATTCTTGGGCACAATGTTTTTGCTGATGATTTATAGAACATTACGGTGCAGTACAGGCCCTTCAACCCTCGATATTGTGCCGACCAATGGAACCAATTTTATGACCCTCTATCCTAAACTATTCCAATGCTATCCATATGCCTATCCACTGACCATTTGAACGCCCTTAAACTTGACGAGTTCACAACTGCTGCAGGCAGGGCATTCCACACCCTTACTACCCTCTGAGTAAAGAACCCACCTCTAGCATCTGTCCTATAACTACCACCCCTTAATTTAAAGCTATGTCCCCTCGTGTTATCCATCTCCATCCAACGAAAAAGACTCTCACTATCCACCCTATCTAACCCTCTGATCATCTTATATGTCTCAATTAAGTCACCCCTTAGCCGCCTTCTCTCTAATGAAAATAACCTCAAGTCCCTTAGCCTTTCCTCATAAGACCTACCCATCATACCAGGCAACATCCTGGTAAACCTCCTCTACACCCTTTCCAGTGCCTCCATATCTTTCTTATAATGTGGCGACCAAAACTGTACACAATACTCCAAGTGCAGCCGCACCTGAGTTTTGTGCAGTTGCAACATAACATCTCAGCTCCAAAATTCAATCCCTCTTCAATAAATGCTAACACACTATACGCCTTCTTAACAACCTTATCAACTTGAGTACCAACTTTCAGGGATCTATGCACCTGTACACCAAGATCTCTCTGCTCATCTACACTACTAAGAGTCCTACCATTAGCCCTATATTCTGCACACATATTACTCTTACCAAAGTGAACCACCTCACACTTTTCCACATTAAACTCCATTTGCCACTTCTCGGCCCAGCTCTGCAACTTATCTATGTCCTTCTGCAAACTGTAATGTCCATCCTCACTGTCTACAACTCCTCTGACTTTGGTGTCATCAGCAAATTTACTAACCCATCCCTCTACATCCTCATCCAGGTCGTTTATAAAAATAACAAACAACAAGTTGGTTGTTGTTTGGACTTGGACTTGGACAAGTTGCAGAGCTGGGCCGAGAGGTGGCAAATGGAGTTTAATGTGGAAAAGTGTGAGGTAATGCACTTTGGCAGGAACAATAACTGTGTAGAGTATAGGGCTAATGGTAGGGCTCTTAATAGTGTTGAGGAACAGAAGGATCTTGGTGTATGTGTCAATAGATCCCTGAAAGTAGGCAGTCAAGTGGATAAAGTTGTTAAGAAGGCATATGGAGTCTTAGCTTTTATTGGTAGGGGATTGAATTTAGGAGCCGCAGCATCATGTTGCAACTGTACAAAACTCTAGTGCGGCCGAACTTGGAGTATTGTGTGCAGTTCTGGTCGCCACATTATAAGAAAGATGTGGAGGCATTGGAGAGGGTAAAGAGGAGGTTTACCAGGATGTTGCCTGGTATGGAGGGCAGGTCCTATGAAGAGAGGTTGAAGGATTTGAGTTGTTTTCGTTAGAAAGGAGGCGGCTAAGAGGGGATCTTATTGAAGCATATAAGATGATTAGAGGTTTAGATAGGGTGGACAGTGATAGCCTTTTTCCTAGGATGGAGAAAGATAGCACGAGGGGACACAGCTTTAAATTAAGGGGTATGAGTTATAGGACGGATAACAGAGGTAGGTTCTTTACTCAAAGAGTGATTAGGGAGTGGAATGCCCTGCCTGCAGCTGTTGTAGATGCGCCAAGTTTGGTGGCGTTTGAGAGGTTAATTGATAAGTATATGGAAGAGAAGGGAATGGTTTAGTTTGGAGGGGCATTGCTTTTTATTTTGGTCGGCACAGCATCGAGGGCCGAAGGGCCTGTTCTGTGCTGTTATGTTCTATGTTAACAGTGGCCGCAAAACAGATCCCTGAGGTACACCACTAGTAACGAAACTCCAGGTTGAATATATCCCATCAACCACCACCCTCTGTCTTCTATCAGCTAGCCAATTCCCAATCCAAATTGCTAAATCTCCCTCAATCCCATGCATCTGCATTTTCTGCAGTAGTCTTCCATGGGGAACCTTATCAAACGCTTTGCTAAAATCCATATACACCACATCAACTGCCTTACGCTTATCCACCTCTTTGGTCACCTTTTCAAAATAAGGTTTGAGAGGTACGACCTTCCCTTCACAATCCATGTTGACTATCCCTAATCAATTCATTTCTTTCTAAATGACTATAAATCCGATCCCTTATAATTCTTTCCAAAACGTTCCCCACTACAGATGTAAGGCTCACTCATCTATAATTTGCAGGATGGTCTCTCCTCCCCTTCTTAAACAAGGGGACAACATTTGCCATCCTCCAGTCTTCCGGCACTACACCTATAGCCAACAACGACATGAAGATCAAAGCCAAAGGCTCTGCAATCTCCTGTCTAGCCTCCCAGAGTAACCTGGGATAAATCCCATCTGGCCCAAGGGATTTATCTATTTTCATACTCTCAAGAATAGCTAACACCTCCTCCTTATGTACCTCTATCCTGTCTAGTCTACAACCCTGTATCCCAGTATTCCCTCCAACTCTGTTGACATTTTCCTGTGTGAAGACCGACGAAAAATACTCATTCAGTGCATCACCAATCTCTACAGGCTCCACACACAACTTCCCACTACTGTCTTTGACTGGCCCTAATCTTGACCTAACCAATCTTTTATTATTAACATATCTATAAAAAGCTTTAGGGTTCTCCTTTATCCTATCCACCAAAGTCTTCTCATGTCCTCTTCTAGCTCTTCTTATCTCCCTCTTTAGCTCCCTCCTGGCTAATTTATAACTGTCCAGTGCCCTAACCAAGTCTTCATGTCTCATCTTTGTATAAGCCTCCTTTTTCCTCTTCACCAGTGAACTAACTTCCTTAGTACACCACAGTTCCCTGGCTCTACCACTTCTGTCCTGCCTGACAGGTACATATTTATCAAGGACTTGCAGTAGCTGTTTCTTGAATAAGTTCCACATCTCAGGTGTTCCCAGCTCTGCAGTTTACTACTCCATCCTATATATCCTAAATCTCGCCTAATGGCCTCATAATTACCTTTTCCCCCAGCTATAACTTCTTCCCTTTGTATATGTCTGTCCCTTTCCATCACTAAGGTAAATGTAACTGAATTGTGGTCACTATCACCAAAGTGCTCACCTACCTCCAAGTCTAACACCTTATGCACACTTTAAATGGATGGACATTTTTGTGATGAAGTTGCTGACATCATATGCTACCATTGAAAATTATACCAATGAACATAGAACATAGAACAATACAGCACAGAACAGGCCCTTTGGCCTTCGATGTTGTGCCGACCAAAATAAAAAGCAATGCCCCTCCAAACTAAACCATTCCCTTCTCTTCCATACACTTATCAACTAACCTCTTAAACGCCACCAAACTTGGCGCATCTACAAAGCTGCAGGCAGGGCATTCCACTCCGTATCACTCTTTGAGTAAAGAACCTACCTCTGATATCGTCCTATAACTCATACCCCTTAATTTAAAGCTGTGTCCCCTCGTGCTAGCTTTCTCCATCCTAGGAAAAAGGCTATCACTGTCCACCCTATCTAAACCTCTAATCATCTTATATGCTTCCATAAGATCCCCTCTTAGCCGCCTCCTTTCTAACGAAAACAAACTCAAATCCTTCAACCTCTCTTCATAGGACCTACCCTCCATACCAGGCAACATCCTGGTAAACCTCCTCTGTACCCTCTCCAATGCCTCCACATCTTTCTTATAATGTGGCGACCAGAATGCTTTTGAACTCTCAGATGACCTTTAGTCATGGCATTGTCATTACGAGTGCTAAGTTTCAAAACCTCACTGCTCTCAACGGTATTAATATCATTCAAACTGTGCCTCAGCACCCAGCATTAAATGGCCTAGCCAAGAGGGTCACCCAAACTTTCAAGTTTGGCCTCAAGAAACTGTCAGGAGGAACCTCGAAGGCCAAAATATCACAATTGCTCCTCAGCTATTGTACCACTGCACCAACAGAACCGCTAATGAGACATCATCTCAGAACGGAACTGAGCCTTGTGTTTCCAGGAAGGGTGGAAGCCAGCCAAAGTAATCTAAAAGCTTTGGTCATCCAGAGTTGAAACATTGGCTGTATTCTCTTCCGATGTAGAGATGCCAGCGTTGGACTGGGGTTAAGACAGTAAGGAGTCTGACAACACCAGGTTTAAATCCAACTGATTTATTTGATAGTAAACTCACAAGCTTTCGAGGTTATCCTCTTCACCTGACAAAGAAGGTAACCTTGAAAGCTTCTGAATTTATTATCAAATAAATCGGCTGGACTTAAACCTGGTGTTGTCAGACTTCTCATTCTATTCTCTCCCCACAGATGCTGTCAGAGCTGTTGAGATTTTTATAATCAGAAATCAAGTTATGATTCACACAGTACAATGTGATCATTTATGGTAAATAAAACCATATATGTGAGAAACTTTGGAGTGGATCAAATTTGATCCTGGAATTGTCCCTGAGACTAGATCCCTTTCTTACCAAGTACCTGTGGAAGGACAGATTGTTCATAAACACATGGACTGGTTGAGGAGAGAGAGACTCCAGTCAATGTTACAAAGAACAAAATATCAAAACAAAAAACCATCAAGGAATGTTTTCAAATCTGTAAACACTGAGGTTATAGACATAACTGATGTCTCCATAGGAAAAGATGATGATGAACTACCTGTATCAGAAGAGGTAATCGTTATTGCAGTTCCTGTTAATATTGATCCTCAGACAACAAAATTATGCTGCAGTAGAAGGAACAGAAAATCCTCTTAAAGATTCCAACTCATGTACATAATGTTTCGTTTGTATTTAGGACTAAGTAAATTAGTTATTGAAGATTGTACAAAGGACTTAAAGGGAAGGGATGTGGTGATTATCCTTTAAGGGAGACACAGTAGAATAATTGGCCTGGGTGCCCAATGGGACTCCATGGTGAGAGAACTCCTCGAGAAACAGATGTTTTGGGATTAGCCGCACGTGAGGCTGCTAAACAATTCTTATTAATAAATTTTCTTTCTTCTCTAATGAAGACTATGAAAGAACATCTTTGTAGGTTTGTTAGAGCATTAGATGTGTCTGAAATTTGCAGAGATTTGGGAGGTGGATTGTCTCTGAAATTGAAGGAGTGGGAGAGTTTGTGAAAGCCTCAATTTAAGTCTCCTGATTTGATAAATGTTTTTCAGGGTGTCTGTGAAGAGATGACTTACGAGGAGATTCAGAAGAATTACCCAGCAGAATTTGCACTAAGAGATCAGGACAAATACAGATACCGTTATCCGAAAGGAGAGGTGGGTAATGGAATGTTGCTGCACCTAGTAATTATCAAAACTCCAAGCAGTTTATATTATAACTTTGTCTATCAATTAATGGCTCCTGTAGTTTTATATCAGAGCATTTCACAATAAACAGGGGTTCTGGGGAACACCCCATAACTGTGAGAATTCTGTGAGCACCAACCGTAGTCTGGTATCTTGGCTGTGAATAGTTCTAGCCATGATATACAGATGCCGGCATTGGATTGGGGTGCTAGAACTATTTAAGAATTTAGCAACACCAATTTATAATCCAACCGATTTATTTGATAGTAAAAACGCGAGCTTTCAACACTCTGTGTCTTCCTCAGGCAAATGCAGTGTTCTGCACCAGCTCTAGCTTCTGTTTGGGATATTGCCCAAGTACTCACTCTCCCTGTTTAACAGTTAATGTGGAGATGCTGGCATTGGACTTTGATAAACACAATTGGGACTTAATGGTTGTGAAACTTCTTACTGTGTTTAACACTTAACATTGAATACTAGTAGAGTTATTGACTGTAATCTTGCATAGCACAATATAATTAGATGTCCTGTTTTCATTGGGATTATTGATTAATTATTGCTGGATACTTGCACACAATAGCTAAGGAGTTGATGGTAAATAATCCAGCAGGTGATGTATTGAATTACTGACTATGCCTGACAGGGTAGGTTATATTTCCAGCTTCATTTTCCCCAGTTTCTCCTCCATGGCACAGTCATAGCACGATGTCCCTGAGTGAGAGGTCTGTGTGCTATTGCAGGTATTTCAGCTTGTAAACAACACCAACTCTCGCTGCCAGTATGGGAATACTGCACTGTTGGAAGGGCTGTATTTTAGATGAAACATTAAAGAACAAAGAAGAGTACAGCAGAGGAACAGGCCCTTTGACCCACCAGGCCTTGTTGATCATAATACCCTAACTAAATTAAAAAAGAACCTCCTGCCCTTATTCGGTCCTTATGCCTCTGTTCCCTGCCTATCCATGCACCCATCTTAAATAGAACATAGCGCAGAACAGGCCCTTCGGCCCTCGATGTTCTGCCGACCAATTAAGAAAAAGCAATGACCCTCTAACCTAAACCATTTCCTTTTCATCCATAAACCTATTCACTGACCACTTAAACGCCACCAAACTTCGCGCATCTACCACTGCTGCAGGCAGGGCATTCCATACCCTTACCACCCTCTGGGTAAAGAACCTACCTCTGACATCCGTCCTATAACTATCACCCCTTAATTTAAAGCTATGTCCCCTCATGCTAGCTTTCTCCATCTGAGGAAAAAGGCTATCACTGTCCACTCTATCTAAACCTCTAATCATCTTATATGTTTCAATAACGTCCCCTCTTAGCCGTCTTCTTTATAACGAAAACAACCTCAAATCCCTCAGCCTCTCTTCATAAGACCTGCCCTCCATACCAGGCAACATCCTGGTAAACCTCCTCTGTACCCTCTCCAATGCCTCCACAAATTTCTTATAATGCAGGGACCAGAACTGCACACAATACTCCAAGTGCGGCCGCACTAGAGTTTTGTACAGTTGCAACATGACGTTGCGGCTCCGAAATTCAATCCCCCTACCAATAAAAGCCAAGACTCCGTATGCCTTCGTAACAACCTTATCGACTTGATTGCCAACTTTCAAGGATCTATGCACATATACACCAAGATCCCTCTGTTCATCAACATTATTAAGAGTCCTACCATTAGCCCTATACTCTATACATTTGTTATTTCTGCCAAAGTGAATTGTCTCTCACTTTTCTGCATTAAACTCCATTTGCCACATCTCGGCCCACTCTGCAACTTGTCTAAGTCTCTCTGCAAACTATATTCGTTGGCTACAGGTATAGTGCCGGAAGACTGGAGGATGGCAAATGTTGCCCCTTTGTTCAAAAAGGGGAGTAGGGACCATCCTGGAAATTATAGACTGGTGAGCTGTTGTGGGCAAAGTCTTGGAAAGAATTATAAGGGATAGGATTTATAAGCATCTAGAGAGAAATAAATTTTCTCTCAGCACGGTTTTGTGAAGGATAGGTCGTGCCTCACAAACCTTATTGAGTTTTTTGAGGAGGTGACCAAAGAGGTAGATAAGGGTAAGGCAGTTGATGTAGTGTGTATGGATTTTAGCAAAGCGTTTGATAAGGTTCCCCATGGTAGGCTACTGCAGAAAGTGCAGATGCATGGATTGAAGGTGATTTAGCAGTTTGGATTAGGAATTGGCTAGCTGATAGAAGACAGAGGGTGGTGGTTGATGGGAAATATTCAACCTGGAGTGCAGTTACAAATGGTGTATCTCAAGGATCTGTTTTAGGGCCACTGCTGTTTGTCATTTTTATAAATGACCTAGATGAGGGTGTAGAGGGTTGGATTAGTAAATTTGCTGACGATACCAAAGTGGGGGGAGTTGGAGACAGCGAGGATGGATGTTACAGTTTGCAGAGGGACATAGATAGGTTGCAGAGCTGGGCCGTGAGGTGGCAAATGGAATTCAATACGGATAAGTTTGAGGTGATTCACTTTGGTAGGAATAACAGGCATATGAAATATAGGGCTAATGGAAGACCCTTAATAGTGTTGTCGAGCAGAGGGATCTTGGGGTACAAGTACATAGCTCTTTGAAAGTTGGCACCCAGGTTGATAAAGTTGTTAAGAAGGCGTACGGTGTTTTAGCTTTTATTGATAGAGGGATTGAATTTAGGAGCCATGAGGTTATGTTACAACTGTACAAAACTCTGGTGCGGCCGCACTTGGAGTATTGCGTACAGTTCTGGTCGCCGCAATATAAGAAAGATGTGGAAGCATTGGAAAGGGTGCAGAGGAGGTTTACCAGGATGTTGCCTGGTATGGTGGGAAGGCCTTATGAGGAAAGGCTGAGGGACCTGAGGTTATTTTCATTAGAGAGAAGAAGGTTACGCGGTGACCTAATTGAGGCGTATAAGATGATCAAAGGACTGGATAGGGTGGATATGAGAGCCTTTTTCCTCGGATGGTGATGACCAACACGAGGGGACATAACTTTAAATTAAGAGGTGGTAGTTATAGGACGGATGTCAGAGGCAGGTTCTTTACACAGAGGGTGGTGAGAGCGTGGAATGCCCTGCCTGCAGCAGTTGTGGACTCGCCTCCTTTGGGGGCATTCAAATGTTCGGTGGATAGGCATATGGATGATATTGGAATAGTTTAGGTTAGAGGGTCCACTGGCCGGCGCAACATCGAGGGCTGAAGGGCCTGTTCTGTGCTGTAATGTTCTATGTTCTATGTACTGCGCTGTAATGTTCTATGTTCTATAACACCCCTCTTCACTATCTACAACTCCTCCAACTTTGGTGTCGTCAGCAAACTTAGTAATCTGTCCTTCTATACCCTCATCCAGATCATTTATAAAAGTTACAAATAGCAGAGGCCCCAAAACAGATCCCTGAGATACACCACTTGTAACCGAACTCCATGATGAATATATCCTATCAACCACCACCCTCTGCTATCTGCTCTATCTGCTAGCCAATTCCTAATCCAATTAGCTAAATCACCCTCAATCCCATACATAGAACATTACAGCGCAGAACAGGCCCTTCAGCGTTCGATGTTGCACCGACCAATTAGGAACAAGCAGTGACCCTCTAACCTAAACCATTCCCTTTTCATCCATAAACTTATCTACTAACCTCTTAAACGCCACCAAACTTGGCGCATCTACAACTGACGCAGGAAAGGCATTCCATACCCTTACCACCCTCTGGGTAAAGAACCTACCTCTGACATCCGTCCTATAACTACCATCCCTTAATTTAAAGCTATGTCCCCTTGTGCTAGCTTTCTCCATCCTAGGAAAAAGGCTATCACTGTCCACCCTATCTAAACCTCTAATCATCTTGTATGTTTCAATATGGTCTCCTTTTAGCCGCCGCCTTTCTAACGAAAACAACCTCAAATCCCTCAGCCTCTCTTCATAAGACCTGCCCTCCATACCAGGCAACATCCTGGTAAACCTCCTCTGTACCGTCTCCAATGCCTCCACATCTTTCTTATAATCCGGGGACCAGAACTGTACACAATACTCCAAGTGCGGCCGCACTAGAGTTTTGTACAGTTGCAACATGACATTGAGGCTCCGAAATTCAATCCTCCTACCAATAAAAGCTAAGACTCTGTATGCCTTCTTAACAAACTTATCGACTTGATTGCCAACTTTCAGGGATCTATGCACATATACACCAAGATCCCTCTGTTCATCAACACTATTAAGAGTCCTACCATTAGCCCGATACTCTACACATTTGTTATTCCTGCATTTTCTGCAGATGCATACAGCTGCATTTTCTGCAGAAGCCTTCCATGGGGAACCTTATTGAACGCCTTATTAAAGTCCATATACACCAGTCAATTGCCTTACCCCATCCACCTCTTTGGTCACCCTTTTCAAAAAACTCAATAAGGTTTGTGAGGCACGACTTACCCTTCACAAAACCATGCTGACTATCTCCAATCAATTCATTTCTCTCTAAATGACTATAAATCCTATCCCTAATAATTCTTTCCAAAACTTTGCCCACAACAGAAGTAAGACTCACTGATCTATAATTCCCAGGATAGTCTCTATTCTCCTTCTTGAACAATAGGACAACATTTGCTATCCTCCAGTCTTTTGGCACTATACCTGTAATCAACGATGACCTGACGATCAGAGCCAAAGGCTTTGCAATCACCTCTCTTGCCTCCCAGAGAATCCTAAGGTAAATCCCGTCCGGCCCAGGGGACTTATCTATTTTCATACCCTCAAGAATATCTAACACCTCCTCCTTATCTACTTCAATACTATTACAACTAAATGTTGCTAATGTGCCTGCTTCCACCACTCTCTGCGTGAAAAGCTTTCCTCGCACATCTCTTAGATTTTCCCCCTCTCACCATGAACCTGTGCCTCCTTTGTAATTGACACACCATGCCACCCTCTGCAGGAAAAAATCCTCTGACCATCCACCCTGTCTGTGCTTCTCGTAATTTTTTAGCGCTGTATCAGTTCTCCCCCCAGTCTGTCTTTGTAGTGAAAACAATCCTAGTTGATTCAACCTCTCCTCACAACCAACATCCTCAAGACCAGGCAACATCCTGGTGAACCTTCTTTGCACTCTCTCCAAAACTTCTATATGCTTCCAGTAATATGGTAACCAGAACTGCATGCAATACTCCAAGTGCAGTCTAACCAAGGTTCTATATAGCTGTAACATGATTTCCCAACTCTTTAGTCAGGGCCTTTACTAAATGAAGGCAAGCATGTCAGATGCCTTCTTAATCACCTTGACTACCTATGTTGCTGCTTTTAGGGAACTGTGAACCTGTACACCCAGATCCCTCTATAACAAAGTAAATTACAGCGTAGGAGCAGGCCCTTCGGCCCTCTGAGCCTGCACCGACCATGCTACCTGAGTTCCCCTTCTGGGGACCATATCCTGCTATTCCCATCTTATTCATGTATTTGTCAAGATGCCCCTTGTAAGTGCTTCCACTATCTCCCCTGGCAACAACTTCCAGGCATCCAACTCCTTCTGTATAAAAAAATCTACCTTGTACATCTCCTTTAAACCTTGCCCCTAGTAATTGGCTCTTCCATCCTGGGAAAAAGCTTCTGACTATCCAGTCTGTCTGTGCCCGTCATAATCTTGTAGATTTCTATTAAGTCACTCCTCAACCTCTGTCATTCTGATGAGAACAAACCCAGTTTCTCCAACCTTTCCTCATAGCTAATGCCCTCCATACCAGGCAACATCCTGGTAAATCTTGTAACCTCTCCAAAGTCTCTACATCCTTCTGGTAGTGTGCCAATCAGAATTGAATACTACATTAATTGAAGACTATATTCCAAGTGTGGCCTAACTAAAGTTCTATTAAGTTGCAACATAAATTGCCAATTTTTAAACTCAGTACCCCACCTGATGAAGGCAAGCATGCCATATGCCTTCTTGACTATTTCTCCACCTGCATTGCCTCTTTCAATGACCTTTATACCTGTACACGTAGGTCTTTTGCCTATCAATACTCTTAAGGGTCTGTCATTGACTGCATCTTTCCTATTTGTATTAGACCTTCCAAAATGCATTACCTTACATTTGTCCAGATTAAATTATATCTGCCACCTCTCTGCCCAAGTCTCCAACTGACCTATACTCGCTGTATCCTCTGGTCCTCATCACTGTCCACAAATCCACCAGCCTTTGTGTTGTCTGCAAACTTACTTATCAATAAAATTACAATTTCAACACACTCTTCCACTGCTACCCTCTATCTTCTCTGACTGAGCCCATTTTGTATGCACTTAACCAACTCATTTCTGATTCCATGTGAGTTCCCTCCTGCACTAGTTTGCTATGAGGGACCTTGTTAGAAGCCTTCTTGAAGTCCATGTAGACAACATCCACTGCCATATCCTCATTAATCATCTTCATCAATTCCTTGAAAAACTCAATCAAATTAATGAGACACGACCTCCCCTTCACAAAACCATGTTGCCTCTCACTAATATATCCACTTATTTCCAAGTGAGAATAAAGCCTGTCTCGAAGAATCCTCTCCAATAATTTCCATACCACTGATATAAAGCTCACCAGCTTGTAATTATCTGAATTATTCTTGCTAACCTCCTTAAACAAAGGAACAACATTGGCAATTTTCCAATCTCTGGGACTTCCCCTGTAGTCGTGATGTAGAGATTCCAACGTTGGATTGGGGTAAACGCAGTAAAAAGTCTGACAACACCAGTTTTAAATCCAACCGATTTATTTAACATAGAACAATACAGCACAAACAGGCCCTTCGACCCATGAGTTGCGCCGATCTCATCTATATCTACCAATCCGCAGACCTATCTATAACCCCCTATCCCATTCGTTCCCATATACTCATCCAGAAATCTTTTAAAAGACCCCAGCGAGTTTGCCTCAACAACCTCCGACGGCAGCCAATTCCATTCACTCACCACCCTCTGAGTGAAAAACTTACCCCTAAAATCCCCTCTGTATTTGCTTCCCTGCACCTTAAATCTGTGTCCTCTCGTAGTGACCATTTCAGCTCGGGGTAATAGTCTCTGAGAGTCCACCCTATCTATTCCTCTCAACATTTTATAAATCTCTATCAGGTCGCCTCTCAACCTACGTCTCTCCAGTGAGAAGAGTCCCAGCTCCCTCAACCTATCTTCATAAGGCCTGCCTCCCAATCCAGGCAGCATCCTTGGAAATCTCCTCTGCACTCTCTCAATAGCCTCTACATCCTTCCGATAGTGAGGCCACCAGAGCTGCGCACAATACTCCAACTGGGGTCTGACAAGAGTCTTATAGAGCTGCATCATTACCTCCTGACTCCTAAACTCTATTCCTCGATTAATGAAGGCCAGTACACCGTATGCCTTCATGACCACTTCCTCCACCTGCAAGGCTGATTTAAGAGTCCTATGGACCCGGACCCTGAGATCCTTCTGCTCTACAACACAGCTAAGACTCCTACCCCTTATATTGTACTCCTTCATCCCATTATTCCTGCCAGAATGGACCACTACATATTTATCCGCGTTGATATCCGCGTTGAAGTCCATTTACATAGAACATAGAACATTACAGCACAGAACAGGCCCTTCGGCCTTCGATGTTGAGCCGACCAATATAAAAAGCAATGCCCCTCCAAACTAAACCATTCCCTTCTCTTCCATATACTTATCAACTACCCTCTTAACCGCCACCAAACTTGGCGCATCTACAACTGCTGCAGGCAGGGCATTCCACTCCCGAATCACCCTTTGGGTAAAGATTTGCCACTTCTCCACCAGTCTTGCATCCTGTCTATGTCCCGCTGCAACTTTTGACATCCCTCCAGACCATCCACAACACCACTGACCTTTGTATCATCGGCGAACTTACTCACCCATCCCTCCACTTCCTCATCCAGGTCATTTATGAAAATGACAAACAGCAGGGGTCCCAGAACAGATCCCTGGGGCACTCCACTGATGACCGGCCTCCATGCAGAAAATGACCCATCCACAACCACTCTCTGCCTTCTGCCGGCAAGCCAGTTCTGGATCCACGAGGCCAAAGCCCCTTGGATTCCATGCCCTCTCACCTTCTCCAGAAGCCTTGCATGGGGGACCTTATCAAATGCCTTGCTAAAGTCCATGTACACTACGTCCACCGCCCTTCCTTTGTCAATGTGTTCAGTCACATTTTCGAAGAACTCAACTAGGCTCGTAAGGCATGACCTGCCCTTGACAAAACCATGCTGACTATTTCTGATCAGTCTAAACTTCTCCAAATGTTCATAAATCTTATCCCTCAGAAGCCTCTCCATCAGCTTACCAACCACTGAAGTCAGACTCACCGGTTGGTAATTTCCTGGACTATCCTTGTTACCTTTCTTAAAAATAGGAACCACATCCGCAATCCTCAAATCCTCCGGAACCTCTCCCGTTTCCATGGACGACGCAAAGATCATCGCCAGGGGCTCTGCAACCACTTCCCTCACCTCCCACAATAACCTGGGGTACATCCCATCCGGTCCCGGCGACTTGTCTATCTTGATAGAATTTAACAGGTCTAACACATCCTGTTTCCTAACATCCACATACTCAATCTTTTCCATTTGCCTCAAACCTGCAGTACAACTTCCCAGTTCACTTTCCACCGTGAATACCGAGGCAAAGTACTCGTTAAGCACCTCTGCCATTTCTTCCGGATTCATACTATTTGATAGTAAACTCGCAAGCTTTCGACTCTATGGCCTTCGTCAGATGAATGAGGTGTTCTGGTCTCCAACAGCACACATACTATTACAGACTGTTTACAGATTGCTGATTAGAATGCGAATCTTTACACCTAACCTGCTATTCCAGTCTTAAAGTGGCTAACCATGTGAGTGGCAGGAGCACTGAGCACAGGTTAGAGAGATGTGTATTGTCTCCAGACAGCACAGTAAGTGAGGTTTTTTGCTAACCCAGGCAAGTCATGGAGGTTACAGATAGTGTGACATGAAGCCAAGATCCCTGTCAAGACCGTCCTCATGTGTGCGGAACTTGGCTATCAGTCTCTGCTGAGCAGAGAGAACGAGCGAGACAGCGAGAGCGAATCAGGAGGGGGGGGGCACAGAAAGAGGGACACAGAGGGAGAGAGGGACAGGCGCACGCACACACACACACGCACAGAGAGAGAGAGGCGCGTGCACACACACACACATGCGCACACACGCACAGAGGCACAGAAAGAGAGAGGCGCGCGCACACGCACAGAGGCACAGAAAGAGAGAGGCACACGCACAGAGGCACAGAAAGAGGGAGGCACATGCACTCACGCACAGAGAGAGAGTGGGGCACAGAGAGAGAGAGGCACAGAGACAGACAGAAAGAGGCACAGAGACACACACACACACACACACACACACACACACACAGTGACACAGAGAGGGAGAGGCACAGAGAGAGAGAGAGGGGCCACAGAGACAGAGCGAGAGACAGAGAGGCACAGAGACAGAGAGACAGACAAAGCTTTTTTTAAACCCATAAAGTAATCTGAAATCTCTCGTTCTAATGATGGAAAGAAAAAAACAAGTAGTGGTTAGGGACAGTCAGCATTGCTTTGTGAGTGGAAAATCATGTCTCACAAATTTGAGTTTTTTGAAGGGATAAACAAGAAGGTAGATGAGAGCGGTGCAGTTGATGTTGTCTACATGGACTTTAGCAAGGCCTTTGACAAGGTACCACATGGAAGGTTGTTGCATAAGGTTAAATCTCATGGGATCCAGGATGAGGTATCCAAATGGATACAAAATTGGCTTGAAATCAGAAGCCAGAGGGTGGTTGTAGAGAATTGTTTTTCAAACTGGAGGCCTGTGACCAGCGGTGTGCCTCAGGGATCAGTGCTGGGTCCACTGTTATTTTGTCATTTATATTAATGATTTAGATGAGAATTTAGGAAGCATGGTGAATAAGTTTGCAGATGACTCCCAAGATTGGTGGTGTGATGGACAGTGAAGAAAGCTACCTCCAGTTGCAACGGGATCTTGATCAGTTGAGCCAGTGGGCTGATGAATGGCAAATAAAATGCGAGTTTAAATAAATGCAAAGTGATGCATTTTGGTAGATTGAACCAAGGCAAGACTTACTCAGTTAATGGTACGGTGTTGGGGAAAGTTTTAGAACAAATCGCAGAGTCCAGGTTCACAGCTCCTTGAAAGTGGAGTCACAGGTGGACAGGGTGATGAAGAAGGCATTCAGCATGCTTGGTTTCATTGGTCAGAACATTAAATACAGGAGTTGGGACATATTGAAGTTGTACAAGACATTGGTAAGCCACACTTGGAATACTGTGTATAATTCTGGTCATCCTATTATAGAAAGGATTTTTTTAAAGGATATTTTAAACTAGAAAGAGTTCAGGAAAGATTTACTTGGATGCTACCGGGACTTGATGGTTTGAGCTATAAAGAGAGGTTGGATAGACTGGGACATTTTTCTCTGGAGCGTTGGAGGCTACGGGATGATCTTATAGAGGTGTATAAAATAATGAGGGTCATGGATTAGCTAGAGAGTCAATATCTTTCCCACAGGTAGGGGAGTCTAAAACTAGAGGGAGAGATGGATGGGGATTGGGGTCGCGTAGTCTGGGGGGGGGGGAGGATTGGAATTACGGTTGCACAATCTGGGAAGGATGGAATTGGGGTCACAGTGTTGAGGGGGCTTGGGGGTCGCGCAGTCCTGGAGTGGGGGGCTTGGGGGCGCGCAGTCCTGGAGTGGGGGAGGCTTAGGGTTGTACAGCATGGGGGTTGGTGGCTTGGGGGTCATACAGTTCCGGGGGTGTAGGGTTGGGCCGCGCAGTCTGAGGTTGGGGAGGGATTGGAGTCACACAGTCCGGGTGGGAGTGTGGTCACATGGTCCATGAGGGATTGGGGTGTCTCGTAGTCGGGTGGGGGGAATTTGATCGCACAGTTCAGGTGGGGGGATGGGGGATGGATTATGGTGCACAATCTTGGTGTTAGTGGCGTTGGAGTTTCACGCAGTCTTGTTGGGGGGGGGGGGGGGGTGGAGTAGGATTGTGATAGCACGGTCCAGGGGTCTTTGTGGTCACGCGGCTGGAGAGGTGTGGTACGGACAACTTTATCAGCTTTTTTTGTGAGATTGGATTTTGAGCTAGAGCATTGAGTGTGCTGATTATACTGTTCATGTCGTATTTATTTCTCATTGTAAAGGTCAACACATTCAGACTTTGGTAAACTTACGTGAGCAGGTCCCAAGGTCATTTTCCATTTAGCAAACTCTATTAATAAAGAATCAATCAGCAATGACCATATATTTATATTACTTCTTTTAAACATAATAAAACTTTGGGTGTTTCATCAGAGTAATATGAAACAAAATTTAACAAGGAATCATAAAGTGTGATAAGAGGAACTCTCTTCCTGAAAAGGCGGTGGAAACGATAGAACCACAGAAACAGAGGTTTTAAATATTTTTTAAGCAACGCAAGTTGGATTCTTGATTAACAAGCAGAGTGCAAAATTATCGGAGGCTGGTGGAATGTGGGGTTGAAGTTACAATCGGCTGTGATCATCATTTGGAGATGCTGGTGTTGGACTGGAGGAGGGGAGGACACCCCATTCGCTTGATAAAGCAACAGCGCTCCAAAAGCTTGTGATTCCAAATAAACCTGTTGGACTTTAACCTGGTGTTATCAGACTTCTTACAATGATCATATTGAACGATGAAGCAGGCTCGGGAGGCTGATTGGCTTCTCCTGCTCCTCATTCGAATGTTTGCAAGGCAGATTACCAGAAGCTAGGTCAAGAACTAAATTTAAGATGTGGAGCAAGAGACGCAGTGGGACTGAAAAGGAAGCCTTTTTTTAACCCAGCGAATAGTAATGATCTGGAACTGGCTGCCTACAAGGGTGGTAGAAATGGAGATGATCTAGGGTTTAGGGAGGAATTTTGAAAGTCATTGAAGAGGAATAAGCTTGCACAGCTAAAACGATAGACCATCATCCCTTTGTTTACATTTTCTTTAATTTTTAATTGTTCTCTACCATTTAGCTTCCTTATTGTTTTTATTTCTTTCTTCTTCCCCCCACTCTTTTCCCTACTTTATCTCCCCTTACCTTTCCTTTTCTCCCCTATTGCTTCCCCTTTTTCTCAATTTAACCTCTCTCCCATCCAGCTCCTTCCCCCTCCCCCTCCCCCTTTCACATCTGTCACAGTTTATCCTCTGATTTCAGCTTCTCTGCTGTTTGGCCATTCGCTTCCTTCATTCTCTCTTTGGACAGCTATTAGCAGCCTTTTCCCATTGTTTTTGTTGCTATGACTCATCCTTCATTCCCTTCTCCTGCAGTATAAATATCTCCCACTTTCTGTACCTATTAGCTTTGATAAATGGTCATTTAGATTCAAAACGTCAGCTCTTTTCTCTCCTTATAGATGCTGCCAGACCTGCTGAGATTTTCCAGCATTTTCTCCTTCTGATTTCTGGGGATAAAGTTCCTTTGTCTGAATAATACTCCCTGATATTAGCTTCAACATGCTTTGTTTCTCCAACAATATTAGAACATAGAACACTACAGCACAAAACAGGCCCTTTGGCCCACAAGTTGTGCCGAACACATCAAAACCTACCCAGCCATAGACCTATCTATAACCCCCAATCCCATTGGATCCCATATACTCATCCAGAAGTCTTTTAAAAGACCCCAGCAAGTTCACCTCGACCACCACCGACGGTAGCCAATTCCATTCACTCACCACCCTCTGAGTGAAAAACTTTCCCCTAGCGTCCCCTCTGTACTTGCTTCCCTGCACCTTAAATCTGTGCCCTCTCGTCGCGACCATTTCAGCCCTGGGAAATAGTCTCTGAGAGTCCACCCGATCTATTCCTCTCAACATCTTGTAAACCTCTATCAGGTCGCCTCTCAACCTTCGTCTCTCCAGGGAGAACAGTCCCAGCTCCCTCAACCTGTCTTCATAAGGCATGCCTCCCAATCCAGGCAACATCCTTGTAAATCTCCTCTGCAACCCTTCAATAGCTTCCACGTCCTTCCTATAGTGAGGCGACCAGAACTGCGCACAGTACTCCAAGTGTGGTCTGACAAGGGTCCTATAAAGCTGCAGCATTACCTCCTGACTCCTGAACTCAATCCCTCGATGAATGAAGGCCGGTACACCATAAGCTTTCTTAACCACATCCTCCACCTGGGAGGCCGATTTGAGAGTCTTATGGACCCGGACCCCAAGATCCCTCTGCTCTTCCACACAGCTAAGACTCCTACCTTTGATAGTGTACTCATTCATCCCGTTGGATCTGCCAAATGGACCACAACACATTTATCCGCGTTGAAGTCCATCTGCCACTTCTCCGCCCAGTCTTGCATCCTGTCGATGTCCTGCTGCAACTTTTGACATCCCTCCAGACCATCTACAACACCACAGACCTTTGTGTCATCGGCGAACTTACTCACCCATCCCTCCACTTCCTCATCCAGGTCATTTATGAAAATGACAAACAGCAAGGGTCCTAGAACAGATCCCTGGGGCATTCCACTGGTGACCGACCTCCATGCAGAAAAACAGCCAAAACAGCCACCCTCTGCCTTCTGCAGGCAAGCCAGTTCTGGATCCACAAGGCCAAAGCCCCTTGGATCCCATGCCCTCTCACCTTCTCAAGAAGTCTTGCATGGGGGACCTTGTCAAATGTCTTGCTGAAGTCCATGTACACCATGTCCACTGCTCTTCCTTCGTCAATGTGTTCAGTCACATTTTCAAAGAACTCAATTAAGCTCGTAAAGCACGACCTGCCTTTTACAAAACCATGCTGACTATTTCTAATCAACCTAAACTTCTCCAAATGCTCGTAAATCTTGTCCCTCAGAAGCCTCTCCATCAGCTTACCAACCACTGAGGTCGGTTATTTCCAGGACTATCCCTGTTCCCTTTCTTGAAAATAGGGACCACATCCGCAATCCTCCAGAACCTCTCCCGTGTCAGATAAATATTGTCAGATAAATTTTTAAGAGAAGCTTTACACCTTTACACGGATGTTCTTCCAGTGAAGGGGTTTACTAAAATGACCATATATTTATGTTACTGCTTTTAAACATAGTGCAGTGCAGTTGATGTTGTCTACATGGACTTTAGCAAGGCCTTTGACAAGGTACTGCATGGTAGGTTGTTGCATAAGGTTAAATCTCATGGGATCCAGGGTGAGGTATCTAAATGGATACAAAATTGGCTTGATGACAGAAGCTAGAGAGTAGTTTTACAGGTTTGTTTTTCAAATTGGAGATCTGTGACCAGCGTTATGCCTCAGGGATCAGTGTTGCGTCCACAGTTATTTGTCATTTATATTGATGAGTTGCATGAGAATATAGGAGGCACGATTAGTAAGTTTGCAGCTGACACCAAGATTGATTGGATAGTGGACAGTTGAAGGTTATCTAGGACTGCGATGGGAACTTGATCAATTGGGCCAGTGGACTGACGAGTGGCAAATGGAGATTAATTTAGATAAATGCAAAGTGAGGTGTTTTGGTAGATTGAACCAGGGCATGACTTATTCAGTTAATGGTAGGGCACTGGGGAGAGTTACAGAACAAAGAGACCTATGAGTATAGGTCAAAGCTCCTTGAAAGTGGAGTCACAGGTGGATAGAGTGGTGAAGAAGGCATTCAGCATGCTTGGTTTAATTGAATACAGGGGTTGAGGCATCTTGTTGAAGTTGTACAAAACATGGTAAGGCCACAATTGGAATACTGTGTACAGTTCTGGTCACTCTATAATAGAATATTATTAAACTAGAAAGAGTGCAGAAGGGATTTACAAGGATGTTACCGGGACTTGATGGTTTGAGTTATAAGGAGAGGCTGGATAGACTGAAGCTTTATTCTCTGGAATGTGGGGGTTGAAGGGTGATCTTACAGAGGTCTATAAAATAATGAGGTACACAAATAGGTGACAGTCAAAATACTTTCCCAAAGGTAGGGGAGTCTAAAACTAGAGGGCATTGGTTTAAGGTGAGAGAGGAGAGATACAAAAGGATTCAGAGGGGCAGTTTTTTTACACAGAGGGTATGTATCTGGAACAAGCTGCCAGAGATGATAATTGAGGCGGGTATAATTTGTCTTTTAAAAAGTGTTTAGACAGTTACGTGGATAAGATATGTGTAGCGCATGTGGGCCAAACACAAGTAATTGGGACTGGCTTAATGTTAAAAACTGGACAGCATATACAAGTTGGGCCGAAGGGCCTGTTTCCATGCTGTAAATCTCTGACTCTATGAATCCAAATCATCCAAAAATAATGAAAATTGCTTGTCAACATTTCTGAATATGATTCCTTTTTCTTCAAGTTGATTTTGAATGCATCCATCAGAAGAATAAAGGATTTCTCCTGAAACTTGTCTCTTGGAGAAAGCATTCATCAAAATTTGATACATCATCACCAGTGACACACTTTTTCACTCTCTTCCTTTTATTCAAACACTTGTCATCTACATCAGGAAGATTTTTTCTTGCTTTGAGTTCAACTTCATCAAAACCTTTTTGGGTTTCTTTCCAGAAGTGTGTGATGTGTAAAGCTTTGCACACGTACGAAGAGCTACCAGTGAATCAACAGTGTAAGGCCTGGCTGGTTTTGTGGAACTGATCTAATAAACAATTCCAAAGTTGTGATGTGAACACAAACTTCAATGGGAAAACCATCTCCACACAATAACAGTTAATTGATCAACATGGGAAAGTTCTGGTGGAGAATCAACAAACAAATTCAAGTATCCTGTTTTCCTCAAATCATTGAGATCCTCCTGTATTTCCAGCTGTATGTTGTTGTAGATATGTATGAAGGCCTCCCAGATCCACTGCTTCCATAATGCTTAAATGACTGGCAAGAAATCAAATAAACTTAGCAATGGGTTCCATCCAGCCAAGAATGTTCCCCTTATACAGTGAGCCCAACTTTTCATTGACTGCTCTAAAAACGTAGTCCATACTGCTTTGAGACTAGTTAGAATTGCCTTAGATTTTGACAGTCGGAAGCAGTCAACACGACTGAATCCAGTCCCACTGGTCGTGCACACTGACCACGTGAAATTCAGGCCATTATGGTTTTTAAAATTTCTCTAAACAACTTGGGAACACAGCCCTTCACTTTGAAAGTAGTGAAGCCTCGTTAATAATGTACATATAGAAACAAGATTAGATGTCTCTACTGTGTTAACATCAAAAATGAAACCAAACCCAGGATTCACTTTTCTCAACAACAAAATAAAAATTGTAACTTAAACCTACATCTTGTTCCTCACAATATTCTGCTAATGTGCACACAACTGCAATAACATGTTCAAGTGCATACGTCTCATACTGTTGCTCTGTTTCTAACTATTCCTTAGCCATGTTCTATGTTACCTGGGCAGGTTGTAAGCCGCGTTTTTCCGTAATCCTCAGAGTTCTCATGGTTTTGAGTTTCAATAGGATAGATTTTGCCAGTCATTAAAGCCATCACTGTGCTGGCACTGATGTTGAAAAGAATTAGAGGACAAAACAGTAAGTGCAGCCAATTGTTGGAGAATATACTAAACACTGTCAATTATATTTTTCACCATTAACTTTTGTTGAATGAAATAGACCTTTGATCAAAATCTAATTTGTTTTTTGAATGACTGCTTTGATTTCTCAATGGGCCATTCTGTGTCCGGAATAAAATATCATCTCTTAGTCAAGACACTCCAGACTAAGATCATTGGACTTTGCGTATTTATTTCTTCAGCTGAGAATTCAGGCTGTGTAGCATTCTCAACCCCATTCACATCCATGTCATTTATCTTAGGAGAAGAGGTGGATGCTTTTGATGTGGGCCTGGCTGGCTGACTTCAGTAGAGATCCCTCCTTTCTTACCAAAATAACCGTCAACTTTCAGAAACTGTTTAATCCACCCTTTGAGTGCTGCTACTTTTCTGTCCTCTGACATCAACTTTCAAAAGTTGGATTTAATTCTTGGGAACAAAGCCAGACAGATGTTCAGTGGGGAGTATTTTAGTGATAGTGACCATAACACAATATGATTTAAATTTGTTATGGATAAAGATAGTCTGCAAACAGCAGTTTTAGATTGGGAGAAGGAAGATTTTATTTGAATCAGACAGGATCTGGCCAAAGTAGACTGGGACCAGCTTCTTGTGTGAAAATCTACAACAGAGCAGTGGGGAGGATGTTCAATAAGAAATTAGAGCAAGTACGAGGCTAACATATTCCTTTTAAGGTGAAATTTAGAAGCAGCAAGCTTAGAGAACCTGGGTGTTGAGAAATATTCAGGACTTGACAAGAAAGAAAAGCAAAGTAGATACGGAGGGAGCAAATCAGTGGAGGCCTTAGTAAAGTGTAGAAGATGCGGGTGGTGGGGGGATGGTATTTAAGGAAGCAGTTCACAGAGCAAAGAGGGAGCATGCAAAGGCACTGATGGCTGGGATTAGAAGAATCCTAACTATTGTATAATTATATTAAGGGGAACACGATAACCAGTGAGAGAGTAGGGTCTTTTTTTATTCATTTGTGGGACATGGGCATTGCTGACTGGCAAGCATTTATTGCCCATCTCTAGTTGCCCTTGAAAAGGTGGTGGTGAGCTGCCTTTTTGAATCTTTGCAGTCTTTGTACTGTGGGTTGACCCACATTGCCGTTTAGGGGGGATTTCCAGGATTTTGATTCAGCGACTGCAAAGGAATGGTGATATATTTTCAAGTCAGGATGATGAGTGGCTTGGAGGGAGACTTGCAGGCAGTGGTGTTCCCATGTCCATGTCCATAGCTGCTGCCCTTGTCCTTCTAGATGGAAGTGGTCATGGGTTTGGAAGGTGCTGCCTAAGGATCTTTGGTGAATTGCTGCAGTGCATCTTGTAGATAGTACACACTGCTGCTACTGAGCATCAGTAATGGAAGGGTTGAATGTTTGTAGGTGTGGTATCAAATAAGTGGGATGCATTGTCCTGATGATGTCGAGCTCCTTGAGTGTTGTTGGAGCTGCACCCATCCAGGCAAGTGGGGAGTATTCCATCACACTCCTGACTTGTGCTTGTAAATGGTAGATAGGCTTTAGGGAGTCAGGAAGTGAGTTACTTGCTACAGGATTCCCAGTCTCTGACCTGCTCTAGTAGCCACTGTGTTTATATGATGAGTGCAATTGAGTTTCTGGTTAATGATAGCCTCCAGGATGCTGTTAGTGGGTGACTCAGTGATGGCAATGCCACTGAATGTTAAGGGCGGTGGTTAGAGTCTCTTATTGCTGATGGTCATTGCTTGACATTGGTGTGGCATGAATGTGACTTGCCACATGTCAGCCCAAGCCTGCATATTGTCCAGATGTTGTTACGTTTGAACATGGACTGCTTCAGTATCTGAGGAGTCGCGAATGGTGCTGAACGTTGTACAATCATTGGTGAACATCCCTACTCTGACCTTATGACAGAGGATGGTCATTGATGAAGCAGCTGATGATGGGCCTGGGATATTAACCTGAGGAACTCCTGCAGGAGGTCAGATGCAGCCTTGTTGTCAAGAGCTGTCACTCTCACTTCACCTCTGGAATTCAGCTGTTTTGTCCAAGTTTGAACCAAAGCTGTGAAGAGTCCAGGAGCTAAGCGATGATTTGGGACCTCCTATACCACAAACTTCACTTTTATTAACCCTAGAACCTTCAGGGGCACTTTGTCAAACATTTTGTTAAAAATTATATTGACAACATCCATTACATTCTCTTCAACAACAAAAACAGAAAATACTGGAAAATCTCAGCAAGTCTGACAGCATCTGGGGGGAGGGAATGGGGCCAACGCCTCCATCTAGATGACTTTTTGTCATCTTTTCATTTTTTTCAATGCTGTCTGTTACTTCATCAGAAAAGTCCATGAGATTGGTCAAACGGGGTTTTCTGTGATGTTAAAAGAGGCTGCCAGGGATAGAGGACACATCCTAGTGGGAGGGAGTGTTGGAATAGAGACAGAGGGAAGGAATATAATGAGGTTCTTTCACAGGATTTTGACCTGAACGTTTCCACACAGAGGAATGGCTGGAGCATTGTCACTTTCTCATAATCAAAGTACTTCTCACAATGAGTTATTTTCAAGGGCAATGATTACACTTAAGATTAATGACTGAGTTTCTTTTAACACAGTAAGTCAATGCCTGCCCTGTGATGCCTTGAAATGTGAATGAGTTAATTTGCAGTGGAACTAAATATTCACTTACTGCCTGGCACATTTTAAACTTCCTTTCAGAGATCCTCGGGGTAAAGGTGAACTAAGACGTGCATTTGGCCATCTCTGACATCTGCTTGTTGTTTCCTTTATTCTTCAGTCATATGAAGATTTGGTTCAGCGCCTGGAGCCAGCGATCATGGAGCTAGAGAGACAAGAGAATGTTCTAGTCATCTGTCACCAGGCTGTCATGCGTTGCCTATTGGCCTACTTCCTCGACAAAACAGCAGGTAAAAGAAAAGTTAAATAGTTGCAGAAGTGTTTAAATTGGGACCATCCCCACAGTGCAAGGCAACAAGCTGAGCAGTAACAGCTTCACCCATCTCCATCTGCTGAGAATTTGCTTCCCAATAAAGTAGGATTCAGAATCTGATCTCTTAAATCAATGTTACTCATTAACCTCCTATCAAGGACTCAATCTCAACCAACGATTCACTCAGAGGCTGCTCTTGGAACCTGATTCAGGCTTGTGAATGTGCAGTGAGTCCCTGTGTCTGTGCAGTGTGTCTGCATCCATGCAGTGAGTGTCTGTGTTGTACTAGAGATCAAGAAAACAAAAGGGACCGTATGTGGATCGAGCAGAAGTCAACTGTCCAAGGTAGAAAGTTGTGAGTGCTCAGGGAAACCACTGATTTCCAAGTCCCCTGTCCCAGTGCATTGGGTGTGTCACTGATGTATCCAGTTACAATCGCAATTTAGACTTCAATCTCACTTTTATCAATGTAATAAGTATGGAAGTACTATCAGACCATAAACATAAATAATAAAAAAAACACACTTTCAGCTATCAGAAAGTTAATAAACAGCACATTATATTCCAAATGCCACAGTTCTTGAGTTTTCTTGATATTATGTTATTGTAATTGAAATCTTTGGAAATCTTTGTTGCTTTGTTGAATACGTAGAACATAGAACATTACAGCACAGAACAGGCCCTTCGGCCTTCGATGTTCCGCCGACCAATATAAAAAGCAATGCCCCTCCAAACTAAACCATTCCCTTCTCTTCCATATACTTATCAACTAACCTCTTAAACGCCACCAAACTTGGCGCATCTACAACTGCTGCAGGCAGGGCATTCCACTCCCGAACCACCCTTTGGGTAAAGAACCTACCTCTGATATCCGTCCTATAACTATCACCCCTTAATTTAAAGCTGTGTCCCCTCGTGCTAGCTTTCTCCATCCTAGGAAAAAGGCTATCACTGTCCACCCTATCTAAACCTCTAATCATCTTATATGTTTCGATTAGGTCCCCTCTTAGCCGCCTCCTTACTAACGAAAACAACCTCAAATCCCTCAGCCTCTCTTCGTAAGACCATTTACACTTACGTTTTCAGCAGACAGAATTTTTCTTTGAGAATGGAGGGATATGGGGAAGGAGAGAATGATTAGAAAAACTGGAGTTAAACCCCAAGATCAGCCATGATTGTATTGAACGATGGAGATGGGCTGAATGGTCTACTCCATCTGTGCTTTGTGTTCTTGTAGTTAGCAGAAGCATTTAGATACAGCTTCCATGAGAAAAAATTAATCCCAATTTGTACGTAACTCTGGTATCAATTATACAAAGAAACTAAACTCTCTCCATCCCCTGACTCTCCATCACATGTTCTCTTCTTCCTGTGACCTTCCACCACACTGTTCCTCCCTACCCCAACCCTCTACCACTTCCTTCCCCCCTGACCTCCTACCATCCTCTCCCTCCCTCCTCTGACCCTCCACCACACTTTCCCTTTTCTGGTGCCTAGGTACTATTATCCTCTCAAGATTAAGCATGTGTAAATGATTTTTGGAAGTCTAGAGGAATGGATTAATACAGTTTCTGGGTCCCTTGGTGCGCTGTCTAGGTCGCATTTTCTTACTGGTCCAAGGTGATAACATTGCCAATAGGAACTACCCTCTGCCCCTTGTTTCTGCTCTAGAACATAGAACAATACAGCACAGAACAGGCCCTTCGGCCTTCGATGTTGCGCCGACCAATATAAAAAGCAATGACCCTCCAAACTAAACCATTCCCTTCTCTTCCATATACTTATCAACTAACCTCTTAAACGCCACCAAACTTGGCGCATCTACAACTGCTGCAGGCAGGGCATTCCACTCCCGAACCACCCTTTGGGTAAAGAACCTACCTCTGATATCCGTCCTATAACTATCACCCCTTAATTTAAAGCTGTGTCCCCTCGTGCTAGCTTTCTCCATCCTAGGAAAAAGGCTATCACTGTCCACCCTATCTAAACCTCTAATCATCTTATATGTTTCGATTAGGTCCCCTCTTAGCCGCCTCCTTTCTAACGAAAACAACCTCAAATCCCTCAGCCTCTCTTCATAAGACCTGCCCTCCATACCAGGCAACATCCTGGTAAACCTCCTCTGTACCCTCTCCAATGCCTCCACATCTTTCTTATAATGTGGGGACCAGAACTGCACACAATACTCCAAGTGCGGCCGCACTAGAGTTTTGTACAGTTGCAACATGACGTTGCGGCTCCGAAATTCAATCCCCCTACCAATAAAAGCTAAGACTCCGTATGCCTTCTTAACAACCTTATCGACTTGACTGCCTACTTTCAGGGATCTATGCACATATACACCAAGATCCCTCTGTTCTTCAACACTATTAAGAGTCCTACCATTAGCCCTATACTCTACACATTTATTATTCCTGCCAAAGTGCATTACCTCACACTTTTCCACATTAAACTCCATTTGCCACCTCTCGGCCCAGCTCTGCAACTTGTCCAAGTCTCTCTGCAAACTATAACACCCCTCTTCACTATCTACCACTCCACCGACTTTAGTGTCATCTGCAAATTTACTAATCCATCTTTCAATACCCTCATCCAGATCATTTATAAAAATTACAAACAGCAGGGGCCCCAAAACAGACCCCTGAGGTACACCACTTGTCACCGAACTCCACGATGAATATCTCCCATCAACCACCACCCTCTGTCTTCTATCTGCTAGCCAATTCCTAATCCAATTAGCTAAATCACCCTCTATCCCATACATCTGCGTTTTCTGCAGAAGTCTTCCATGGGCCACCTTATCAATGCCTTACTAAAGTCCATATATACCACATCAACTGCCTTACCCCATCCACCTCTTTGGTCACTTTTTCAAAAAACTCAATGAGGTTAGTAAGGCACGACCTACCCTTCACAAAACCATGCTGACTATCCCCAATCAATTCATTTCTCTCTAAATAACTATAAATCCTATCCCTAATATTTCTCTCCAATACTTTGCCCACAACAGAAGTAAGACTCACCGGCCTATAATTCCCTGGAAGGTCTCTCTTCCCCTTCTTGAACAATGGGACCACATTCGCTATCCTCCAGTCCTCCGGAACCACACCCGTAACCAACGACAACCAGAAGGAATTGTTTTTTCTCTCTGGGTTATGACTGTGTGGGACTTTCTTCCCCAGCTCCACTCCTGCCTATTCCAGAATGTGTTGGTTCCTGTTGCAGCCAGAAATCGACCAATTTTCATAAGGATCGTGATGAATTGAATAGCTCATGTCTCGAGGTGATACCTAAAGCTGCTTCTAAAAATCTCAAATCAAAATAATGCACACTTCCCTGACAGAGTCTGAGAATCATAGAAACCCTGAAATGCAGAAGGAGGCCATTTGGCCCATCAAATCTACACCAACAACAACCCCACCCAGGCTCTATAACCACAACCTCAATATTTATCCTGTTAATACCTCTAATTTCACATTTCGGGACATTAAGGGGCAATTTAGCATGGCTAATCAACCTAATCCTCACATCTTTGTACTGTGGGGGGAATCTGGGGAACCCAGAGGAAACCCATGCAGACATGGGGAGAATGTGCAAACTCCACATGGACAGTGACCCAAGCTAGGAATTGAACTGAGGGTCCCTGGAGTTGTGAGGCAGCAGCGCTAACTATTATGCCACTGTGCTGCTCCAAAAACATCTTGAAAAACTATATTAAGATGATGCTTTTTAAAAAAAATCATAGCGACAGCAAATGATGCAATTAGAAATCACTAACAAAAGTTATTTTACTCAAGCAAAATATCATTGAAATTTCTTTTGTTGTTAACTTATAAAAGCACTTATGTGTGAATTGACTTAAAATCCAAAATAACTATAAATTTAAGATCAAGATCAATATTCTGATCTGAAACCAGGATAAAAGTTAGACGGACCATCCAAGGGAAACTCTTAGTTGGAGCAGAATTGAGTTCTGCCAGGATTCTATCCTTAGAAGCAACTTTACATGGTGGGGGAAGCAGATACAAAGTCATCTTCTGGTAGAGTTCATTTCAATGGGAGCAAGATGCATAATTCTCCAGTTGTGATTTGTAATTACTGTTTATCACTTCTATTTCCAGAGGAACTGCCATATCTGAAGTGCCCACTGCACACTGTCTTAAAACTCACCCCAGTGGCATACGGTAAGCTGCTAGACTCACATTAAAGCTTCGTAAATGAAACGGTGAACACAAGAAGAAGAAGAGACCATTCAACCCCTGAGCGTATCAGTTAGCTTATAGCTGATCTGTACCTTCAGTTACTTACGCTTAATTAATAGACAAGGAAATAAGAGATAGAACAATACAGCACAGAACAGGCCCTTCGGCCTTCGATGTTGTGCCGACCAAAATAAAAAGCAATGCCCCTCCTAACTAAACCATTCCCTTCTCATCCATATACTTATCAACTAACCTCTTAAACGCCACCAAACTTGGCGCATCTACAACAGCTGCAGGCAGGGCATTCCACTCCCTAATCACTCGTTGAGTAAAGAACCTACCTCTGATATCCGTCCTATAACTCATACCCCTTAATTTAAAGTTGTGTCCCCTCGTGCTAGCTTTCTCCATCCTAGGAAAAAGGCTATCACTGTCCACCTATCCAAACCTCTAATTATCTTATATGCTTCAATAAGATCCCCCCTTAGCCGCCTCCTTTCTAACGAAAACAACCTCAATTCCTTCAACCTCTCTTCATAGGACCTGCCCTCCATACCAGGCAACATCCTAGTAAACCTCCTCTGTACCCTCTCCAATGCCTCCACATCTTTCTTATAATGTGGCTACCAGAACTGCACACAATACTCCAAGTGCGGCCGCACTAGAGTTTTGTACTGTTGCAACATGATGCTGCGGCTCCTAAATTCAATCCCCCTACCAATAAAAGCTAAGACTCCATATGCCTTCTTAACAACTTTATCCACTTACTGCCTACTTTCAGGGATCTATTGACACATACACCAAGATCCTTCTGTTCCTCAACACTATTAAAAGCCCTACCATTAGCCCTATACTCTACACATTTATTGTTCCTGCCAAAGTGCATTACCTCACACTTTTCCACATTAAAATCCATTTGCCACCTCTCGGCCCAGCTCTGCAACTTGTCCAAGTCACTCTGTAAACTAAAACACCCCTCTTCACTATCTACCACACCACCAACTTTAGTATCATCTGCAAATTTACTGATCCATCCCTCAATACCCTCATCCAGATCATTTATAAAAATTACAAACAGCAGGGGCCCCAAAAACAGACCCCTGAGGCACACCACTCGTCACCGAACTCCACGATGAAAATCTCCCATCAACCACCACCCTCTGTCTTCTATCTGCCCGCCAATTTCTAATCCAATTAGCTAAATCACCCTCTATTCCACACATCTGCATTTTCTGTAGAAGTCTTCCATGGGCCACTTTATCAAAAGCCTTACTAAAGTCCATATATACTACATCAACCGCCTTACCCCCATCCACCTCTCTGGTCACTTTCTCAAAAAACTCAATGAGGTTATAAGGCATGACCTACCCTTCACGAAACCATGCTGACTATCCCCAATCAATTCATTTCTCTCTAAATAACTATAAATCCTATCCCTAATAATTCTCTCCAATACCTTGCCCACCACAGAAGTAAGACTCACTGTCCTATAATTCCCAGGAAGGTCTCTCTTCCCCTTCTTAAACAATGGGACCACATTCGCCATCCTCCAGTCCTCCGGAACCACACCCGTAACCAACGAGGACCTGAAGATCAGAGCCAGAGGCTCTGCAATCTCCTCTCTTGCCTCCCAGAGAAATGATGCACTGAGGTTACAAGAATAGATTAGGAACCAACAAGGAAAGGAATCCTGATGATTTTTTATAAACATCTGAATAGTAAAGAAAAGGTACAGCTGATAAAGGATCAACACGATGATCTTTTTGTAAAGACGGAGAGAATAGCTGATGTATGAAATGAGTGCTTGGGATTTGTGTTCACTAGACAGGAGAAACACTTGACCTCCCACCTAATCCCGTTGGCCAGCACTTGACCCAAAGCGCTAAATGTTCTGATTTGCCAAGTGCTTATCCAGATACTACTTAAAAATGTGAGGCAACCTGCTTCTGCCACTCTCCCAGGCAGCACATTCCAGACTATCACCATCCCCTGGGTAAAAAAACTTTTTCCTCACATCCCCCCCAAACCTCTTGCCCCTTATCTTCAACTTGTGCCCCCTTATAACTGACCCTTCAACTAAGGGGAACAGCTTCTCCTTATCCATTCTATCTGTGCCTGTCATTATCTTGAAACATAGGCTTAGTGCTCTCTCCACTCACGTTGTCTGCACCTTTAAGACTTGATTGGCTATAAAGACTCGCATTCTAATCAGTTTTCTGTAAACTGAGTGTATGCCTTTATATGCCCTGGTTGTGATCAGAATTTCCCACTCAATTGATGAAGGAGCAGTGCTCCAAAAGCTAGTAAAACATAGAACATTACAGTGCAGTGCAGGCCCATAGGCCCTCAATGTTGCGCCAATCAGTGGAACCAATCTAATGACCCTCTAACCTACATTATTCCAATATTATATGCCTTGGACAAGTTGCAGAGCTGGGCCGAGAGGTGGCAAATGGAGTTTAATGTGGAAAAGTGTGAGGTAATGCACTTTGGCAGGAACAATAAATGTGTAGAGTATAGGGCTAATGGTAGGGCTCTTAATAGTGTTGAGGAACAGAAGGATCTTGGTGTATGTGTCAATAGATCCCTGAAAGTAGGCGTCAAGTGGATAAAGTTGTTAAGAAGGCACATGGAGTCTTAGCTTTTATTGGTAGGGGGATTGAATTTAGGAGCCGCAGCATCATGTTGCAACTGTACAAAACTCTAGTGCGGCCGGACTTGGAGTATTGTGTGCAGTTCTGGTCCCCACATTATAAGAAAGATGTGGAGGCATCGGAGAGGGTACAGAGGAGGTTTACCAGGATGTTGCCTGGTATGGAGGGCAGGTCTTATGAGGAGAGGCTGAGGGATTTGAGGTGTTTTCGTTAGAAAGGAGGCGGCTAAGAGGGGACCTGATCGAAACATATAAGATGATTAGAGGTTTAGATAGGGTGGACAGTGATAGCCTTTTTCCTAGGATGGAGAAAGCTAGCATGAGGGGACACAGCTTTAAATTAAGGGGTATGAGTTATAGGACGGATTTCAGAGGTAGGTTCTTTACTCAAAGAGTGATTAGGGAGTGGAATGCCCTGCCTGCAGCTGTTGTAGAGGCGCCAAGTTTGGTGGCGTTTAAGAGGTTAGTTGATAAGTATATGGATGAGAAGGGAATGGTTTAGTTAGGAGGGGCATTGCTTTTTATTTTGGTCGGCACAACATCGAAGGCCGAAGGGCCTGTTCTGTGCTGTATTGTTCTATGTTCTATGTTCTATTATCCATATGCCTATCCACTGACCATTTGAACACCCTTAAAGTTGGCATTTGCTAGTGGCGTTTGCTACTAAATAAACCTGTTCGATTTTAATCTGGTGTTGTGAGAATTTTTACTCTGTGTTTACCCCAGTCCAATGTCGGCATCTCCACATCATGACTGCCAATAAAAACAACCCAAGCCTATCCAACCTCTCCCCATAACTTAAGTGTTCCATCCCAGGCAGCATCCTGGTGAATCTCCTCTGCTCCCTGTCCAGTGCAATCACATCCTTCCTATAATGTGATGACCAGGACTGCACACAGTGCTCCAGCTGTGGCCTCACCAAAGTTTTATACAACTCCAACATGACTTCCCTGCTTTTGTAATTTATGCTTCAGTTGTGGTGCCAGAATTTGACATCAAACTCCAGTGAAGGTCAAACCAGTGTTAAATATTGAATGAACATAACACCCTTGATTTTGTACTTTATACCCCTATTTAGAAAGCCCAGGATCCTATATGCTTTATAAGCCACTTTCCCAACCTGTCCTGCCACCATTGAGGATTTATGCATGTATAGAACATTACAGCGCAGTACAGGCCCTTCGGCTCTCGATGTTGCGCCAACCAATGGAACCAATCTAATGACCCTCTAACCTAAATTATTCCAATATTGTCCATATGCCTATCCATTGACCATTTGAATGCCCTTAAAGTTGGTGAGTCCATGACTGCTGCAAGCAGGGCATTCCATGCCCTTACTACCCTCTGAGTAAAGAACCTACTTCTGACATCCGTCCTATGATTATCATTCCTCAATTTAAAGCTATGTTCCCTCATGTTAACCATCAACATCTGAGGAAAAAGCTCTCACTGTCCACACTATCTAATCCTCTGATCATCTTGTATGCCTCAATTAGGTCACCTCTTAACCTTCTTCTCTGTAACAAAAACAACCTCAAGTCCCTCAGCCTTTTCTCATAAGACCTTCCCACCATACAAGGCAACATCCTGGTAAACCTCCTCTGCACCCTTTCCAATGATTCCATATCTTTCTTAAAATGCGGTGACCAGAACTGTACACAATACTCCAAATGCGGCTGCACCAGAGTTTTATACGGTTACAACATAATCTCGTGGCTCTTCCCTTGTCAATTGTTTTTGTCACCTCCTCAAAAAACTCAACCAAATTTGTGAGGCATGACCCTCCTTGTACAAAACCATGTTGTCTATCACTAATGAAATTATTCAGTTCTAAATGTGCACATATCCTACCTCTAAGAATCCTCTCCAACAATTCCCCTACCACGGATGTCAAGCTCACCGGCCTGTAATTACCTGGGTTATCCTTGCTACCCTTCTTAGATAACAGGACCACGTTTGCTATTCTCCAGTCCTCTGGGACCTCACCCATGATGTAGAGATGCCGGCCTTGGACTGAGGTAAACACAGTAAAAAGTCTCACAACACTAGGTTTAAATCCAACTGATTTATTTTTATGAGTTTACTATCAAATAAATCGGTTGGATTTAAACCTGGTGTTGTCAGAGTACTTACTGACCTCACCCATGTCCTGTGAAGAGACAAAGATTTCTGTTAGAAGCCTAGCAATTTCATCTCTTGTCTCCTTAAGCAGTCTATGATAGATGCCATCTGGCTCTGGGGATTTGTCTGTCTTAATGTTTCCTAGAAAACCTAACATTTCCTCCTTTGTAATTGAGATTTTCTCTAACAGGTCAACACATCCCTCTCGTACAGAAGAATGAGGGAGTATTTAGTTGAAGTATATAAAATAATCAGTATGATTAATAAAGTAAATTAAATGTTCCTCCTCCTATAACAGTCCAGGACAAGAGATCATAGTTGTAGAGTAAGAGGGGGGAGGTTCAAGACAGAGATAAAGAGAAGCTACTTCTCACAAAGGATTGTGAGTCTATGGAACTCATTGCCCCAGAGTGCAGTGGATGCAGAATCAATCAATGGATTCAAGGAAGAGATAGATAAATATTTGATCAAAAGTAGGATAAAGGGCAATGGGGAAAAGGCAGGGAAGTGGAGTTAGGATGAGATGTGGATGAGCTATGATCATATAGAATGGCGAAGCGAACTCCAAGGACTGAATGGCCTACTCTTGCTGCTAATTTCTGTGTTGCTCACCCTTCACAAGTGAAATTTTGTATCCTCTGTAAATTTTGAAATTATTCCATTAAGGAAATCAAGTGTGATAAATGTTCAGATGTAGGGAACCCCTGAGTATATGGCTTTCTCCAGTCCAAGAAACAACCATTCATCACAACTCTCTTCCTGTCACTCAGTCAGCTTTGTATCCTTCTCTACAATTAATTATTTTACTCTGATTTGCCCCTTGTCATTTTCCACAACTATTCTTGATTAATCATTCCCTAGAATCTAATCCAGCAATGCTTCCTTCCTTGTTCAACACTCTTTTCACTCTTATTAACCCAGTCTATGTTGGACAGTTCTCCATTATAACTACATCATGGTTTTTCACCTTTCTGTAACTTCCTGGCCAATTTATTCCTCTCTATCTTTCAGCTGATGACCATGTGACTGAAATCAGGTGACGCTTGTGAGATGAGCAAATCACAGAGCTAGATTTTAAATTTAAATGAAGCTGAAAGTTATCACAATTGGCTGTTTGTAGATGGATAAAGCTAGATGATCAGGAGAGGAGTATTTGGCAAAATGCAAGACCTGTCCGCACTCCCGAAGGGAAAGAGCTGAATTTAGGTAATGACATAATCATGATCAGAAAGAAAGTTGAGAAACGATATAACATTGAAAGGGATTACATGAATTAAGTTGAAATAGAAGCAGGAATAGGTGATTTGCCCATTGAGCTTGCTGTGCCATTTAAACCAATAAATCATGGATGAACATCTACCTTGACACTGTCCCCATATCCTTTGGTGTCATTAGGATCCAGAAATCTATCGATCCACAGGCATTTAGAGATGCAAGGATGATTAGGAACAGTCAGCATGGCTTTGTGAGTGGAAAATCATGTCTGACGAATTTGATTGAGTATTTTGAAGGGGTAACCAAGAAGTTAGACGAGGGCAGTGCAGTTTATATTGTCTACATGGACTTTAGCAAGGCCTTTGATAAGGTATCACATGGTAGATTGTTGCATAAGGTTAAATCTCACAGGATCCAGGGTGAGGTAACTAAATGGATACAAAGTGGTTATAAAGGGTTATTTTTCAAACTGGAGGCCTGTGACCAGCAGTGTGCCTCAGGGATTTCTTTTGGGTCCACTGTTACTTGCCATTTATATTAATGACTTGGATGGGAATACAGAAGGCATGGTTAGTAAGTATGCAGATGACACCAAGATTGGTGGCGTAGTGGACAGTGGAGAAAGTTATCTCCAATTGCAAGGGGATTTTGATCACTTGGGCCAGTGGGCTGATGAATGGCAGATGGAGTTTAGAGAAAAGCGAGGTGATGCATTTTGGAAAATTGAACCAGGGCAGGACTTACTCAGTTAATGATAGGGCGTTGGAGAGAGTTACAGAACAAAGAGACCTAGGGATACAGGTACAAGTACTTGAAAGTGGAGTTGTCAGGTGGACAGAGTAATGAAGAAGGCATTCAGCATGCTTGGTTTCATTGGTCAGAACATTAAATATGGGAGCTGGAATGTCTTGTTGAAGTTGTACAAGATATTAGTAAGGCCGATTCTGTGCAATTCTGGTCACCCTATTATAGAAAAGATATTATTAAACTAGAAAGAGTGCAGATTCATTTTGGTAGATCAAACTTATAGAACATAGTTTGATGGGAGATATTCATCGTGGAGTTCGGTGACGAGTGGTGTACCTCAGGGGTCTGTTTTGGGGCCCCTGCTGTTTGTAATTTTTATAAATGATCTGGATGAGGGTATTGAGGGATGGATCAGTAAATTTGCAGATGACACTAAAGTCGGTGGAGTGGTAGATAGTGAAGAGGGGTGTTATAGTTTACAGAGTGACTTGGACAAGTTGCAGAGCTGGGCCGAGAGGTGGCAAATGGAGTTTAATGTGGAAAAGTGTGAGGTAATGCACTTTGGCAGGAACAATAAATGTGTAGAGTATAGGGCTAATGGTAGGGCTCTTAATAGTGTTGAGGAACAGAAGGATCTTGGTGTATGTGTCAATAGATCCCTGAAAGTAGGCAGTCAAGTGGATAAAGTTGTTAAGAAGGCATATGGAGTCTTAGCTTTTATTGGTAGGGGGATTGAATTTAGGAGCCGCAGCATCATGTTGCAACTGTACAAAACTCTAGTGCGGCCGCACTTGGAGTATTGTGTGCAGTTCTGGTCCCCACATTATAAGAAAGATGTGGAGGCATTGGAGAGGGTACAGAGGAGGTTTACCAGGATGTTGCCTGGTATGGAGGGCAGGTCCTATGAGGAGAGGTTGAAGGATTTGAGGTTGTTTTCGTTAGAAAGGAGGCGGCTAAGAGGGGATCTTATTGAAGCATATAAGATGATTAGAGGTTTAGATAGGGTGGACAGTGATAGCCTTTTTCCTAGGATGGAGAAAGCTAGCACGAGGGGACACAGCTTTAAATTAAGGGGTATGAGTTATAGGACGGATATCAGAGGTAGGTTCTTTACTCAAAGAGTGATTAGGGAGTGGAATGCCCTGCCTGCAGCTGTTGTAGATGCGCCAAGTTTGGTGGCGTTTAAGAGGTTAGTTGATAAGTATATGGAAGAGAAGGGAATGGTTTAGTTTGGAGGGGCATTGCTTTTTATTTTGGTCGGCACAACATCGAAGGCCGAAGGGCCTGTTCTTGGCTGTAATGTTCTATGTTCTTGTTAACATAGAACATTACAGCACAGAACAGGCCCTTCGGCCTTCGATGTTGTGCCGACCAAAAAAAAAGCAATGCCCCTCCAAACTAAACCATTCCCTTCTCTTCCATATACTTATCAACTAACCTCTTAAACGCCACCAAACTTGGCACATATACAACTGCTGCAGGCGGGCATTCCACTCCCGAACCACCCTTTGGGTAAAGAACCTACCTCTGATATCCGTCCTATAACTATCACCCCTTAATTTAAAGCTGTGTCCCCTCGTGCTAGCTTTCCCCACCCTAGGAAA